>JAFMOD010000506.1:1789128-1855836 GCA_019802435.1 Corydoras maculifer
CGCGGAATTCTCGGGACGAATCCACGTCTCAGTGAGGGCTAAAACCTGAAGACCAGCATGAGCCGCAAAAGCAGGAATGAAATCAGATTTCTTGGTGGCTGACTGACAATTCCATAGTCCTGCAGAGAAGGTGAAGGGCTCGCATGTATTCACCTGCTGCAGAGTTCGCAGGTGTGCAAGGGTGCGCCTTCTCCTCTGAGGAAAGGAGCGTCTGTGTGAGAAGGAAATGACCGGGATGAACTGAAAACACATGCTGAAGGGAAGAGTGAGGATAGGTTTAAAAAATTAAAAAAGACTACTTAGTTGCCTTGTCGTTGTCCTTGCTCGGTGGACTCGCGCAGGTAGACTTGCAGGTCTTTACACGAATAGGTCTTCACGCAAGAGGCGGAACACGAGAGGCTTCCGCTGTCGCATCAGCGTATCTATGCTTCATATATAGTGTGGATGAAACTAGGACACGCCCCCTCCGGAACAATCAGCCGTTCAACACCAGGTGCTAATAGCCAGTAGACCGAAACTAGCACTTGACCAGTTATCCTATATGCATTTCTATCCTAACTGACCGACAGTAGGGTTGATATCTAATAACAAGAGCGCCTAATTACACTATTCACTATGACATCGAATAAGGTCAAGTATTACCGTGATTCTAGGGGTGACGACACGTAGATCAACGAAGTACGACAGGTTTATCCAAAGCTACAGCAGTTCCTTTCTACACAAATGCCTGACTTGTTCTGATTTTTAGTGCTAACTAAATAAATAAATAACTAAAATAAATAACTAACTAAATAAATAACCTCATTATCAAGCAATTATTATATCATTTAGACTACACATCACAAACACAAAGAGCAAAATTGTACACAACTGCCACATTAACACTTTTAGGAAACCAGAGTGCTTTTCAGAACACAAGCATTTACATAACTAAGAATTGTTGCATTGTACAGTTTGTAGTTAAAATTTTGAATAACTTTGTATGTCTATTTGCAGGGTTTCAGATAAACCTGTCTGGTGTACCCCAGAGTAAGCATACCTTTTTTTAACTTCTCAGAAATAATAAATACTATAAATAAATATAGGCTTCCCTTTGATCTAATAATGTTATCGACAGTTTATTTGTATATACAGTATGTGTGTGTGTATATATATATGTGTGTGTATATATTTACATATATATATTTTTTTAACTTTTCAGCTAATCGCAAAGCACTCAAGTTAAACTTTGCAAATCCTCCAATTAAATCAAATGCAAGACTCCCAGTTGTTTCAGCGACTCCTTCATTTCAGAACCCCCACATGTAAGTAAAAGGGAAAAAAAATATGATCTCAGAAATTAAACATAAGCAGTGTCAAACCTCACACAGAGCCTCACTACTTTTTCTTGTGCTGACATATAGAGAGAGACTGCGCAACCAGAGCATTGAGTCATGTGGAAAGCTGAAGATTTCTCCTGAGCAGCACTGGGACTTCACTGCCGAAGACCTAAGAGACCTGGGAGAGATTGGAAGAGGAGCTTATGGTTCTGTTAATAAAATGGTTCATAAACCTAGTGCTCAAATCATGGCTGTCAAGGTGAAGACCCACTACATGACATTTGGGAGATGATTGGAATATTTCTGTGTCTGTTAATATAAAAGGATGTTTGTGTTGCAGAGGATCCGGTCAACTGTTGATGAAAAAGAACAAAAGCAGTTGCTAATGGATTTAGATGTAGTTATGAGAAGTAGTGACTGTCCATATATTGTTCAGTTTTATGGAGCCCTGTTTAGAGAGGTGAGTTTGTCTTTAAGAATGTTTAAACCAAAAGTTGTCAGGTGGCTGAAAAATGCAATTGCAAACTGTCCATGTTTATAGCCAGTGTTTTCTTTAATATTGCAATACATTTTAATTTCTTTGTTTTACTAAAAAGCATTGCAAGTCACGAGCAAAAAAATCACATGACTTTGTATAACTTAAAATGTCAATTTCTGTGACCCAAATTGGCTGCTGTGTAATTTGCAAATAGCCCAAAATATCAGAACAGTAGTCCAATAGTAATTCATTGACCGTAATATGAAAATAAACATTATTTCCTGGCGCCATCTTGTGGAAGACTTTAAGTGGTGCTGTTTTATTTTTTTTGTTTTACGTAAATGCTTTGTGCTGCTTTGTCAATATACCTGAAGTTACAATACAGTTTTTTTGAGATCGTTTTGGCAGCTCAGACGAAGCACATCTAAAAGGAGATATAAAGGAGATGAGTTTCTGTAAACACTTGGTGAGCAATTTGTAATCAACAACAAATGGTTGAAATGGATGTGTTGGGCTAATGCAAACAATTTACAATCTCCATATCTAGATGTCCTCCCCTTACATATATAAAAAAACTATGAAAAATAAATGGCTTTAAGACTTTCCATTGACGCGTTATCTTCTGCTTAATCCTCCACTAGGGACACTGGCGGGTTACTCATGCCCATACAGGGGAGAACGGGTGCTGGGAAGATACACACAGACACCAATCTATCGCTGGGCACATACACTCACACGAACACACACGATATAGGGCGATTTAGAGCATTCCGTTTTCCTTAAATCCATGTCTTTGGATTGGTGAGGAAAGCCGCGCGGACGTCCCAGAACCCGGAACTCAGATTGGGATTTCAACCTGGAATCCTTAGCACTGAGAGGCTACTCGGCCACTGTGCCAATATTTTAGGTTAAATTAATTATAGAACGAAAAAGCCATCTACAACAAACAATAGATTGTCTGTAGATTTGAGTGATTTTCACAATCACAAGTATTTACAAATATAAACTTATTTAACAATAAAAGACTAAAATCGTTGTGTGAAGGGTTAATTTGCACAGTTTAATTTATAATGTAATCCGTTTGTTTAATAATGTTCTTTTCATTTTTCTGAACAGGGTGATTGTTGGATATGTATGGAACTTATGTCTACCTCATTCGACAAATTCTACAAATATGTATATTGCTCATTAGATGATGTCATTCCAGAGGAAATATTAGGCAAAATAACATTAGCGGTGAGTGTTTCCATTTGTTGCCTAGTATACAACGTGTTGTTGTTTCTGCTGTGTGGCTACTAATATTTCAATTTCCTCACAGACTGTGAAGGCACTGAATCACTTGAAAGAAAACTTGAAAATTATCCACAGAGGTGAGTGTTTAATATAAGTATTGACATGCTAATCACAGCATGACTTTAAAATTACTTTTAAACCAGATGCCACAAGATGGAGCTGTTTGTAAGTGAAATGAATAAAGATTTTGTAGTAGCACTGTAATATGGAAAATATGCAACCACAATACTTTTATTTTGAAAGTTTACTGCAGCATAATTGTGTTCTTTTTAGGGAATGATTGATTATATTTGTGCTAACTTTCAGACATCAAACCCTCCAACATTCTTCTGGATAGAAATGGCAACATAAAGCTTTGTGATTTTGGGATCAGTGGACAGTTAGTTGATTCTATAGCCAAAACAAGGGATGCTGGATGCAGACCTTACATGGCTGTAAGTCCCATTTACTAAGTATTACTTTAATTTTAATTGTAAAATAATAATAAAACTGTATATTTAATTCTTATTAAACACCTTCAGCGTTCAAGAAGTTTTTTTAAAGTAAGTTGTTGATTTGACTGTATTGAGGTCTTGATTTATTTTTAAATGTTATTTCAATATCCAGCCTTCACAGTCTGTATGATTTCCTATTTTATTAGTATAGAGCTTCAAGAATGAGTGATTTTATGGCTGTTTCTTCTTACAAGCATGGGTCACATGGCAACTGGTGTTTCTATGTATTTATTTGTTTTAATATTTGCTGCTACTTTCACTACATTAAGTCATGCAGGTTCATTTGGAAGAATCAAAAACAAAACAGCACAATTTTGTAAAACCAGCTAATTAAAATGTCTCTGCAATGTTTTAATTACAATTTTGCAAACATCACTGTGATGTGAAGGTGGAGTGGTGTACACATGTAAAAACCTGATATTAATTAAGAGCTTTGATCATGGATATTGAAATCCACTAAAATTTCTTCCTGTTTTTATTGTTACACTTTAACAACCTTACAGGAACATTTATGAAAATATAATACACACTTCCTGCCAAAAATCACACACTCTAATATTTTATTGGACCAAGTTTAGTTAACCAGCACTTTAATTAAAATTTTTACAACCTTTTGCAATGTTACAATATTGTCACAACCATGCAACATCCTATTTAGCACATATCAATGATTTTCAATAGTTTTCAGATCTGGACTAAAACACATTCTAAAAGAATGCTATGTCGTTGATGATACCAGGAAAAAAATATATACTGGGATACTAATATGAATGTACTATACTAATATACTAACCTTTTGAATGCAATAATTCAATAAACAAAAATGTCTGGACCATATCAAGAATAAAAATCAAATATAGCACAAAAATCATTACGTTGCTTATAGTTATGGATAAAACATATCTAAAATGCCATGTACATAGCCTAACTTGAGCTTGTTATGGCAATAAACACCAACAATTCAAACAAAACTGTTCTGAACTTTATGGTGATAAATCCTTGTGTAAAATGATGTCTTATTCTTCCTAAACCACTCTGACAATTTGAGCCTGATAAATCCTAGCATTATCATCTTGGAATATGCCTGTGCCATCAGGGAAGTAAAACATCTATTGGTTGAATAACCTTGTGGGTCTGTATATTTAGGTCGTCTGCTGAACATTATTATTTGTGCGCGTAATGTTGCCCATGCAGTGATTGTCCAATGGAAGTTTTTCGTATTTGCTTACTTAAGGCAGACATAGGGTATGTTTTATTTTAATATGCCCTATTATTTTGTTACTTCATTTTCAGCTTGGAACTATTTTAGTTTGGAGATATTTTAAGAAATAAATAGTTTATTTTTTATTTAGTTTATTAAATTGTAAATTAGAATAACATTTTCTATTACCACAACACAGTTTTCTGCTGATTGTTCTGTTGTGTTACATCATAAGCGGGTTGAGTTGGATTTACTGTACGTCTGGTGATTGAAAATGCCACTGTAAACACCTTATGTTAATTAAACTAATTTTATTCGTGAAATTGTAAAAGGTGAATGAGTGACTTTTATTAAAAAAAAAAAAAGTCACTTTTATTATACTAAATTCTGCAATGCAAAAACTAGGGCCAAATTTTTAACCTTTGTTTTTTAGTCTGGCCATTTTCAAATTGCGTCTCATCAAGGTGGTTTTTCATCCCTTTTGTTTAAGCTTTTTCTGAAAGAATAAAATTTTATCCTTTCGTAAGCTATTTTTGCAATAGACGTTATTGTCCGATCATGTTTGTTTAAATAGTTTACCACACTTGTCCTATACAGTGCTTTTAATTTACGGATATTCAAGCATTTAAAACCTTTTCTTTCTTATAGCCTGAAAGGATAGACCCCAGTGCTTCTAGACAAGGCTACGATGTGCGCTCCGACGTATGGAGTTTGGGAATCACGCTGGTGTGTTGACTTGACTCTTATGCTTGATTTTATTTGGATTATGTGCAAAATTAATATGAAGTGTGATAGACTGATTATATGTATCTCCAGTATGAGCTAGCAACGGGAAGGTTTCCATACCCCAAATGGAACAGTGTATTTGACCAGCTGACACAAGTGGTAAAGGGAGAGCCTCCTCAACTTAGTAACTCAGAAGAGAGGCAGTTTTCACCAAGATTCATCAACTTTGTCAATCTGTGGTGAGTTTCCCAGCTCGTTTTGTACCAGTAAACATCATTTTACACCATGCACACTACGTTATATCTAACGTCATAATATTCTTTCATTTTCTTAGCCTTACAAAAGATGAGTCAAAAAGGCCAAAGTATAAGGAGCTGCTGGTGAGTATTTTTATGCCAATTTCTAATATGTTGGCTGAAGTCACAGTAAGAAATCTTGTGCAATGTGTCTGAATTCATTGTTTGCATTTCTGGAGAGTAAAAGCAATTTTCATTTACATAATTTAATTTATAATCATGTTGTCAATTAAATTCCAATGACTTTCCAATGAGTTCATTTAATCTGTTTTTTTGCACGTAGTTCTTTTTACAATAGATGTAATTTGTTTAGTAAGATTTAGTAATTTGTTTAGCAAGATTTAGTAAGAAACTAGCCAGAGAGATTTTAATCTTAATTTATCTCGAATCCTATGGAGAAAACATGCATGTCTTATTATACTATATATTTTTGTAACTTACAGACAGATAAAGTTTTATTGTAAATAATACATGCATACATACATAGACCAGTAAACTTCTCTCTTTTAGTAGATAATTAACATTCTCTGGAAGAATTAAAGAGGCTTGTAAAGACATTGACCATAGAAATTGTCATTAGCTATGTTTTCTTTAGTTATTGAGGTCAAAATGCTTAGGTCTGTGAAGATACTATATCCATGTTGTCAAACACATCAAATTTTAAACTGAAATTCTAAGAATAAACAAGTGTTTCTCTGACACATTTTTGTCTGGCAGAAACACCCATTCATTCTGATGTATGAGGAGCGAGTGGTGGATGTTGCAAACTACGTATGTAAAATCCTGGATGAAATCCCTGCCTCTCCTAGCTCTCCCATGTATGTTGACTGATGGCATGCGCGTCACCTAAACATGTTGTTTAATGGCAACCGTCTCGTGCACCGCATCGGTCCTCTTCACGGTTCCACATCGCTTTTATGACTCGCTGCGCAAAATCCCAAAACAGTGTGTGCAATAAGAATCAGCTTTCTTTATAAAACCATTAGTATTTTGGTTCTACAGAACAAATCTAAGAACAGTAGTCATTTGATCTGCGGTCTATTTATTTGAATGCCACATGTAAATGTTAAGCCGAGTGCATCATCGATACTTAAAAATGAAATGTTTATACAGGACTGATTTCATCAGAGATAGGTTGGGATTATGGGAATGTATATATGCTTAAAAGTAATATAAACTATAATTACCAAAAACAATCACATTGATGGTGAAATTCAGAGTAAGTGCTAGATCGTTTCTTTTCAATGGAACCAGATGTGTCATTCACAGCAATATGTGTGTATATTAAGAAAGTCTGTTGTGGTCTCACTTTGCTAAAATATGCAGACGTATTAATTGCTTTGAAAGAAGCCATGCGAGGTTAATCATTTCTTTTAGACTCATGCAACTTAATATGTACCCACCTTCAAAAAACTCTTTTAACACCTGTACACCTACTCACTTACGGTATTCCAATCATGTGGTGGCAGTGCATTGCATTTCATTGCTTCCTGCAGATAAACTAATAATAGGGAGAAATGTGATCAAGACCTAGCTATGACTTTTGTTGCCTTACAGACTGAGTTTATTATTTTTAAAATTTCTGATTATTTCACATGCAAAAGTCTCTAAAGATCTAGACCAGTGATTATTACGTCAGTGATAGAAAGTCCTTGTTTCTAATATGGCAATTGAAAGTGTTCAGACAGTTTTGTGTCAGGCTACAGTGACCTTAAATAAGCTCTCTGTGGCATAATCAGAATGTCCTTATGACCTAGCTGAAACTTTCAAGCATATAAATCACAATAGCAGAAACGTTTGTTAGATTCAGCATTTTTTTAGGTGGACAGGTGTTTTTAAGAGTATTGGTAACTGAATTTCACTTAGAGGTGGCATGTTTACTTCTGCACACAACTGAAGTACACTGGGATTATCCATCTCCTAATGACCTAGTGGATTATCAAAAACTCAAAGCATGATGGCTTAATTTAAATAGTAGCTTTATTTTGAAAATCTATACATTTTACTAACCAAATTACATTTCCCGTGATTGGTCTGGTGTTGTAAACACTTAAAACCACGCAGGAATATCTTACTGTAAATGTGTAAAGAGAGAAGGAAAAAGAAGGAAAATCCATTATACAGTTTTGTGCAGAACGTCTGATTCATTTCATTTGCAACTGTTATGCAATTTTATAATCCACCTAGTATCCCGGAATATTATGTATAAAATGTGAACAGCATCTAAAGCACTGCTTAAGCTACTCATGTTACAGAATATACACAACACTTTGCTAGAGCAGCCCATGCTTACTGATTTAACGTGATAAACAGTAAAAGGCAACCAGTAAAAAAAAATAAAAATAAAGCATTAAAAAGATAAAAACATGAGTACTAACAATAGTAATTCAATCATAAATTATTGTCGATATTAAAAGTGTATAAAGGACATCTTTGTAGAATATTTAAAAGTTAGAAAGGGAAAGTCATGAATTTTATTTATCATTATATTGTATCACAAACGAGAGTGGTACATGCCTTCGAAATGTTCACACTGTGAAAATATTTTAAGTATATACATTGTGAACGCTGAAATCTGTAAAATTGTAATAAGGAGATCTGCAGGGATATTGCCTCACGTCTGTTTTGGAGCTATTAACCTCTGATGGGTCTGGGCTATTTGTCTTCTTCACTTAACCTATTTAAATGAGCTAATTAAAATCTTAGTGTTCACATGGTAATGATGAGAGCTAAGTGTGTGTCTGTGGGTCGGGTTTCGATACAGTTAGAAAATGACTGCCCTAGTTGTGCTATTTTCTCTTCCTTTAAGGTCTGGAAAATCAAATGGACTGAATAAATCCAGTGCGTTAGCCTCGGTGTCCTGCTTTTTTGTTTTTTTATTTCGCATTTGAAAATGCTGTCTTGAAACTTTTTATGGTGCAAACATCGATTCATTGGTTACAAAAGTTTGTAAAAAAACAAATAAATGAAGTGGAGTGTGGGTGTGTATGTACAGACCGTCCAAGAATTTAACAAAGATATTAGTTTGCAGGTTTTAAAATGGACTTCATTAAGATATACAATTTTAAATTGTATATTAACTTGTATAAATTTATATTAACACTTGGTGGATGATGCAGTTTCCAGATGGTGTGGTCGCTCAGTGGTTAGGATGTTATCACTGGGGACTATTAATCTGAAGGTTGTGGGTTTAAATCCCAGATCCACTGAGCAAAGCCCATAACATGAATGGCACCAGGGTTGCTGTATCATCCCTGTGTTCTGACCCCAACCAAGTTAGGATACTTGTAAGTCGCTTTGGAAAAAAGCATTTGCAAAATGACTGAATGTTTCTGTACTAAAGCAAAATTGTAGGGACAAATTCTATTTTTGTGTTGTTAAAGGATTGGGAAACATTGGGGGGGGGGAATGCAAAATCTGTTATGACCTTGTCTTCTGCTTAAAAATTGAACACAAGAGTTTCTTACTATAAAGTAATGTGCATCACCATGTCACTGTGTTTATCTGCTATAGCAATGCTTTCAGAAGATTGACATGTGACTGAAATAACAGTGACATATGAGGATAGTATCAAAAGTAAACCCATTTTCATTTGTAAAAGCCTGAAATGAATGCAACACATGACTCCATATATACAGTTTGGATACACAGTCTTCTTGCTCCATTATCTATTTACTCCACTTACCATATAGGTGGACTTTATAGTTTTACAATTATAGACTCCACATCTTGTTTTGTTAGTCCCCTGTTGGTTGTCTGTTTTTTATTGATCAGAATCTTTAGTAAAATGGGAAGTTCTGGAAAAGTCCTTAAATCTGACCGGCTGAACAGTTTTAAATTTAATGTATGTAACGTTAATAGTAAATGTAAACCGTAAGCCATTACCCAATGAACACTAAGCCGGTATCCTGTTGTTTAACAATGTTTACTCTGATTCATGTGCTCTGCATGGTTTTCTCAGAGTTCTCTGGTTTTCCCCCACAGTCCAATAAAATGTATTGTTGGTGAATTGACTGATCTAAATTGCTCCTATATTGTGTGTGAATGTTTGTGTGCTCAGCGATGGATTGGCTCCCTGTCCTGGTTGTGTCTGCCCAGTGCCAGAACATTCTCCCTTGGATGGGTATGTGTAATCCCCAGCTCCCCTTAGTAGAGGATTAAGAAAAAGATGACATGAGATCAACAACAAATGTATGCTTATTAGAATGGCATAATGACAGCGGTCCTGGGTTTTAGTTCCTATGAAGTGCAGAGACAGTCCTTTTAGTGTGCATTTAACATGTACTCCCTGTGTCTTTGTGTTTCCCCTGTGGGTTTTTCTCACAGTCCACAGACATGCCCACATAAACCACATTCCAGATAAGTTGTAACAATTTCTAAAAAAATGCAACAAAATCAAATCTGTAATCTGTGTACCATGCAAAAGCACAATAAAAATGTCAATAATGTACCTGATTCAGATTTGACAGATACTGTTTAATTCTCCTCTTCACGATGCAAGCAGGTGAGTCATGCGCACCATTTATATCTACGAAGCAAACATTAATATCTTAATAGCAATATATGTCTCCAAAATACAAGCATCATGAGCACATATATCCAGATCACTTAATGCCATGGGCACTGTACACATATGTGCTGTTTTTTTGTTTTTTTTTTTGGTGCAAAAACGAACAGTATTTTTTTTTTCTTCAGCTCATGAAATCCTTTATTCGTTTTCCAAAAACAAGCTGTAACTAGATTTGTCTGACCACAAAACCCAGTCCTACTGTCTTTCAGTTAATCTTAGATTAGACTTTTGGTACTTCAGGCAAGTTTCTGCTCAAAATGTACATATAGATATATTAAAGCAATAAGGCACGAGAGGGTGTTGATTAAATCCCAATAATAACAATCACACCTCAAGTGACATTGCATTTATAAAACGGTTACAAACACACTATATAAAAAAAGCAAGGTTTGATTCACTAATGCATTTATCAAAAGCTTACATGTTAATAAACTGGTCTTCCATGATATGATCTAGTCTTGTTTTTAAATTAATGCTGAGAAGCTCACCATAGGTTGGAGACATTTAGACTTAATACATAGGTTTACAGTGCTTTAGGATTACCCACTGTTTGGGTGCAGATAGCTCCAGCACACCACAGTTGGTTGAATGGTTGAATACAAGTCGGGCTGCAGAGTTCTGAATTAGTGGTAGAGGCCTGATTGTGGAAGCCGGGAGACCGGCAAGCACAGCAAGACCTTGCTGATGTCTCATTGGTGCTCAATTGGTTGATCTAAGATCAATCATTATTAAGTGTAAGTCTCTCCAAAAACAAATAGTGGCACTTCATTAAACCCAAAAGGCTTGCAAAATTTGTTTTGAAAGGTTTTTGGGAGTGTGTGACATCACAGTCTGAAATGTTGGGGGAAGCAGTTATCCTTGTGCCATTTAAATGTGGGAAATCCTAACAGTCCGAGCAAGAAACACCATTTCTCTAATTTTACAGGCCCCAAGAGTAGTGAAACACCAGACCTCTAAACTTCTCAAGCTTGAATCTTTAGATGGGAATATCCCATAAGACCCGACATGATGCAACATATTTAATTGCTTTTTTTGTTTGTGTTGTGGACAAAAACAGGAAAATATGCATAATAAATAAACAATTAAAGTAGAAAAGAAATGTTGGATGTAATTTCATTCATTCATTCATTATCTTCCGCTTTATCCTATATAATAGGGTCGCGGGGGAGTTCCCCATGCCCATCCAGGGGAGAACGTTTCGGGCGCTGGGCAGATACACCCAAGACAGGGCGCCAATCTATTGCTGGGCACACACAGACAGACACTCACTCAGACACACTTTATATGGGGCAATTTGGAAACTCAATTGACTTGATCTATGTTTTTGGACTGTGGGAGGAAACCGGAGAACCCGGAGGAAACCCACACGGACACAGGGAGGAATTTCCTCCCCATCTGGGTGGAGGAAACTCCACCCAGATGGGGATTCGAACCGGGAATCCCTAGTGCTGAGAGGCGAACGTGCTAACCACTAAGCCACCGTGCCGCCTGGATGTAATTTATATATATTTATTTATTTATTTTTTATATATTTATTTCCATCCAGTATTGCATACATTTTTTCACCAAGATCTTGCATTGGTGATGACTGAGTCGGACTGCTGCACAAAGCCTTCCCTAGCACATCCTTAAGACTTTCAGTAGGATTAAGGTTGGACACTGTGGTGGCCAATGTCTCATGCTTTCTGAATCCCTCACAATTTGAGCCTGATGAATCCTAGTCATCTTAGAATATGAAGAAGTGCTTTGGTAGAATAACCTAGTCATTAAGTAAATTCAGGTAGTCAGCTGACCTCATTCCATGAATGCATACTGTTGCTGACCCCAGATCATGGCACTGCCTCCACAAGCTTGTACAGTAGGCACTAGACATGATAGGTGCCTCACTTCACCTGCCTCTGTTCTTACCCTGATGCGCCCATTACTCTGGAACACGGTAAATCTGGACTCATCAGACCACATCACCTTCTTCCATTGCATCAGTGCCCAATCCTTATGCTCTCTAGCAAATTGAAGCGTTTTTTCCCCAGTTAGCCTTACTGATTAGTGGTTTTGTAAGGCTACACAGCTGTCCAGTTTCAATCAGTTGAGTTTTTCTCGCATTGTGCATATGGAAATGCTCTTACAGTCACTATTGAACATGGCCCTGAGTTCTTCTGCTGTTTTTCTTTAATTTGATTTCACCAAGCGTTCAGGATTTCTTCCTTGAAGATGGGTCCCTACTGTCCTTCCAGTTTTTAATGATGCATAGGACAGTTCATAACCAATTTTAATTCTTTTAATTTTTTTCTTTGCTTGATGCATGCCAATGATTCAACCCTTCTCAAACAGACTAACATCTTGTCTACAAGCATGGGATGTGTCTTTCGACATGGTTGTTTAAGAAATGAGAAGCAACTTATTGCACCAGTTGGGGTTAAATAACTTATTGCTATCTGACAGATAATGGCCCATGCATTATCCAAAAGGAGGCTGGGTACCTGTTTGCTTGGTTACATCCATGTCGCGACTTTTATTTTAGCCAGGCAGTGTGTGTATATGGTCATCATAGAAATACAGTTTACTGCACTCCCATTATTTTTTTATAGGCAGTCACTACTGTTTTGTACATTCCATCCCTAATGACCAACCAATGGAACACAGGGTCTGTGACTCGTCCATGAGACTCCAGTCTTTGTGTTAAAGGCTGTGCTACTTTGCTGTTCATTTATACTTATACTGATGATCAGAGGCAAAGTATCTGGGCATCTATTAGTATCTATTTTCACTTTAAAATAAGAAAAAAGCCCTAAAGTCACACATGTCTGTCACACATACTGTAGAGTCATTAATCTTTTACAAGGGAATTTTAAAGTGTTTTACAGCTTCAGACTGGATATTAACTCTTGTTTATGTAGTTTTATGCATCACTCTGAACACTCTGTCCTCAGAGTAAAGCATTTTGTTGGCAGAATAATGCAGAGGGGATGTTTTTCGTCTGTCAAAACTGAAATTTTTTTCTTAAATCAATATATAATCATAAATAAACAATAGAAGATCCTACTGCAGAATAAAGGTAATTGCTTATTAGTAACAGTCTCCAATTGCATTGTCTTAGCTGAAGCTTTTTACCTTAAAGAAGTCAGTAAAAAATATTTAAAAATCCCATTCCTTTATAACCGATACATAAAACATATTTCTAAAGACATTTTTTTGTTACTTTGCTTTTTGTCACATGAGCCAAATAACTTTTAATTAATAACTAATTAACTAATAATTAAAATGGTAACCCATTTGCTATTCATTATCTTTTTCTTAATCCTCTTAATACTAGGGTTGCGGGGGGTGGTTTTCCATGCCCATCCAGGGAAGAATGTTTTGGGTTCTGTGCAGATACACCCAGGACAGGGTGCCAATCTGTCACTCGGCTCACTCACTCACACAGACAAACACATATAAAGGGGCAATTTAGGGCATTCAATTTACCTTGAATCCATTTTTTTTGGACTGTGGAAAGAAACCGGAGAACCTGGAGAAAACCCATGTGGACACTGAGAGAACATTGAAACTCCACAGATTGAGACCTAGGTCATCAGCGATGAGAGGCAAACGTGGTACCCACTAAGTCACCATCCCGGCCCCCATTTACCATGTTAAGTTCATTTTAAGTTGTAACACTAAAAATCAACAGTTGCATCTGGCTCTGTAGACCGTGCACTACACATACCTGGACAAGTGCAAATGCCATTGTGTTTATTTTTGGCGAAATAGTAAGGTGCATCTGTCTGAGTAGGTACAGAAATCAAGTCCTCAAATGATTTTCTTCAAAACTGAAATATAAAAACGTCAATAATTTTAATTTAGATAATTTTTGTGTGCCAGCTGCAAATGTTAATGAGATCATATTTAGGAAATGATTCTCTAGTTTAACAAGGTTTAGCATATTTTACATTAAAAAATAAGATTACAAAACAGTACTTTTAAGATCCTTTCTTGGATCTTTCAAAAGTTGTGTTTATTAAAGTCTCTTAAAGTAGTACAAGTGGTGGAGACATACTGAGACGGTTTACATTGTAAAGCTGTTCAGTGGCCAAGCAGTACAAAAGCTTTTTGTCAAATCTATCTATCAATATGTCTATATATAAACATAGACATAGATTTACTCAGGAAAAAAATAAAAGATTAAGAACACTGTGGATCTGTTTTCATTAACAATATAAAAGGATATGTTGAAAGTCATATGTTGAAAGACATGCTGTAATTATGGAAATGAGCATTCATCAGCTTAGTATAGTAGCATTTAGGGATTGCATAGTGTTATATTTCTTAATATTTCATCCCATCAGTGCTACGTTAGGGCCTAGGGTGGAATGGGAGTGTAGGGTGAAGGGTATAGGGTTGGGAAGATGGAAGGAAAAGGGAGGAAAGAGACAGATAGAGAGAGAGCGAGAGAGTTGTACTGAGGCTGGAAGCTATAAACTTGAATATAAAAATTTGGAAATCAGATGAAAAAATCATTTTTTCTCTGCAAAAATAAACTATTGGATTTTAATATTTATACACCCACTTACATTTTACCTACTTACATTATCTTACACCAAAATATGTGTATGCATACAATGTTTTTTTTATTGTAAACCTGTGGTGACAACAAATAGGGCCAAACTTGCAAAATAGTAGCAAACTTACTACAAACCACAAAATGAACATTGACATTCTGTTGCACTCCAACAGTAAAATCTAATCAGATCTCCTTTATTTTATCTGTAATAGCCAGGATGCCAATTTACTGTACAATGGTAATGTTACCGTTTGCAGTTGCTTTATAAGAACACAATTCACTATTGCAATTAAAAAAGCACATTCAAATCTCAGGGTAGACTGGAATGTTGTTTTTATCTCCCAAAAGAAATCAAAATTATTGGAAAATGTGACGACAACAAAGCAGCGGTGCGAGGCAAATGTGAAAAACAAAGCTCATTCACCGGTCAGATTATGAGGGGATCCATTCAGACATTGCATAGCGCTCAACCTTTCAAACTTGCCATTTTTCACAGTTTAAAGGCTCAGTGACCTGTCCTATACACCATGCATTTTCATGTCAATGATAAATAGATCAGAATGAAGCTCTGAAGTCCATTTTTACGATACTCAGATATGTGCTTTTAACACACACATACACACGCACACACACACACACACACACACATAATATTGCTGAAATCATAAAGAGCAAAAACAGCCACATGCCTGATTACCATGGATGTCTGTTCACAGTAAAAATAATATACAGTATAAAACATTTGATTCGACATAAAAGCTGGGAGGTATTAATCATACTTTTGTTCACCTTCTGTTGTAGAAGACAGACATGATATAAATGGTATTGTGGGTTTTGTACACGTCTATTGTAGTTCTATTCAACATTTTTGCAAGTCATGGTTAGACTGCCAAGATATTTTTTTTCATTATCTTGTGCATTAAAACCTGCACTACAACTTTTTTTTCACTTTTTATGATGTTACTTTCATAAGTAATATTCTTAAAGTGTCATGAGCAAGCTTTTGATCTGTAAGTCTTTTTTTCAGGTTAGCTTTTTATTTTTGTGTAAAAGTTCTACTTGGAAGAAGCTACTTCTGGTACAGTTATGGTTTTCATTAGTCTCTCGCGCGAGCATATGCAGCTTCTGAATCCTATTCCTAAACAAAGGAATGTCTCATAAATATCTTCTGTATAAATATCATTAGGAAAACATCCAAATGTCCAAATAAATACATCTAAGGCACAATGTCTTCCAAAATACCAACTGGGTCCTGCGTCAACAGTATTACTCATATTTAAAACAGCCAGGACTGAATCCAACATATACGGGCAGGCAGTAAGCTAAATGTAAATGTTTTATAGTTTTATAACAAATGACGTTGTATTAAATGCTAAATAAAGCTTTGTCATTATTGATAAAAGAGGTGAAAAATGAATTTTGTTATGGCTATGGCTTACTGTTCCAGTGGCAAAATAGGGATGGATTTGTATTTAATCTTTGGAGTTGAAAGATGTTTTAAGACAGACTTGTAGATAAATTATTGCTACAGCTACATTAACTCATAGATGTCTAAATAAATTAAAGCATAAATGATGACTCGAAAAAGGAACTTCTAAGAAAAGGCAATTATATGCTTTGAAAAAACATATGCAAATCAGAATGTGACAATGTACTGTGCTACCAAGGTGCAGTGTCAGCATTTAGGAGTATTTACAATGGCACTTTGAAATATATGTGATGGTTGGTGAACAACCATTGGTTTCCCCACACTATAAATGTAAATAAAAAAAAAAGTTCCTTACATTTCTTAAAGCACTTTAGTGTAATACTTACAAATGGAATAGTGATTTCTATTAGTTTACTTATGGCTGACAGCAGTGGGGTTGAAGGTTTCCTGTTTCCAGTAATTAAAAAACATTAAGTAAATATACAGAACTGTGCAAAATTCTTAGGCCCTTAAGTCCATTATTTAAAACTATTTTTCTTGGCAAAAACTTAACTTTTATAAAAAAACATTTGTTGTTTGAGTAAAAACAAAGAACAATGTTCGGGTTTCAGACATCTCCTGGACTCTCCTAGCCATTATATAGATTGGTTCATTCTATTACCAGCACACCTCACTTAACATAAAATTAGCCAAAGCAGGTTCTGGATGACAAAATGTAATGAATTTTTACAACAACAACAAAAAAAAGATTTATAACAGAGCAAAGAAAAGTTACAGTTAAAGTAAATGTTAAAGTATTCATTTGCAAATGTAGTATTTTCTTATTTTGTGCAAGTGTTGGGCTTATTTATTGTAATTGGTAGTGTTTTTTTTTCCATTTATTTATTTATTATCTTCCGCTTAATCCTCTTCTGGGTTGCCATGCCCATCCAGGGTAGAATTTCAGGCGCTGGGCAGATATACCTAGGACAGGGTGCCAATCTCTAACTGAGTACACACTCACTCACACAGACACACGCTTTATGGGGCAATTTAGAATACTTGGTTTACCTCAAATCCATGTTTTTGTAAAGTGGGAGAAAACCAGAGAACCAGGGGAGAACATGCAAACATGCTAAAAATTAAGTCACTGTGCTGTCCTAGTATTCTTTTTTTTTTTTTAATCCCAAGCAAATATTTGCTGACTACATTCTTACTATTATTTAGTAGCCTCAAACTTTTGCACAGTACTATATATATTTAAAAACTTTGCAAATCTCGGAACCCAGCAAATCCAGTCCAATTTAACTTTTAAAATTACTGTTCTGTTGCAGGCTTACTGAAATGCTGGATATCAGTATTATATTAGTCCTTGTTTGACTTTACCAGTGTTCAAGGTGCAAGTCCATAGCAGAGTTCAAGCCAATATCACTCACGTCCAAGAACTCACTGTTGAAGATGCTGGGTGCTGATGGAGTCATGTTGCTATGTGTAAAAGCTGTGGCAGAGCTGGGAGGTGTTAGGTCCAGCCACTCCATGCTCTCCCATGGTGACTCGTTGAAGGTCATGCTGAGCCCCTGGCTATCTGCTGGAACCGGGGAGATTTTGGTGCCCATAAGAGACAAAGGTGTGTCCAATAAGTCCCGGTTGCTAAGCAACTTGTCTTCAGGATGATGACCCGGAAATATGTCACCTGGATCCTCAAGCTGGCCCTCATCAGTGCAAAGTTTAAGAGGGATGATGTCACTGTGCCGACTCACAGAGCTCAGCAGCCCTTCTAGCTGGTTCTCACCGCGCCCTGGATGCTCAAATGGGACTTCTGAGGGTGAGATGTGGTTGTAGTGCCGAGCGAACTTCGGTATGGTTGAGACATCTGTGCCAGTGGTACAGGTTGACACTGTAAGATGAGGTACAACTTTTGTTACAGGAGACCTCTCTTCTTTGGCGTTAGCTGGCATTTCTTTAGAGGAAAAGTGGGTTGGGGGTATTACAGCACAGACAGATGTTTATTAGAACAGGTGAGTCTAAAGAGGGTGTGGTTAATCTGTGTCCAGCAGATTCTTCTATTTCTTATTCTAGTTATATAATTATTGCAAATCATTCCAGAAAAACACAAATGTGTATCATAAAAATTATCCGGCAAAATCTTTGGTGTTAAGAACATACCGAACATCACATGGTTTGGCTAAATTATGTTCTGTATTATGACTTGTTAATTAATGCTCACCTCCACTTTCAATAAGTACATCAAGAAGTTCATCCATCTGTTGACTTCTGGTTATCTGTCGGAATAAAAGTATAAATGTTGTCCGCAATTAATATTAACACAATTAATTTTCTTTTGCCATAGGCCAAATTATACATTAATACAAACCATAACATTAATTTATCTTTGTATTTCAGAGCTCATATTTTCTCTTAAACCTTTATTTACATTACAACAAAATGTTATGTTATACTTACACTTATCAGTATTTGTAAATATGAAAAAGTAGAATATAATTCCTACTAAACACTTTTTTTGAAATAAATTTTTTATTACTTTTTTTAAAAACACTTTTGCGTTTCTACTTTTACTCTCACAAAATCCTTTTTACATGGACCTATGACAATGACTTTGTGCTATTCAGAGCAATCAAAAAAATTATTCCGCCTTAAAACTTTCTGAATTTTGTTTAATCAGTAACTTATTAGCAAGTAGCCGATTTATGCAAAAAAAATACTATATGCTATATATATATAGTTTTTTGTGCAAAGGTATTGTCTTGTCTCTGAAAATAGTTGCACTTGTTATTATGTTATTTGTAGTTAGAATTCATGACAACCCATGATAATATATATATATATATATATATATATATATATATTTTTTAAATTTATTTATTTATTTTTTTATATTTTTTTAATTTAATTTTATTTATTCATTTTTTTTATAGCGTTATTTTACTGCTTAGCGAACCTTCATTCATTATGCTTTTAGTTGTTAATAGGAAAGTGTTGGCTATGTATTGACTTGATAATTGCAAGGACATACAGGTTCAATTTATATAAGCTGTGAATGTGAATTTAATAATGGCATGCAGTTTTACAGCTTTACCAGTTGATGTCGCTAGACACAAAATATTAACTTGAACTGTGACGTAGCAGGTCAGCTGTACATCCTGAGTGCAAATACTGCATCATAGCCATGTGACTTTTACTTGATTCAAAGAAGATTATGTACGTTTCGTACAAACCTTTTGCTGTATGTTTGAGCTCTTGGATTTTGGAGGCCTTCTGGGGTTTTCAACGTTGCCTGGGTAATACGGTGGCATGCTTCTTTGGTCAGGTGCATAAGAACAGTTCACAGACTGAGCAACATTCTTCTGGTGGGGCTGTGACAACAATAGTGTTATGTTAAAAATATTTTATTATTTATTATATATATATATATTTATTAATATTTTATAATTTAAAAAAATCTAATTTCATATAAGCAATTATGATAATTGGGTACTGTTGTGTACCTGCATGGAATTTGTTCTAGAAACATTCTGAGGCTCTGAATGAGGGCAACTTTCCCTGCCCAGTGGAGGTGTGAGAAGATATGTGTGGCTTGGAGACGAAGACAGACTGCTGGATTGCGGACTGTTTGGGTTTTTGGTCACTGGTGAATCTTGAGGAGAACACTGAGGGCTTAGATAAGCTGAGATACCAGAGGGGCTTCTAGACGAGGGCACATCCAAGCTTTGAAGTCCACCGCTCATGCCACAGTGCCCCATTGCTTCCATGCAACTGTTGAAGGGCCTGTTCTTTATCTGCTTGCAGACCATTGGACAGCTAGACGTGACTGGTTCTTGCTTGATGGAGACACCAAAGAAATGGTGCATCTGGTTCGCTGGATGCAAGTGCCCCAGCTCCTGCAGACCATGGCCATGCGTCCGTTTATGCAGTTGCATGCGCAGTTCCTCCACGTGCCGCTGCTCCTGGTGTAGCTTCCATGTGAGTTCCTCAATTACTTTTTGCTTCTCTACCAACATCTTGTCTTTTTCTGTGTCTATACCTACTTCTCCATGAAGACAGTTCCCAAAGTTCTGCCCATCCTCTGTGCCCATCTGAATTGGTGAAGGCTGCAGACCAAACTGTGGGGAGGGCATGGTGACATCACTGAAGCTGTCTGGTAGTGAGCCATTGACAGACAGCTCTGAAGAGGCTGGAGAGATGGGTGGGGTCGATGTTGTGCTGCAGAATGGGTAGTATCCACCCGAATGTGGCATAGTGCCGTTGGACCCCAGAGACTGGAAGGAGGAAAGTGAACTAGTGGGTGTCACTGGAAAGGTCACTGTGGTGATGTCTCCAGACCTGGGTGAAGAACTGGAGTTGGGGTCTCTATAAGGTCTTAATCTTTCTATGAGGGCCGTCTTAGTTCCTGATACTGGGAGACCACGTATTCTTAGCTGTTGCCGAAGCTCGGACACCTGTTGCCATGAACAAAGATAGATTGTGCTTAGGACATGTGGAGCTCAAAGTTCTAAAGTGTGTATAAAATCTCCTACTTAACATTACATACTGGTAGTCAAAACACTATTTTTAATATGAGACATAATCAGGATTTTGACTTAATTTCTGTTGACTTAATTTTTCAGATCTCATATGATTCAGCTTTAGTCAATTCATTTTAATTTAGGAGGTTATATGGGGAATTTTCACAATGCCTACTTTCACTACTTAATGCCTACCACATATTCAGACATGCTAGTTGTTCTGAACAAAGATAAATTTCAAACCTTTAGGTCATCCAGATTGGACGGAAGCGGTCCTGGCCTGACTGGAGTTATGTTGCTTGGACTACAGTAAGTGGTCTTCACAGGAGATGATGTGCTGCTACTTTCATTGCTGTTAGTAGTACTGGAACTGCATGGTGGAATCTCCTCTGTGGTTTGTCTAAAGTATTTTTAAACATTCAGTTTATATATTTGGTTTAACGTGATTACTTCTAATTAAGACTACTGTGGAACATTTTAATACTTACTTTGTTGAAGGATGTTGGTGCATGGGCTGGTAGCTGAAGCTATGGCTTTGTGCACACTGGGACTGATGTGGGTGATTAAGTTGCTGATGCTTTTGCTGGCTGAGGATCTGCAGTTGTAGGAAGAGCTGCTGTTGCTGTAAGAGCCGGGCGTATGCTGAGTCCATTGGAGGTGGAGACTTTTCGGCTTTCTGGTCAGGTGGAATGTACTGGTGGTACTTTAGCTTCTTCACCTTTGGCTTGACCTCTTTTGGCTTCTTATGGCGGTTCTTGTCTGATGATTTGGACTGTTACATGAATACCATGTAAGGCAAAAATTATTATTCAAAATAAATGTATTATTATTTCTATGACTTGTTACCTAATACAAGATTCTAATATTAAAATACAAATAACAAATAATAAACACTGAATGTCAAATAAAACAAAATCAAGAAGTGTATATTTTAAATTATAAATGCTTAAATTCTTCTAATCTAATGCTCAATTAAAGTCAGTCTAAAATACTTATCCAGCTCTGCACTGTTGTTACTATAACTGTGCAGTATTCTCTATCTTGTGGTAGTATCATAACAAAGTGGGCTTTCCCTTAAATGGGTGATGCCAGTTACCAAACTTGTTTATTTAACATCATAAATCAATCAAAACACTTTTACACTGGCCCCATATAACATGCTATTTTGTATATTTGAGATGACTGAAGATTTGCTAGTGTCACAGAACAGATGGATGTCATCTTCTCTGTACAGAGAGCATGGTTAGTAATGCTTAACTGCCTGCCTTTATTAAGAAACCTAACATATTTTATTGTGATGTTGTACTCCCACTCATTTTTTCACCTTATATTTTGTCAAAATAATTGGATTTTAATAGTTTTTTATACTTGGATATTTGTATACTTACAGATATCCAATATTTAGTATAATTCTTGAATTATAAGAGACATATAAAAAGTAAATCATACTTTTTCCTGAGTAATTTGCACTAATGTTTTTCAGCACAAAACCTATGAATTGTTTGCTAGGTCAGTATTTAAATTTTGCATGTTCAGAGCATTGATTAACTGAAAACAAATACAAACTATAGTTTATCTGTTTTTGTGTTTACCTAAACATTAATTCATTCTTCCTCTTAATCCTCTACTAGGGTCGCGGGGGTTTCCCATCCCCATCCAGGGGACGTTTCAGGCGCTGGGCAGATACACCCAGAACAGGGCGCCAATCTATCTCTGGGCACACACTCACACACAAACACACTGTATATGGGGCAATTTGGAGCATTCAATTTACCTTGAATCCATGTTTTTGGACTATGTGAGAAAACAGGAGAACCCTGACGAAACCCACGCTGACACGGAGAGAATATGAAAACTCCACCCAGATTGGGATTTGAACCTAAATTCCCAGCACTGAGAGGCGAACGTGCTAAGTACTAAGCCACTGTGTCACCCATTATACCAAAACATATCACTTTTAATTCTTAATGTTCAAGATTGTCTAAAGGATGTAGATGTAGTGAAATCAACCAAATGCAATATATAATTCAAAATACATAATATAAAAATGTATTAAATAAAAGTTTTTCCATATACTTTTTACAATATAGGATGTTTATACTGTTTTAAACCAGTCTGTTTTACCTTTATTATTGCACGTACTGGTATAGATGGAGTTGTCTGGCTGTTTGGCACAGATGTGTTTTCTTCTTGGCTTTGAATAGGACTTTTACAGATGGAACTCTAATAAATGAAATGTATACAAATGATTGATTAAAATAAAAAAATATTAAAAAAATAAATTAAAAAAATCATACACGGGGAACAGCTTTCATAGAGCAGAATTTTAAAGTTTAATCCATAACCACCAAATTTTTAAAAGCTATTGCTGACACTTTATCAATACAAATGAGCTTAACAAGTTTTGATTTTAAGATACTTGTAATTATCTACTGGTGTCTTAGGCCTCTGAAAATTCCCTACTCATTGCACAGCAGGTGATGCGTATGATGGGAAATTTGTACAGTTTATTACCTGTGCAACATCGGTGGTCACTAAGGGCGAGGGAATATCGCTGACCTTGCTTTCTGCCAGGGCTCCAGCTGAGCTCTGGGACTCATCACTGAGAGGCTGCTCAGGAGATAGGCTCTCAGTGCTGCTCTCCTCCTCAAATGCATAAGAGTCCTCCTGCTTGAGAAACTTCCCATGATTCACTAAGGAGATAACAAATAGACAAAAGTGTACAAAAATATCATGACTTATAGGTGTTAAAGTTAAATTTTACAGTGAGTGTTGCTCAAGAACTTAAAAGGGGCAACATTCTATGATGAATGCAGCTCCAACTGAACTAAATCAAAAGCTGATTATCGGTTTTACTCAGAGCATGACTGTGAAGCGTGCAACTGTTTAAATATTTGAGAAACTGTCTCTCTGCATTAGTCTGCACTTATATGCTGTTTGAATACATACACAGTGGGGAATGCAACATTTGGGTGCTTGTGCCAGAATCCTGTAGCAGACACTTGCTGAGCGATGCTGTTCATTTTTGAATTGTGCCTAGTCAAAACACTTGGCCTAGAGGTGCCGTGGTGCAGGGGAGGAGGGGACTGACAGGGCCACTTCATCCAAGAGGGAACTGTGATAACACTGGGCAGCTCTATCCTATCAGCAGAGGTCAGACTAGGAGCCATGTGAGAGATGGTGTATAGTACAAGTGTGTGTGTGTATACACATTTGTGTGACTCATTCAGTATCTAAGCATGTGACTTACTGAGAGTGTGAGCCCTGGTTTAAATCACGACAGGGACACTCTGCCCTGAGAGTGTTGGGCACAGATGCAAGCCTTCCCCCAAGCCTTTGTTTTTTCCACTCCAACGGCTGGGTCTGAATTGAAAGCTGTAACTAGGATAAACACATGACCTCCACCTGTCTACTTTTGTCATCCCACAATGAGCCACCTGAACGCATTTTTTTACAGCCTTCAACTCCAAAAAAGCCCCCCCTCCTTCCAATTCTTATGCTTAGTGTATATACAAATACTGAGGCCTTTTCAGATTACATAGGACTTGTATTTATCTTTCAAAGAACATTGCAAAATGTTTGAGACCCTTTGCTTATTTAAAAGACTGTAGGTTCAATAATCAATCTCAGGGAGCAGGTCATGGGAGCATTACAAGATGGGGGTCTCCCAGCACGGGGACAGCTGCAAAGTGGCAAAGCTTCCTCAGACACCTTTGTAGGTGGCTCAGTGGAGTGGCATAAATCAAGTAGAGTCAAAACAGAGCAGTAAGAGGCCACGTGCATTTGATCTCTCGAGAAAAGGGTGGGTCCCAAATACAGCTGCTGTCCCCTTCCAGTAAATGTATGTAAACGAACATCCCCGGTATTATAGGCAGCTTATGCAATGCATGTTCAGAAAAAAAAAATCTAAAGGGAAAACGATGTTTACTTTTCAGTCCGTCTAAAACCACTGGCGATAGCAGGGTCTAAGGGGACAACATCATGCAGCATAGTAAACACAGCCGGAGTTAACGATGGATATAAGTCAATAACCTCCTAAAGCTTTGTTTTTAAGCCAAAGTTTTCAAGGATCATATGAATATTGCTAAGTATCACTTGAGTGTTTCATTGGCAGAATCATCATCAGTGCTCGATATAAGCAATGATTTTATTATTTTTTTATGCATTAGATTATATATTAGATAAATTACATTATTTGTTTGGACAGTTGTAAACAATTATTAAGCAGTGACTAATCATCCACAAAACATTTCCTGATACCTTTCAAAGCAGCTTCTTTAACAGTTGAATCAACAGAAATTATGTTCTTTTCAACCAGTTCTAGTGGGCCTGGTCTCAGGGCAATTTTCTCATTCAGGTCATCAGCAAGTCGAGCGCGCTTCAGTTTGTTCTGTGAGTCTTCAGCAGGTCCCTTGCTGGCTGAGTCTGCACACAGTAAATACAGAAATCATAAGCAAGTTAATCCAGACTCCAAACCCTCCAACCGCATGCATTGAGATGGCGTCGTTTAAATGTAAACAGTTATTGTTTGATGGTCCAACACAGACCACTCCTACAATGCTCATCATCCAGTAAAGAATGAAGCCCTGAAATTTTACTTTGCAACAGCTTTATTTATTGACTTTCATGTTATATTTGGATGAAGTAATTCCCAGTGCATATGGTGATGTTCTATGATAACTGTGTGGCACTTACCCTGAAGAATGCGCATATTGACCAACTCTGCCTTCTCTGGTCTGCTTCGGATTTTATGCTTTAAATAATCACCAGTCTGCAAAATATTGACAATTAGCACTGGCCATGTAATATAACTGATACAAAAACAGAACAGAATCCTATTGTTTATTCAAATTTGTTTGTGTTTTCTAATTTTATTTGTGCAGGAAATTTTGTATCATTTCTTAGTTATTCACATTCACTGTAACATCAAGTGCCAAGTGGCCATGTTTGCTTTCGCCAGTTTTACAAAGATAAAGTGGCATTTGGCTCCTACCTTGGAGCGTTCTAGACTTTTTCTTTGCTCATGGAATGCAGCTGGACTCTTCAGGGCTGTAAAAATAAATGAGAATGAGCAAAATAAACATTATACATTCCGATCAGCAAAGCTGTCTGTGAACTAATTAATAAACGTTAAATAAAAGTTCTATTAAAGCACCTGCACTATTCTGCCTTGTCCTTAGTCTACTGTAAGTAGACCCTGTTTAGTTGCTATTCTGACTGGTACAATATTTTATATATAAATAAATTTGATTTCCAGGAAATGTGGCCTGGTTCCTTATGCTATTAGTTTTGCATGTTTTCCTCGTGTCTGCATGGGTTTTGTCTAGGTGCTCTGGTTTTTTCGTGCAGTATAAATTCAAACTGAATGTATCAATTTACCCCCAGGTTTGTTAGGGACTGGCTCTCCTGTCACTGATTTAAATAAACAAAGCAAATAACTACATTTCTATGTTTCAATAATTAGTTCATTATTTCAATTCATTCATTAATTTCATTAAAAGACATTTATGAGAAAATGTGAAAGTGCTTTTAACTTTTGTATAAAAAAATTAATATAATGTAAAAATAAATTAAATAAATAGTTAGGTTTAGATATTAAATAAAATAGTAAATTAATGTAAATTACAATAAAATAAAAAGTTAAAAACTTCATGGTCTGTACAGGATGTAACAAGATTGTATATATGCTATAAAAAATGTTGAAATAAAGCAGAATACTTATGTTTTACACCATAAAATTTTCTTTATCGTTACTATTTTTGTGTTGTTATGTCATAATGAAAACCAAGAATTGCAGTTGATATTGAATGGGAAGCAATGTATGGGCATAAAATAAGCTGGAACATCTAGAAAACATGTTGTTTCCCACCCTTGTTATCTAATGGATGTGTTTTTCAGTGATAAGAACAGTGTGGTAAAAGTATTCAAACCTATTTCTGGAGTCTTGACTAATTAAGAAACACTAATGATCTTGATTAGATTAGAAATGTTAGATTTCTCCTATATCTTGGCTGAAGACATCATCCAGATGTCTTCTCGTTTGGCTCATGAAGAAGAAAGCTATAAAGACACCTATCAATTACAACAGCAAAGTATTGTAATAAGGGCTAGAAGCAGGTATTTTGTTTTTGGTAGATGCATGCATCTGACATTGGAATTTTTTAAATATGATGTGTTAAGTGGTATTCTGTACTGCAGTACAATAATAGAATGTCATAAGGACTTTTTCCAATTAATTTTTTCCAGTTTTTATTAGTCATTTCTCCTTCCAAAAGTCTTAGCAAATATTTGTCACTTTCATGTCATATATGTTATTTGCCAGATTCAGCTACTCATTAATCTTCTAGGGAGAAAAAAAATATAAAGGCCATCACAGGTACTGGACTATTGTTTTGAATTATATTGCTCTTAAGCCTGCACTTTTGTTTACTAAAGGATTTTGCTAAATGTAAAGGCATATTTAATCTGCTTCTGCACAGTAACTCAATGTAGAGTAAAATAACACTTGTGAGAAGCCGACAAGCTTACAGTCACACGCTAATCGGTCCTTAGAGGCTTGACTGCTTCTTTCAAGTGTCTAATAAACAGCAGATGTTCCCAGAGTGATGTATACATAAAGCACAATATCAGAAAGGCCAATCCATAAAACAATTGTGGATTTGTCTGAGCCCTTTAAAAATAATGTATATTTAAACAGATGAAACATAAAGAACTAAATGTGAGAACTAAATGATTCCCAAGGACATACAATATTTACGCATATTGTAAATGTTTCAGCAGACTGACTAAAGTTTTACCTGTCCAACCAGCATGTGCTGACAATAATGACAAATTCTGATTTTTCTTCTTCTGTAATCAACAGATTAAACCCCATGGTACAATTTGCCTAAAGTGCTTTAGTCTGGATAGCCTGATTTTGTGGGTGTTTATCTTTGGCAGACTCCCAGAGTTTGATAGGACTGTGCATTTACACTAGTTATCTGACCACTGGAGACCACCTCCCACCCAGCACACCCCCCCCCCCCAACTCTTCGAATTAAGTATAATATTCAGTTTCGAGGCACAGCTTACCATGGCTGACAGCGGTGTTTGAGACACTTTGGGGACGGTACGGTGGCATAGTGGTTAGCATGTTCGCCTCTCAGCACTAGGAATTCCTGGTTCGAATCCCAATCTGGGTGGGGTTTCCATGTTCTCCCCATATCCGTGTGGGTTTCCTCTGGATTCTCCGGTTTCCTCCCACAGTCCAAAAACATGGATCAAGGTTAACTGAATTTCCCAAATTGCCCCATATAGAGTGTTTTTGTGTGTGTGTCTGTGTGAGTAAGTGTGTTCCCAGCGATAGATTGGCGTCCTGTCCTGGATGTATCTGCCCAGCGCCCGAAACGTTCTCCCCTGGATGTGCATGGGGAACCCCACTGTGACCCTAGTAGAGGATAAAGCTGAAGATAATGGATGGATGGATGGGACACTTTGGATAAAGGCTAAATTTCAAGCTACTTTCTATATAAATGTAGCTCATACTTCTATTGCCATTTGCTATACTGCTAAGAATAACAATGACTTTATGTGGAATCAAGGACAGTTAATAAAATTGTAGTAGTTTTTGGCTTAGCATTTCACGATGCACTATTTTTACCCCACATGTGACCTTTCAAAACTAACTCATTCATACTCTTGTATGATTTTCTGCAAGCATGGAAACAACACAGAAAGGGGAGAGAAATGGTCCTTGAGTGGAGGGAGAAGTTGCAGGTGTAGTTAGTCGAAGAGTCATTTCAAGATGTACACTACTCACGAGGCATGATGCCCTGGTCTGCTAACTGTTCTCTTGTCCTCCTCTGTTGAAGCCTTAACTGTAGGACTGAAATTAGAGGATGATAACGAGAGAGAGAGAAAGGAAAAAAATGTGAATAACTACATAATGAATCATATTTCTTGTTGCTTAAGGAACACAGCATCCTTCATAGGCATGCAGAGATTGCAGAGATAGTCTTTGCTCTGTCTGTCCTGCAAGAAGTACTCAAACCACCACTGGCTAAACGAGCCACTTGCGTTTATTACCCTCCTCTCTACTGGCCCTCACGCCCACTAGGACCACACACTGTAGGGAGAGTTGTTTAAAGCCAGGAGCTCTGTTTATCATAGGCCTACATCCTGTTTTAAGAAATATTTGTGAGTCTGTTGCGTTCTTTGTTTTGGGTGGTGTGTCTCTCCTCAGGATAACAGACCATCAGTGAAGGGGATTTTGCAGAATGTCACCTCATGACAAACAGTTACTAGTCATTATAGCAAATCTTCTCCTTATTTTTTTTTTTACCTGAACTATTTTATAATTGGAAAAATGACAAAAAAAATATTAAACCACTGAAATGCATTACCCATTGACAGGTTTATAATATCATTGTGTCTAAAAGCTTGGGAAAGATCTTTATAGAATAGGTGCACTTATTTAAGTTTATATAAATGTAATCATTTTATTGTATTGTCTTAAACAAAAGCTTTTTAAAACCTTGTCAGTTACAAGCAGTACCCATCACTAACTACAGAAACGGTATAAAACAATTGGCTTTACAGTCAATATAATATTGTGGTGTTAGAGACAGTACCACATTTAATTAGATCAATGGGTTACTGTTTTCTGAAAATCTCAAAGTCCCATCCCCATAAGCCTATTTTAAAACCTTAAATTAAATTAGTGTCTTACTGTAAAATAATAATCAATGTATTTACTTCCTTTATAACTTATCGCAAAAAAGAACCACTAACAAATAACATGTATGACAAAAAAATAAATAAATAAATTGCATGCCAATAAGTATTCCCATGCTAAGCATCTTGTGCTATGGAAAATGCATCCACTGTCAATTTTAATAAAGTAAACAGTTAATTGAGAAATGGGTGGACAGTGCAGGGGTTACAGTGGAGTATGACCCAAAGATAGAATGTCTTTTATGCAGACCGCAGTGTCAGTGCTCACCCTCTACAGCGGATGTTCATTTTAATTAATTTACTTTCAAGTTATTTATTATTTAAAATGTTTCAAAGATAACAGAAACTTGTCTACTTTTGTAATTGAGTTGGCCAAACCTGTTTCTGTTTAGAGAATAGTACCAAAAAATACAGGTGGTTAAAAAGAGAAGTTGTAAAAAACACAAAAATGCTGTAAGTGAAAGTCTGAGATTTCTTGCTTGCAGATTAATTACTATTTGGCTATGGTTATGGGGGGTATTAAAGAATGCCAAAACTTTTGATTGCCCTAAATAATTACCTCCTATAAGAACAATCACAGCTTTGCAGACACGCTGGACTGAATAACCCTTACTACAATAAGAACCATATGAGCTGACTTAATGGCTCAAACTAGCTGCACCAGTTGTCTTAGGGGCATATATTTGTAAAAACATCTTGCTCTTACCATGACGGTTTTGCCTTTACACCATTTCTAGAACCCTGCCCACATGCTTCCTATGCTGTGTAACATTAAATAGTCGTTGACTATTTGAGTCAATGAATGACTATTTGAGCATGAATGTAAAAGTCCATATTTCAATAATGAAACAATATAATTCTCAGAAACTGCTACCAGAACAATCAAATCATTTCATGTAAAAGTCCAACTGGAATAGTGTAGTGTGTGTCAGTTGCAACTTATCGCAGTCATATTTATTCAGTCGACACCAGCAACTGCAAACTTGCATAAAAAAAGACAGCTGCTTTTGGCATTTAATTAGGTTTACTTTTAAAATTTGTTATTGGCATTTCCGCTGTCTTTGAACATGGTAGCTTAAACTATGTATTTATAGCCAAGATAATTTGTCAGGGTATAATTGAAAAGCTAAATAAATACATAGACAATGATAAATAAAACAAATAAGCAATAAGGGCAGTGATCTATATTGATGCCTTGCTGCACTGTTAGCTGTAGCTGCAAATTACATGGCATCAACTGCGTAGCTTTTAGGATATCACTCACATACTAGTAACAACCTCAGTAACTGGTAGAACAGGAGTACAGTTACATAATTGTGCAGTGGTGGGAGTGAGTTGCCCGTCCTCTGAGTTCCTGATGAAGCCTCTCAATGATTTGTTCACAAGGGACAGACTGGCAGATCTCTATCTGCCTTGCTTTCTCTCACGCACACACATTCACACAGGCATAAATGGCACCAGCCAGTCATCACACTAAAACAATATGTGTCAATTTTGGTGCAAGACATTCTGACATCTGTGTAGTATTACAGCAGCGCTATGGGCTGGTCAAAAACAAGCGGCATTAAAAAAGCCCCTCCTGCCAACATGTGGATCAGCGGCATAACATCTTCCCGTCCTCTGGGCACAAGGGTCATTTTCTTTATACCAGATCTCTAAACAACAGGAGGGAAAAGCTCAATTTTGACTGTAATTTTGGTCAAGTTATCAAAAGAGGAAACAAGGAAAGCCTCTTGCCATAAAATTGTTTGTAGTCGAAGGCACAGTGTATCTTTTGGCTTCAACACATATATTTTGGAGTGAAATATAAACCGTATTTAGTTCTCTCTAGGCAGAGATTTCTAAATGTAAATAATATAAACATCAGGGAGGTGGCAGCATTGTTCTCAACACATTATTCTGCATAGACTATTTCTGTACTAGTCTGGTGGTATGTGTTTTTAGTTGAATACAAAAGAAACCTTACAATGAATTGCAAGCAATTAAGGAAATATCCATGTCACAAATGTCACGAATGAGCTCGCAGGCAGATTTAAAACAGCTTGTGATATTTTCAAGTCAAGCCAACTGGCCACATTACTCATCTGATAACCCTGGACCTTGTCCTATATTAGTTCCAGCTACTACAAGCAGTTTGCGTTACATTATCGATGTACTGTACACATACACGTGTCTTAAAACTCCACCAAAATACGGCAGAGTTAAAGAAAAGATATTGCCTTTTTTCTAATGTAACTTAACATTAGAGAAAGTAACACTTCAAAATCTAGTCAGCACCTAATATAGTTCATATATTAGTAACATTCAAATGATGTCTTTTGTTAAACTATGCACACTTCCAAGCCATGCTGTAAACGATCTGGGTGAAGCATCTTACCTGATCTAAACTTGCTGCGGATCAATACGGAGTGTTCAGAGCCCAGCAGGGTCATTCTGGTCACAGTAAATTTCCAGTGTCAGCGCATTAACAGAAAATTAGTTTTTAAAACCCTTTTGACTTTAGTCTATTTAAGTTAGAGCAAGTGTCATTGACAAAAAAGCCCTGAGAGTATAAGCATGTAAGTGGCAACTTATCCCAATGCACATCTAAACTATGTGAGCCGGATGATTGCAGCCAGTCCCGCAGCTTGCTTGACTCATAAGAGATGGTCCCATCTAACAGTGGGGGCTCCACTCCATAAAAGAAACTGATAGGACTGCGCTGCTGGGAGGGTCTTAAACTGAAGGAGAATATGTTGAGCCCTCCTCCAGCTGACTAGTGAACATTCAGTCGGCACGGGACAGGGCTGCCCCTGCTGTTCTCTAGCAAGTGAGCCCACCACACAAACATGCATACATACGTATACACAAGAGGATCGGCAGGTGTCAAGGCTAAAAAATAACATTTTACTTAATGCAGAGATATTCATCTGATTTAAAATGCTAGTGGGGCATAATGTCTTAATAGGACATTAGGAGAAAGAAAAATTAACATACAGAATTGTGCTATATGAGAGATTTTCTTTAGAATATTATTGAAAAAGTAGCAATCTCAACTGAATGGTACTGACAGCTTTTACTGTTTGTCAAGACAAATGGCTGAGGGTTATTTAGTCTTTTGCAACTTTTCACAAAATCACTATTTCAAGGGACAGTATGTTGCATTTAATATATAACTACTAAATATGGCAAAGAGATTTTTTGAAAAAGAGAAGAAAATAGGGCTAAGAGAAGAACTGTTTTGTGTTTCTAATTTGAAAAAAAATCTAAATAATTTGTTCAAAAATAAATGCCAATCATATAACAGATGCTTTTTGTCCCTTGCCTGATTATATACACTTTTCACATTTCATAGTGAATACAGATGGAAATATGATACTGTAGTTGCTAGGTTCCAGTGTAGAATACACACTTAGTGTTTTCGGACATGTTCGGCACAGGCTTGATGTTTTAAAGCTCTTTAGATTTTAAATGAGTCCAAGAGCTTAAACTTGCTAATGTCACCCAAACAATCTGTGCACTCCCTTCGCCACGCGCAATGCTGCATGCTCCAGTATACAATCATAGTCAAATATTTACATAAGGACATCTTGAGTTGTGAGCGGACTGTGTTTTCAGAGGAAAAATAGAGCTTGGCCGCACACGGTTCTCCATGACTGAAGTTTGGAAGCCTTAATTAACAGGTGAAAATGCTTAAAGGGAGGTTGTGGCAGCAGCTGAGTCTGACTATGGACACAGAGCATCCTTAAGAAATTCCTCAGAGGGTCATTGAGTCCTGTCCTAATCCTTCCCTTTAATTGGGCCTCGCGTCTCTGGGGGAGACATGTTTCATCCAAGCAGACATTGTGGAGTAGTGTGCGGCTTCAGGGGCATGAATTACAGCTCTGGTTTTATGATCAATGATTGTATACAGTCTTATAGTATCCGCTCCACCAGACACACACACACACACACATGTTCTGTAACATAGATATAATCTGAACTATGCTATAGTGGTAGAGTTGTACAGCTTAATGGCCTCTGTGGTCAAGGGAAAGTGCTTCTCAGAAATTTGTTTAACACCATATTGAATTCATCAGATCTGTTACCATTTCTCAAGATGTGTTTATTGGCACCTCCAAAAAGAGATTTTATTAAAACCTTTGCTTTAATAGTACTGTTAACATTTACACTTGCATTTTATTATAACTGCACTTTGTATAATTCACTTGGTCACTTGGTTCTTCAATCTTTTTTAGCTCAGGTTTGGCAGAAAGTTCAGAATTTAAGTGAACATACAAAGGCAGTTCTAGTTACATCAAATCAGTGTATAATAAATATTTCCAGAAATGGCAACTGATAGAACTGTAAACATAAGCAACTCTGACATAACCACTGACGGTTTTTACTTGTTTTTCATATCCAAAAACATCAGCAAAAATGGTCCATGTTCCCTATTCACTCAGTGACAATGTGCACTATTTTGCACAAAATATCATTTTTATTTTCACCAACAGTCCAAGAATGTGAATTCAAAGTATATTGAATGCTCTAAATTGCCTCATATAGTGTCTGATTGAGTGAGTGTGCCTATGCTGCCCTGTCCTGCGAGTATCTACACAGTGCTCGAAACATTCCCCTGTGACACAATTTTGCAATTTTTTTTTATATTTGCAACATTTATTTATTTACAGACAATTATCACCATTTACAATTTTTTTGTTGGGGCACCTAATGTCAATTCTCCTAGGATTCTGTCCTGGCTATGTCCTATCCTGTTTGACATGTCCATATTTAGATCTGCCACTGTGTGAGGATGAATATGTGAAGATTTTTTAAAAATGATTTTACTTTATACAAGGATGCTTTAGACACCTATTTGATAATGTTTGCTGATCAATGTTTATAACCATAAGCCAAAAGCAACTGCAATGTCAGTGTAACTGCACTGTCACTGTAACTTTTACTGCCACAAGTAGATGTAACAGTGTGACAAAAAAACTGAAGACGTTAGGGAGTGGAGCTTGTCATGCTCTTGGCTGTATCTCAAGACACATCAGATAGACAGTATCTTTCACATACACATAGATGATCCGGGAAGGAACAGCAGTTTGTGGAATACTGAGTGGAGCCAGCAGGACAGGAGAAAGACACGGGTAGGGATGGGTTAAAAGATAGGAGCAAAAAGATAGATGGAACTTTCACAAAGCAAAACTGTATAAAAGTACTGAAGATAAAAATGAGGTTATAAAGGAAAGTTTCAAATAAAGAGGTGGATGAGAATCAGTGTGTTGAAGGCAATTTTTTAGGTGTATTAAAAAAAAAAAAAAAAGCCTGAAACATCAAAAACAGCTGGCTCTTATCTGTCTAAAGCACACTGGTCTCTGTTTCAACACTACTTTAATGACCATCTTCTGCTTACTGTCCCTGCTGCATCTGCCTTAGAGCAATGACCACAGCCACAGGTGAACACTCTCAAATGGAGTGCCCCGAAAATCCTTCTGAGAAAAAATCAGCTGAGAGTTCAAAAGATTTGTCAATGTTTTGGAATGTTCTCGAAAATCTACAGCTTATTGTCAGTCTTTGAAATATCTTATAAATAATTGGGGCTCTTATTTTTTTACCTGTGGAAAGTTTCCAATAAATCCACTTTTGAACCTTCATCAAAATGAAACAGAGCTAGAACTTAATATCAAAATACATGTGTGAACAAGACTTTTTGTTCTGCTTTTCTTTGTTTAGAGCCCATGGACCTGAAGGGGCATGGGATTTCATGATTTTACTTCAGAGCAAATTTAAAATCCAAATTAAAAGTGACACAAGGAGGCTCCAGAACTAAAAACTCCAATGTTTTAAAAGAAACAAGGAGCATTTATTTTGGTATGAGCAAGTGAGGTTTTCGTTAAGTCTGTAGGACTTAATGTGTCTGGAATCCAAAACACAAGCTGAAGTTAAAGAGTCCAAACTCATTTTGCAATGTAAATGTGAAATGCAGTGAAACTGATGGTTTTTAGCTTTTACAGCAGCATTTACAATATATGTTACTAATGAAAGTTACGATTAATCCTTAAAAGATATACTCATTCCAAGTATGGAGTTCAAATGATCCCATTGTAGTTTTTTTTTTCTCCCACAGGAGATTGTATTAGAAAGTCCATGATGCTATGTATCCTAATAAGGTTCTTAGCTCCTTCAGATGAAAAATGGCCCCACATAGCCTCCACAATGATAGTGGACAAACAGTACTTTTTAGTGTAGTACTTTTACATCTAGTCATTTAGACTTAAAATGCTAAGTAATGCTCAACCTTATGGACAGTGTTATGAAGATTGTTCCACCATTTAGCAGTGGTGAATAAGCACTACGGTGAGGTTGAATCGCCAGGCGACAATCGTCACTAGAGCACAAAGGATAAGTCTTAGTGTATCATAGAAAGAGTAGAGAAGGTAAGAGGGGGCAGATCTGGATATTGGCCTGTAGATATTGAGCTGGTTGAACACAAGTCGGGCTGCAGAGTCAGCTGTAGAGGCCTGGTAGCCTAGCAAACAATGCATTAAAATAATCGAGCCAGGATAGGACGAGAGCTTGCCCTAACAGCTGAGTATCATTTTCAGTTAAGAAAGGTCTGAACATCCTGATATTGTACTCACGGTATCTGCAGTAACGGGCAGTTTTAGTAAATTATTATAATATACAGCAGTTCCTTTGATATACTATCTATAATTATCTATAATAGTTGGGGAAGTGGCAGCACGGTGGCTTAGTGGTTAGCACGTTCGCCTCTCAGCGCTAGGGATTCCCGGTTTGAATCCCCATCTGGGTGGAGTTTCCATGTTCTCCCTGTGTCTGCGTGGGTTTTCTCCGGGTTCTCCGGTTTCCTCCCACAGTCCAAAAACATGGGAACACAATTGAGTTCTCCAAATTGCCCCATATAGAGTGTGTCTGTGTGAGTGAGTGTGTGCCCAGCGATGGATTGGCGCGCTGTCCTGGGTCTATCTGCCCAGCGCCTGAGACGTTCTCCCCTGGATGGGCATGGGGAACCCCACCGCGACCCTAATAGAGGATAAAGCGGGAGATAATGAATGAATGAATGAATGAGTGAGTTGGGGAAGCTAACATTGGCTTATAGTAGGGAGAACATGCAAAAAGGACTGTTGTTAAATGTTTTTTAAAATGACATTCAGGCTTTCATTAATTACTTAAAGTACTATTTTACTCTTTTTTTAACATGGATCTCTACATCTAACCTGAAACTTCTGTCACTTCTTAACTTGTCTTATCGTTCCAGACAGAGGAGTAAAGAAGGCACCGTACTCTCACCATGCTACCAATAGATCAAAAGTGGTATCTCACCAGGCACACAAATATTTGCCTTAATATGTTTTGCACAGAACTAAATACTTTCAGGGTGCTTGGTTGAAATATTCTGTCAAGGAGCACATTTTCCCTTCAGCCAGGAAAAGACCAGGTTCATGTTTTCATTGTTAAAGGCCAGTGCTTGATTGACTATCTATCATAAGCACTCAACAGAGATTTACAAGACATTTTGTACTTTGTTTTTTGAATGATTTGGGAAGCAGTTTTTGAACTCACCATTAATTCTATGTTCAAAAGTACATATGCAGCTGCAACAATATAAGATTGTTTGGTGCCATTTAATATAATTTACATTCAGATTTGAACATTTAGCTTAATTTTGACCTTAACAAATTGTTTTTTTTAAGATAGAGTGAGAAAACGATTATATTACAACTAGGACAAGCTACACCAGATACAACTAATCAAACATTTGATATATCAGGTAGATTGAAAAAAGGTAGAACAGTTGTTTGGTGGGATTAAAATTATAATAAACTAAATTTAAAAATGTCATTGCAACAAAACAGTTTTTACAAAATATATCTAAATAGGATAAATACAATATATAGTTTATATTTACAAATATTACAAATATATTTAAAACTGATTTGAATTTTCAAATTATTTTCTGCTATGTGAATACTCACATGCACATAGTACATTGTCATAAAGAACGTTCCATTGTTAAAAGCTTGAAAAACCCAAAGAGCAAGTCGAAGTGAACAGCTCTGTTGTAAAGTTTTATAGAGATGTCAGTAATCTAAAAGAAAGCATGTCAATGAAAAATTCAGTAGTTTTTAAATGGGTAGAATGATTTTGAACAGTGATTTAAATTATAATTGCTTAAACCTGGAAAGTAAACTTGATTACAGGTGTAACATTGGTCTTCTATTGTATCCAGCTGCTATAGCTGCATGTTTTTGATTCAGCTTTTCCAAAGAGGACCACCTCTAATAGTCATTTGATGATCAAGATAAACTGCTTGAGCATGTGGAATCAGGAGTTTTGTTGGAATAAGAAACACAATGCCCAGAGCATTATAGCAAATCAAAGGTTAGACCACAATTGTAATTTTTTAAAAAGTTCTGATTATTTATTCTCAGCGTGTAAAGGCAAGGTTCATGTTTGTATTTTATACAAATGTTTGAAAATGGTCTAGAAAGTGTCAGTTTTAAAATTTTTAACCATTCATCATTTAACTTTTAGTTAAATGTGAAAACTCCAAAAAGCATGGCTGATATGAATGATAAATGACTGGTGTTGGCATCCAGGCTTGGTACCTTCTGGATCTGCTTTATGCTCTAGTTTCATGCTCTAGTTTAATATTTTTGTGTTTTGACTAAAATGTTATTGCTAATCATAAGCAATAATATAATAATATTGTACATTTTGTCTAGTTCATTTAAGTAAATGATTTTCTGTACATAAAACAATTAGTTGAAAAAAATAGTAGCACAGCAACTAAAAAATATGTTTATACCAACACGGCAACACTTGAAACATAATTATGTTTAGTCATTTACTTACTAATAGTAAATAGTTAGAATATAATACTATTTTATGGTAAAATTTGTATTTATTTTTCAAACTTGCAGTACTTTTTTCGCAGTTAGGGTCAAAATGAAAAGCATAGACAGAATTTGTCAGGACCATAATGTTTAGTATGAGCTGAAATGTGGAACATTTCATTTCTCTTTATAGTTTGAACAAGACGCACAGACAATTAACAGAAACATATCTAGGTGGAAGCCATTACCATACCTGATTCCTGATTCCCTGGCTCTGCCTCTCATTCACAAATTGCATTTGATCAGAGTGCAGCATCACAACTATATTTGCATTTGGTCGTCAAGCAGATTTGTATTCAAAGCGACTTACAAGCAACTTGATGGTCCGAGTCAGAACATATGGGTTGGGCACACCATCCCTGGAGCAAAGAGGTTTAGGGTCCTTGCTTAAGGACTTATATTGATTTTGTATTATTATGGTCTTAGAAAGGTATAAATAAATGTAGTGAGGAATTATTAGCTGAATATAGATTTTACGCTTTATTAATGACTTTATTACAAATGAACAATTACTGAGCAACCACAGACTCTCACAGGTAAAAAAAATATTCAAGCAATCCTTTACATAAACATTATATTAATTTTGTGGATAAACTTCAATTAAGCTGTGAATGCAAAAGCATTTCCCACAACTACAAGCCTACTGTAAAAAAAAGTTAAACATGGAAAATAAAAATGACAATAATAAATTAATAGCTTTAAGAGATTTCGTGCATTATGATTTGCTATTTGCTAAGCTTTAATTATTATTTCATTAACTATTATTAATATTAAGTTTTTTATTTCCAATTACTGTTAGTTTTTCATCTTTATGTACAAAAATGTGGGAAAGCCTAAACAATGTTACTGTTTACACAAATTGTATTTGAGCAAAAATCATATCAAGTAAATCTATATTGAAACTATTAGGGAAGAGATACAATTGACCTATTAAACAAGCAAAGCTGCAAGTCTCTTAATCTGACAGAAAAAATACTCTAAAATACAGTGTAAGTAAAACATTTCTGAGGCTCTCCTACAGCTAGAGTATGGAAACCTTCTTAAACAGAAATTCCCCAACTAAAGCTCCCTAAGGTCTAAGATCTAGTCACGGAATTTCACAACTTTGTCTCTACAGGTGATTGCACAGTTGATGTTATCAATCCACTTGAGAGTAATGCCCGGTCCTGGGCAGACTCACTAAGGTGTTCTAGTTAAATTTCAATATGAAGTGGAATTACGCTGTTTGCGTTTCAGACGATCCCCAGAGCTGCTGGTATGTCAGCTGAAACCTTGACCCATCCTTCAGTGTTTTACTTGGCCTTTGAAGAGGACAGCTTTCAGACAAAATTTAGGGCATAATTTGATTGATTCCCCAGCATTAAAGTGTAATAAATACCATATTTAGCACAAAGTATGCAGTAACCTGCTCATCAAATGACTTGATATCTTATTTATGTTAATAACACTTATTTTTATTGGGAAAGTGTAAAAAAAAAAAGGTTAAACAGGATTGAAGAAAAACAACATTGTTTAAGCACTATATATCATAGATCTTTAAAAAGAACAGGCACCTAACATACGGAAGGGCACTTTACATTAAAGACATCTGGTTTATAAATGTTTTATTGATTATTTGATGTCTACTATAATCTGACAATCAGTTTGCACATGAATTTTTGGAATGGACAAGGTGATCAGTTTTAAAAACAAATATGAGGTTGGCATAATATATATATATATATATATATATATATATATATATATATATATATATATATATATATATATATATTCAGTCATTCATTCATTCATTCATTATCTTTCACTATATCCTATATCAGGGTCGCGGGGGGGTTCCCCATGCCCATCCAGGGGAGAACGTTTCGGGCGCTGGGCAGATACACCCAGGACAGGGCGCCAATCAATCGCTGGGCACACACTCACACACACAGACACACACACAAACACACTCTATGGGGCAATTTGGAGATCTCAATTGACTTGATCCATGTTTTTGGACTATGGGAGGAAACCGGAGAACCCGGAGGAAACCCACGCAGACACGGGGAGAACATGGAAACTCCACACAGATGGGGATTCGAACCGGGAATCCCTAGTGCTGAGAGGCGAACGTGCTAAACACTAAGCCACCGTGCCGCCTATATATATATAGAACACATCAATAAATACATTTATTGTTGAAATTTGAGTTAGCTGATTAACATGTAATGTACAAACAAAACACAATGTCTTATGCACTAAGGCTTAAAGAATTTGGACCATAATGCATGGTTTTTGTACATTGTTAAGAAGGTGAATAGTTCATTTTTGTGTGACAAACTATGAAACATAAAGAAGAAAGTGTGATAGGTCGGGACTTTTTTGTTGGATTTTGAAGCTACATTTTAAAGTTTGGACCTCATTTTTGCTCCACTTATTGTCCATGTTATTAGTTCCACAATTACAAATCCACAGTTTTACAACTGCAAAATGTAGTTCGTTTGTGTGCTACATACTGTGTTTTTCTTTTGACCTCTTTTCTCTGATGGTCAGTACCCCAATAGTAGCACCACAGTGCAGGCATTATTTGGTTGGTGCATTATTCCTACCCCAGCAATGCCACTGAGGTGTTTAAATGAAACTACAGCAGCACTGTTGCACTAAAACCCCTTCACTACATCAGTGTCACTTTAGAACTGACAATAAATAATACAGTAAACAGTACATCTGCTTTCTGTATTTTGGATAATGAATGAACACAAGCAGTCCGAATTGTGTTGAACTAGCCCAAGTGAACTCATGTCACTCCACTACTCATTTCTCTTTATTAGCTCCCAGTAGTTGCTCACATTCAGAACAATACACTGACACTGGCCTACAGTCAACATCTATTTTGTCACAACAGTCAACACAAAGATAAAATCCATCCATCCATCCATCCATTATGGATGAACTTTTTGGGCGCTGGGCAGATAGACCCAGGACAGGGGGCCAATCTATCACTGGGCACACACTCACTCACTCACACAGACACGCACACTCTATATGGGGCAATTTGTAGAACTCAATTGACTTGATCCATGTTTTTGGATTGTGGGAGGAAACCGGAAAACCTGGAGGAAACTCACGCAGACACGGGGAGAACATGGAAACTCCACCCAGATGGGGATTCAAACTGGGAATCCTTAGCGCTGAGAGGCGAACGTGCTAACCACTAAGCCACTGTGCCGTCCCAAAGATAAAATGACAGTGTAAAATTAATAAAAATGAAAGTACTTTGTGCTATACTTAGTAAAAGGCAAAACATGAGCACATACTGAAACAGCTTCTGAACACATATAAGCAAAGTAATGACTGAACTGTATAAGGAAGCTACATTGGTAAAGATTTAAAAAAATAATTAGTCAAAATAGATCCTGTACCGAACATGGATATAGTGCAAAGAAGCCAATACTTGGGTAATGTGGTCTGTAAACAATTGACGGATGCCTTACTGATGCACAAATACAGCTAATTACAATAATCTAAATAAGTTGAAAGAAAAGTATGAGTAATATTTTCCAACTACAGAAAAAAAAGGCAGTTACTTAATTACAAAAAAACAAAACAGACATAGCTAATTACCTATTTAAATTGTAGCTTGCATGGAAATTAAATAAAATATAATTCAATTAGCCCAGCGATGGATTGGCGCCCTGTCCTGGGTCTATCTGCCCAGCGCCCGAGACGTTCTCCCCTGGATGGGCATGGGGAAACCCACCGCGACCCTAATAGAGGATGAAGCGGGAGATAATGAATGAATGAATGAATAATTCAATTATGAAACAAAATATATTCTATTTTATTGTTTAATTTCAATTATTATTGTTTTTTATACAAAATATTTGTTGATAGGTTAAGTATTTAATTCCATGTGATGTAAAATCATTGTACAAAAAAATTATTTACATTTTTTAAATAAATGTATTTTTTATTGAGTAACACATCAGTTTTCTTTTTAACTTAGGTTGATATTAACTCTTGATTTGACACTTTATTTGACCCAAAATGTAAACCTAAAATTATAATCAAATCCACAGCTTCATAGGAAGTTTCACAAACAAATGTGTTAAAATGAGATTAAACACCTGTTTCCATCAATAAAAGTTAAATGATCCAGCTGTGCTGCCACCAAATGTTTTACTCCTTTGTGTTTTAGATATGTCTGTACAACACACACCAAGCTTAATACATATGCAGTAATCTCAATAATTATTTGCCTCTGGGAATATTAAGTGAAAGGGTTATTATAAATTGACCTTTGAATAAAATAGCTTTCACACTGAAAGAATGAGAAAAATCTGACTTTTGTTTTAAATAACTGTAATCTGAAAAAAAAGAAATCTATGTTGTAGAAAACCACATTCTACACAATTATTGACAACTTTCTTACAATTCTTTGCAAACAATAAAGCTATGAGATCTTTAATTCAGTAAACACATGACTTCATATTTCACTTGTTAAACTAGTCCACTTGTTAGCTCATTCACTAATTCATGTTACAGCATTTAGGGAATAGACAAAAGAAGTAACATCCAATATCTTAATGCCTTTTTGGACACTAAGGGCATTTTCACACCTTTAGTCATTTGCTCAGGTCCAAATCAGTTAACAAGTTTGTAAAGTTGAACCTTTTTTGGGGGATTTTTGGATCACACAGAAAATCCAAGCAATTCAAAAATCATAGCAAATCATGTTGATATGCTTTATTCAGAAGTGCTAGGGTCACATGCTGCACTGTGTCTAAAATCAAACTCTTGTATACTAATAAATGACTGTGCTTCTTTAACTGTTTTTCTTATCTGTTTCACCAGATGGTGGTGATAAAACAGATGCCTCCTCTGTGCCATCATCCATCCATCCATCCATCCATCCATCCATCCATCATCTTCCACTTAATACTCGACATGGGGGTTCCCCATGCCCATCCAGAGGAGAATGTTTTGGGACATTTTTAGGATGTGGGAGGAAACTGGAGAACCCAGAGGAAACCCATGCGGGCACAGGGAGAACATGGAAATTCCCCTCAGATTATATTTACATTACATTTAGATTTAGTCATTTAGCAGACACTTTTATCCAAAGCGACTTACAAATGAGAACACAAGTCAGTAGTTATGAAGAAAACCAGCTACATTGTAAAATGATCAAACCTGATCGTTATCTGATCCTGCACATTTTTTTCTTCCTACAACTTGTTAAAAAGATGTGTCTTGAATAGTTTCTTAGAAATGAAGTGATTCTGCAAAGTTGGGAAGATGGTTCCACCATTTTGCAGTGGTGAACGTGAGAATTAGCTTCTCGGTGAGGTGAAATCACCCGGCGACATTCTTCAGTAGAGCAAAGTGAACAAGCCGGAGTGTATTCTGAAAAGATAGAGTAAGGGTAAGAGGGGGAAGATTGAAAAAAGGTCCTGTTGGCCAGAGTCAGTGACAGTACTGAATGCGAGCAGCTACAGGGAGCCAATGGAAAGAAATGAGTAGTGGAGTGACATGAGTTCACTTGGGCTGGTTGAACACAAGTCGGGCTGCAGCGTTCTGAATTAGTTGTAGAGGCCTGATTGTGGAAGGTGGGAGACAATGCATTACAATAATCAAGCCAATCAATAAGATGAAGGCTTGAACTACCAGCTGAGTAGCATGTTCAGTCAAGAAAGGTCTGATCTTCCTTAAGTTGTAAAGAAGGAATCTGCAGGAGATTGGGATTTGAACCAGTAATCCCTAGAGAGGACCCTGAGAGGCGAATGTGCCAACCACTAACCACTTCATGCCGCCCTCAATGCCCTCATATAATTTAAAAGGTTTGCCACCAAAAAGATTTGCTGTCATCTAACCACAAATATAAACTTTTTACTGCTGGAATAAAAACTAATATTTTTGACACTTGCTATAAAAATGATGACTACACTAAAAAGGACTAGAAAAAACAATATCACTACAAACACTAGATATAATCTATAGGGTGAGCTAATAGGTATTTTCCAGGTCTGTATTAAACAACCCATTAAGATGTTAGAGGGGAAAATTAAGTTAAGGTAAATTTTTATATAACCTTATATAACAATATATCAACGCCCAGTGATAGCGGCACGGTAGCTTAGTGGTTAGCACGTTCGCCTCTCAGCGCTAGGGATTCCTGGTTCGAATCCCCATCTGGGTGGAGTTTCCATGTTCTCCCCGTGTCTGCGTGGGTTTCCTCCGGGTTCTCCGGTTTTCTCCCACAGTCCAAAAACATGGATCAAGTTAATTGAATTCTTAAAAATTGCCCAGTTTAGAGTGTGTCTGTGTGAGTGAGTGTGTGCCCAGCGATGGATTGGCGCCCTGTCCTGGGTCTATCTGCCCAGCGCCCGAGACGTTCTCCCCTGGATGGGCATGGGGAACCCCACCGCGACCCTAATAGGCGGGAGATAATGAATGAATGAATGAATGCCCAGTGATAGATTGTCGCTCTGTCCTTGTGTTACAGCTCGCTTGCCTTACCCGGAATATCAGCTGTGTGGAGCAAATGCGCAACGCCGAAGCGCCTGAAAGTGTTTAAACGAATCGGATGTGTGGAGCAATGCGTCTGAAAACGCTTACACGGAACGCCTGCGCGGAGTAATGCGCAGCGCCGAACCGTCTTGAAGCGCGGGAGAGAGTTATGAGACACCAGGACATAAAACAAACGGGAAATTTCTTAATTAAAAGGTGTAGGGACACCAACAGAAAGGGTAACAGACAAACGAGACTAACCGGAAATAATAATTATAAAGACGTGCATGGGGAAAGGGGAACACGGAAACTAAATAGAAAACACACCCGATCACGTGCACCAAAATAAACCAATCACCCAACGGAGACAATGAGCACACTAAATAAGGGACAGGTGACATAGGCACTCGTAACACCTGGGTGTATCTGCCCAGTGTCCAAAACGTTCTCCCCTGGATGGGCATGGGGAATTCGCCCACAATCCTAGTAGAGAATTAAGTGGAAGATAATGAATGAATGAATGAATAAATATTTGAACACATATTTGTCTACACATTTTTAACAGATAATAACCTACAGTTCTCACTGGGTTTTGTTCCAGGTTCTTCAGTTTCCTCCCACAATTCAAAAACAAGGATGTAAGGTGATATTTCATTGCCCCAATTTAGTGTGTGTGTGTTTTTGTAAGTCTATGTGGATTAGCACCCAGAGATGGATTAGCACAATGTCCTGGGTGTATCTGTCCTGCATGGGCATGACAAACCCTTTCCATGACCCTATATTTTTTAATGTACTCTGTTATATAAATGGCAAATTTTACATTTTAAGGGAGGAAACTTTTTACTTTGTATAATGACTTAACTCTATCAAAATGCTTCTGATAATGTAAAAAAGCCATCAGACAACCAATTAAGCACACTAAGTAGATGAAAAAACATGGTGGCGAAAGAGCTCATTGAAATAACTTGTGGAGAACATGAGATTGGAATTTTAATGCTGACTTTACACATTTAAACTTCAGCATTGTAAAATTTTAACGGAACATGTTATAGAACAAGGTATGTGAAAATCACTAAGTATATCTCAACTTACTTATTTAATTCTTCTCTACCCATTCCACGCCTCCTTATTTGCTCTAACAACCTCATCTAACCATAGATTAATCGATTAGTAATATATTCATTAAGGCATTTAGGTACAGTATTTACGTATTGTGAAATATTTATGATTTGTGATTAACACCTGTTAAACACTTAAGGAGGTATATACACTCATATCTTTGGATGATTTAGAATCCTCCTTTGCCTCATTCATAGATATTTGTACAGTGTAAGGAGATATTTGTGATTTAATTTGTTAACCAAGTTATTAGTTTCTTGATACTAATGTATGCACCTAAAATATTTGTTAGGATTTGGTTATGGAATCTAAAACAGTTTTATAAATTACCTTTATCACAACCCATTTCACAACCCATTTCATTCAGAAATGCAGTACATTCAGTGGCACATCAGGCTTCAGATGAGAAGCATTGGAAAAAATGTTATTAGCAGAACCAAAACTACAGATTTGTATTACATATTTTCATAGTTAATTTCATTGAGAACACAGACATCACCTTTGCATGCAGATCATAAGCATTCATAAATACTTGCGTCATCCAACTGGTTCATAAGATATACTAATCCATTAGCCAATCCAAACTATGTCATGACATACCAGATGCATTACATGCTGTGGCTATTTATGGCTGCTGATTTAAGTGAAGTTTATCATCAGGTCCTGAAGTGCTTATAATAGGAATTTGAAACTAATGTCGGCAAGTGATTCCAATGCAGCACTGTTGTAGTCTTCATCAATAACTTTGGACATTTGGCTTCCTCCTCGACCCTATCTACTGAAATAAATTTATTCACTAAATAACAATGAAGAACTGTACATTTGCTCACTCATTGCAAAGGAAATTGTTAAAAGGTTTATATTGTTCTTTTATTAAACAATAAAGTTCCCCAGTGTGTTGAGACTGTGTGAGTTGGCAATGAGATGAATTAGGATCCTGAGCAATAAATGCTGAAAGTGTTGCACCAAAGCATAAGGTATTATCTGAATTCTCTCTTGATGTGAATCTGTTACGCATTAATGTGCCTTTGTTTTTGTTTAAACGAGTATGTTTTCCTACCTGGCTCACACTGCCGACTGTGTTCACTGCATTCTTGTCGTCAACAGCAAGCTTCTAATCATATCCAGGTGCTTTCGACTAAAATTAACATGTGGTTCTAACTTATCTTCTCAACTGAATGACACATACCTGTGTTTCTGGTGAGAACAGCATCAAATTAATTCAGTTCTAATTTTATTTTTCTGAACATGCTTAAGGTGGAACAAGGTCATATTTCAAAGGTTAACTTTTTTCACTCCAAATGCTAGCCTTCACATGACTCGAAAGAGAAAAATGTGACATCAGCCAAGACTAGTCTTTCCAATAATATAAATAACTACAACACTATTATTTTATATACAATAATCAACAACAATATTCAAACTATCTACAACAATAAAACTTTTAGAGTTAGGTAAGGTTAATGGTACGACTGACTGCTGTATATAGTTTATATTGTAATGATAATGTTGTATCAAACAGACACTCTAATGTAGAGTGCCAAATAGGTGATAGCAAAAAGTAGACTATATTCTATATAGTTTGTATAAGGTTAAGTATATTGGTGTAAATTCATATATTATGAACACATGTGCATTCAATTGGGTTCTGGTGCAAACATTCATTCATTCATTATCTTCCGCTTTATCCTCTATTATGGTCGCGAGGATAGTTCCCCATGCCCATCCAAGGGAGAACGTTTCGGGCGCTGGCAGATACACCCAGGACAGAGCCCAATCTATCGCTAGGCACAGACTCACACACACAGACACACACACAAACACACTCTACATGGGGCAATTTGGAGAACTCACTTGACTTGATCCATATTTCTGGACTGTGGGAGGAATCCCTAGTGCTGAGATGTGAACGTGCTAGCCACTAAGCCACCGGCCCCTGGTGCATACATATTTTTGTAATTTGTTTAGAAACTTAAACATCACATCACAGACTGATACTGGTTTAAGTACTGACATGACTGACCAAGGCTTGTAACCCTAAATTGCTCAGATTGTCTGCTGTCATGACCTCTAGTTTAAGTTCAAACATTTTATTTTTCATTCCAACAATATAAAGTGGTATACACAATACATTGGAGCGAAAAAACGTTATCCAGTAATAAAGTGCTACACAGAACAGCAACTATACAACCAATATAAAAGCAAGTAGCGTGTGCAAAACAAGAATTATTATAAAATAACCTGCACCTTTTAGAGTACAAAAACGTTTAGAATATGAAGTGTTTTGAAACATGGACTGGATCCCAAAGACTTGTGCATACTTTACATTTGAGTAGTCACACTTTGTCTCAAATGCATCAATCCAACAAACGTCTGCAGTCAGTTATTACAGATTTTTTGCATTATTTATGGACTTCAGAAAAGTATTGTTCAAACACTTCATCATTAGTTTAGTTATGGTAGACTAATGGGGTTTTTGTCTGGTTTGTCAGGCACTTTTAATAGCATAATTTACATATATTTGACAACAAATAGTTTATGTCGATATGAATACTGGTTCCATTAGATTACATTGTACAGGTGGTTTATGTGATTTAATGCAATACGGGACTGATTTTGGGGTAAAAACGAAACAAGAATATATAATCCAGGCAAAGTAAAAGGTTTTAAAGTTTATTTGTTACTTTCTTAGCTTCATTTTTTATCTGTTTATATTTATATCTATTCTAGAAATCATGTCATCATTTTAACTTTTGTATTTTACATTTTAAATAGATCAGTTTAATGAATGCTGTATTAAAGATTTGTTGTAAGACAGCAAACTTTACTTTAAAAAATTACTTTAATAAAGGATTAGGAGATGCTTTTGTTGAAGTTGAAATTCCTTTGTATTTTTTTTAATGTAGTTCAACATTTTGAACAGTAACTGGATGCTGGAACTACAATAAAAGAAGAATACTTTAGAATCACTTTTTGAAGAAGGTTTTTGAACACTGGCTTCTTCGTTTCTCAGCTCAGCTGGATCAAGTCTGTATAATGTGCTACTGTTTTCATTTCCAAGGGAAGGATTTCTCGGTTGGTAAAATCTGTAAGCCAAATCTCTTGTATCCACAATACAACACCTGGAAAAAGAAACTGTTCATTAATCTTTGACGTGCTCAAATCCATGGTGTTATGTCGATTACTCCCTTTTGCACATGCATCCAGGCCCTGCTTGAAAGCCTGGATCTTTGGTTCATAACAACCATGTGGGTTGTGTTCAGGTCATTGTTGCCAATTGTGTTTTTTTATTTCATAACTTTGTGAACACTTTCTTTAACATGTAGAGTGAATTTTATTCATAAACTATATGAGAGTGAACAGTACATTTGCATTCTATCTTGGCATGTTGCAGCCAAAACAAAGATTAAATGAAATCTAGCATCTTGGTTAATCATGCAAAATACAGGAAAATTGCAACCAGAGTGTATGCATTACAGTGTGACCCCACCAAGGCATATTTATTAGTGGTACAAACCCACATTACCTTGACTTGTCAACTGTGCATTCTTAATAGGCAAATGGTGTGGGAATGATGACTGTGAACATAAACATTTGAATAGTATGAAACAGCTACAACAAGTTAATTCATTTCAACATGTGTGGCAAAAATGCCAAGTTCGTGTTGTTGCTCTCAGGTCTAAACTGTAATAATCACTTATATAATAGAACCTGGAGGGGGGGGGGGGGGGGGGGGGGGGGGGGGGGGGGGGGGGGGGGGGGGGGGGGGGGGGGGGGGGGGGGGGGGGGGGGGGGGGGGGGGGGGGGGGGGGGGGGCTCAGCGCTAGGGATTCCCGGTTCGAATCCCCATCTGGGTGGAGTTTCCATGTTCTCCCCGTGTCTGCGTGGGTTTCCTCCGGGTTCTCCGGTTTCCTCCCACAGTCCAAAAACATGGATCAAGTTAATTGAATTCTCCAAATTGCCCCATATAGAGTGTGTCTGTGTGAGTGAGTGTGTGCCCAGCGATGGATTGGCGCCCTGTCCTGGGTCTATCTGCCCAGCGCCCGAGACGTTCTTCCCTGGATGGGCATGGGGAACCCCACCGCGACCCTAAAAAGTCTGCGTGGGTTTCCTCCGGGTTCTCCGGTTTCCTCCCGCAGTCCAAAAACATGGATCAAGTTAATTGAATTCTCCAAATTGCCCCATTTAGAGTGTGTCTGTGTGAGTGAGTGTGTGCCCAGCGATGGATTGGCGCCCTGTCCTGGGTCTATCTGCCCAGCGCCCGAGACGTTCTCCCCTGGATGGGCATAGGGAACCCCACCGCGACCCTAATAGAGGATAAGCGGGAGATAATGAATGAATGAATAATAGAACCTGATATAAAATAACAGAAATTCAGACCTTAGTATTATACACATCTAAAAATGTATTGTTTTTTTCTTTGTTTGTAATCTCCTTTTATTCCTCTGTGTTCTGAACCATAAATATTTTTGTATGTTTACAGATGAACTTGACATTGAAAGCCAGAATGCACAACCCAGTAACTAATCCACATTACCAGTTTTCTTCAAAGCTCAAATTGTTGGAGGTACATGTAAGTAATTTTATGGATGAAGTGTAACATTAGAACAACAGCAGTCCTAATACATAACTGCACATTCCAACTGTTTCATAATGAGAAACCAATGAAACTTTGATTTTTATTTTGCTCTTACTCTACCAATTTTTTTCTTTTAATGATAAGATGCCTTGTGTAATTTACTCAACTATTTAATAGATTGTTCATTTAAATGTTTGTAACTGGCTTAAGAAATGTTTGTAGCTGGTTTGTAGCTGGCTTACAAATCAGTTTTAACTTCATCACTTCATCACTCTACTCTACCACCACTTATATGAACCAGCACCTGTCATTGCATCCCACTCATCACAGCTCGTTGCACCAGCATTCTTTGTTCCCTGTTTCTTTCTCACTGATGTCAAATGTGGAGAATACTTGTGAGAATACTTGGGAGCACCACATAACTCTTGTCTTACTGCAGTAATGAGGACCATTTGCTGTCCTAGTCCTGTCCTCCCCATTTGCACAAGTGCTTCTTACATGCATTCTGGTCTCATGCATTTTTCTCAGCGTTTCAGTATTTTTCTTTTCACCCCTCCTGACATGATGGTCTTTTTCTGTCTTTTGAATTCTGTGTGTTTTTTTTACTTTCCTCAGATGCTAATAGCAATTTTCTAATTATTCAATAAATAAAAGGTCCCAGTTAAAGCTTATACATTGATATATGCTTTAGCAGGTTAATTAATTAATTAATCAATTCATTCATTCATTCATTTATTCATTCATTATCTTCTGCTTACTTCTCTACTAGGGGTGTGGGGGGTTTCCCCATGCACATCCGGAGGAGAACGTTTCAGGCGCTGTACAACCAGGACAGGACACCAATCTATCGCTGGGCACAATCCCTCAAATACACACACACACACACACAAAATCACACACAATCACACATTATATGGGGCAATTTAGAGCATTCAATTGACCTTATCCATGTTTTTTGATTGTGGGTGGAAACTGAAGAACCCAGAGGAAACCTACATACTGGACAAGGGGAGAACATGGAAACTTAACCCAGATTCAATCCTCTGGAAACCCAGCGGGAAGAGACGGACGTATTAAACACTAAGCCACTATGCCGCTCCTTCAGCAAGTTATATTATATTCAAACATTATATTTACCACTTACCATTAATTTAATCTAAGAGCTACTGTAACTGTACTACATCTGTGTTTATATTCAGGTAAGAGGTAACAGTTTGAGAAAATTAATACTCACTGTTAACAGGTCTTTACTGATCCAATTGAACACCTGTCTGTGTCAAATAAGACATGGTAGGTTGTATTTTGCTGTTTGTTTCATGGGCTGCGTTACTGAACCAAAGGTCATCAGTTTGAACCTTAAAAAGATGCCCATAGTTGGTCTGTTTCCAGAGAACATGCAGCATGATTGTCCCACTTCTACTGGTGTCTCATTTGTGTAATCATTACTCTTACCCTGCTCCTAGCCTTCTTAAAGAAAAGCCTCAAAGGTTTTTTTCTGTCCTCTGAGGCTCATTCATTCAAGTTCTTAGAGACTGTGAGAACCTTATGCACATTAAATACACCAGGCATCTTAATGCTCTGCATGCTAGCTGGGCTTTCTTCTTTAATATTTTTCTGCTTGCCATCTCATTTTAACAAGTAATTTCACGTCGATACACTGTAATGGCATCTACCAACCAACTCATTTGGCAAAAATGCAGGTCAAAGGCACCAGCTGTTCCTCTTATGTGAGGACCCAGCTCTCATATTCCATTGTTCTGCAGACAATCACTTGTCACTCTACCATGCTACCAGTCCCCAGGAAATTCATTTCCAATCTTTCCCTTACCTCATTTAAGCACCTTCTCATTATTTTCTTCCTTTAAAACTTTAGCATTCTGTTTCACTCCCCAACTCTCTCAGAACTACTCTCTATTTTGTAGCTTCACCAGCCTAATTTAACAGCATTTCACATGCTAATACTGTATCCTTCACTTTCAAACACATTTCAGTATTACTGCACACTAACCTGCAAGCATTTTCTGTTTTTCATACTGTTTGAGAAACTGTACACATGTTACATTATAGCACTGTGCACTAATGAGAATCGAGGTGAGAGAACCAAGGCATTGCCACACACAACATTTGATCATATTATGAATCTTTCTACGACTGGCATGCAGTAATACTTGGTTATTATTTCTCTCTGTACATCTCTGACGGTGTGTGCATTAATCCACTGTTATACATTGTGCCACTCATTAACATTAACATACAACCTGTATAACCACTCTGTATTAAACTCTGTATCTATAGCACACACGATTTTAAAACACTTTTGAGAGCTAACACAAACTCAATCCTTCCATCCATTATCTTCCGCTTAATCCTCTACTAGGGTCGCGGAGGGGTTCCCTATGCCCATAATGGGGAGAACGCTTCAGGCGCTGGGCAGATACACACAGGACAGTGCACCAATCTATCGCTGTGCACAATTACTCATACAAACAGACACTTAAACACACTCTATATGGGGCAATTTGGAGCATTCAATACACCTTGATCCATGTTTTTGGACTGTGGGAGGAAACCGGAGAACCTAAAAGAAACCCATGTGGACACAGGGAGAACATGGAAACTCCACCCAGATTGGGACTCGAACCGTGAATCTCAATCCCAAGAACCTCAACAGAATATTTGCAAAGTTTTTTAATCAGTAAATTCATTTAGCAGTAATTACATAAGCTTGTCTTAAACCTGTAATGTCAAACAATAAATAGCCATGAGCCATTAAGGGGTCATCAGGCAGCTATACATATGCATAACGACCTATAGCCCATCCACCCCCTCTGCCTTACAGGTGAAACACTGGGTAAAAACTATCCATCCATACATCATCTTGCACTTTATTAGGGTCGCAGTGGGGTTCCCCATGCCCATCCAGGGAAGAACGTCTCGGGCGTTGGGCAGATACACCCAGGACAGGGCGCCAATCTATCGCTGGGCACACACTCACTCACACAAACACACTATATATCGGGCAATTTGGAGAATTCAATTGACTTGATCCATGTTTTTGGACTGTGGGAGGAAACCGGAGAACCCACGTGGACACGGGGAGAACATGGAAACTTCACCCAGATGGGGATACGAACTGGGAATCCCTAGTGCTGAGAGGCGAATGTGCTAAGCCACCGTGCCGCCCTTAATGAAAACTAAAGTTTAAAAAAAGAAAAATAGAAAAAATTCATGTAACATATTTAGACTGGACAAGGCTAAACGTGGGATTTGATGGACATTTCAATAATTAGAAACAAATTAGACAGAGGCACTTGATTTTGATCTGAAACACATGTTTGCCATTCTCTCACTTAAGTAAGATTTAAATGCCTTGGACGGTCTCGTCACAAGAGATAAAAGGTTAAATTATGCATGAAGCAGAATAACTATTTTGCAACAGTACCAGGGCTGCTCTTTAATGTCTGATGTCACATAATAAAGACATAAATAAACATCTAAGGCATCTGTTGTGTGAATGATGCCATCATGTGGACTCTTTCAACACATCAGGCCACCATCTCCTTTCCAATGTTGAATGTAATTTTACACAAGCTGTAATGGACATTTTGCTATAAATATTTTGTTATTTTCTTATTTCAAAAACCCTCAATGACAAGTACTCTATATTTAAAAAGCCAATAACTGGGATGTGCTTAATTTAGTTAAAAGCTTAAATGCTAAGTAATATGAAGCTTATGGTTTGTCATTAAAGAAAGATGTGCATGATTGTTTAAGGCCTACAAAGCTGCAAGCAGTAGGATGAACTTCCAGAGATCTATTACATTAAAATAACGTAAAGAAAGAACAGAGATTATATCAGTGCTGTGTGCTAAACTATCATAAGTAAGACGCTGCCTTCATGGAAAAATTTATACCCTCCCAAAATAGATGGCAAGGCAGATGTTGTTCAGCGAGTCCAGTTATAATGTCTTGCACTCACATACTCTTGTTCTTTTCCACCACATACCATTCCAGCCATTCCAGTGGGAATGTGTGTTGTTAGGCCAGAATGACAAGGGCCAGGCCATTTTACTCCACAATTGAGAGTAACAAAAGGAGCTCTTTCAATTACCAGACAGTTTATATAAATTTAAAGAGGCGACTGTGACTGCATGGGCCTTATCTTCAATTTACGCTGAGGCTTTAGAGTTTTGGCAACAGCACATGACTACATGGTTCAATTCTTAAGCTATTAGGCTCATTTAAAGTAAAAAAAAAACCTGAATGAAACAGACAGTAAAGGTTGTATTCATTCTTGTCCCTAGTTCCTTTCACCCAAGCACATGACATCATGGAAAACTAAGGCAGCTCTAAGGGTGAAATGGGAAATGCTATATTTCTCTCACCGTGAGGCTGGGAGTCCAGAGATCCAGCATTCTAAAAATATAGTTTGTAACTTAAGATTCCATAAATACTTTTATTCTAAGAAACCTTGTGAGTCAAGTGGCATTTGGCCTGGTTTGTTCGGACTCTACAGAGGAAAAGCTGTGCAGACTTTCAGCAAGGTTTCAGCATGGATTAGTCATAAGTTGGTTCTCACAAAATGTTCAAGCAGTCTTGTTTTATTTGGCCTTAGAAGCAACTTGGCAAAATACCTCACCTCATACTTACATATTTACCTGCTATATATGTTGTCAAGCCGAATTGCTTTTCTAAAAAGGAATATTTATAGCTGTGGTTCCTCCCGTGGTAATATAAAACATTTTCATCGACCAATTCTTGAAGAAGGCTTCCAATCATACATTCTATAAATACCTTGATTTTACCATGTGACTGTAAAAGTTTTGGTTTTAGGATACATGCTCTAAAAATACTTTATGAAGCTTTCAGTACTCACTGAAATACTATAGTATTGTTAATAATTTTGGGACTAGCAATGAATTCTTATTTTATTCTTCTTCTGATTATATTAGTAATAAACTCACTTGCAAAGCAATTTATTTACATTTGGTCTTTAGTAATCCATTAGGCTATGTATTTTTAATGTGATTTAAGCATCTGCATGTACATGCCCTGATTTTAATGTAAATTGAATCCGCTAAATTGCCCCATATAGTGTGTTTGTGTGAGTAAGTGTGTTCAGTGATTGCTTGGTGCCCTATTCTGGGTGGATCTGCCCAGCACCCTAAATGTTCTTTCCTGGGTGGGCATGGGAACCCCCCCCACCCACGACCCAGTAGAGGATTTAATGGAAGATAACGAATGAATGAACAAATTAATGATTTGTCACATGTTCTGTATATACTGTAAGTATAGAATGTCATATGTTAATTACATTTTACACGAGGCACTATATTTTATTTTTGGCATGTTATTTGTGCATACCAGGTAAAACCAAATGATTTTAAAATGTTCACTACAATTCATTATGTGGTGTACTTGAAATATGTACAAAAAGTTAGGAACCAAAACAGAATGACAGTGCATGTGTCTTACTGACTTCATTGTTCTTGTAAATTTGTATTTTGTACCTTGCACGACATCCAAAGAATAATTTATCTATTAAAGTATGTAAATGTTTATTATAAAACCTACACACCCTCAAATTTCAGCAGGTGTTCAGCAGTGCCAACACTGCAATATGCAATACCGTATACTAGAAATTGTTGCATTTTTTCCAGGTTGCTTGTTTTATTGCTGAGTATACAGACCATACTTAACAATATATACATATACATAATAATATAATATCTACTTACCATTCTTGTTTTTTGAATGGGATTTTGAAGAGAACCGGGGGTTGCTCATGTGCTTTGATACCTTTCCGGCCCATTTTGTATTACTGTTGGGGACATTAATGTCTTCAAAAGATGTGTCAGCACTTGTCTTGAACTTGTTTATGGTCCGAGTGCCATGGTCTGAACTCTTGCTCTGCTTGTCCATGTTTCCAGGTCTCTGTTGTTCACTGGTGCTGGCAGTTTCAACTTTTCTTGAGCCTTTTTCTGTTCTGGTTCGGTGGTTACCCATGTTTCTGTAGCTTATGTCAGTGTTGATATGGCTTAATTTGGGCCTCTTTTCTATGCATTTTGATGCGTTCATTGCTCGTCGGATCACTCCTGTCAAGACATAGTTGTAAGGACACATGGCATCACTGCAGCATTTTAGATAGATAGGTAGATTTTAATAATTTGTTTGTTGAAAACTTAAACAATACATTTTGACCAAATAAACATGTCATGTGAAAAACTATGAAAAATTATACCATCTTTGAATTCTGTATATAGAATTAGAATAGAATTATATAAAATATATATGACATTATCCGTGCTATTAATCAGGAAAATATAACAAGCCCATTTTCAAACAAAATAAAATCCATCATTTTACAGTAAGATTTATTTTTTAAAAAGCATGAAAATTCTACAGACCCTACATGCCTCAGTTGGCAAGTTAAGTGTTTCCCGGAGGAAAGAAAAATCAAAAAGGAGATCTCAGTCATTTCTCTGTAGTTTCTCCTGGACAACAAGAAGATCAAATGAAAAGATAAAGAAGGCTTTAATAAAAGTCTCCTGCTGCTCAAATATGTCTCTTGAGATTAAAGACCTCAGTAATCTCACATGTAACGTGAATTTTAGTAGAGATCTTAATTAAGTCTAACATTGTGCTTAGATTTGTTAAATTAAAGTGTATTTTTATTAACTCAAAGATTTCTCATCCAGGGAGGCATAGTGGCTTAGTGTTAAGCAGGTTCGCCTCTTAATCTAGGTGGAATTTCTATTTTCTCAACATGTCTACATAGGTTTCCTCTGAGTTTTGTTAATTTGTTTCTTAGTACTTGTTAATTTCATGTATTATAATCATTAATTGATTCATTTATTATAACCTTATTATTATTATGTGTTTTCCAATGACATATCTTTATCGCTTGTTTTCCAACATGTTTTACCTACCCCATTTTTTGAGTGTATGTTTGTTTCCCTGGCCTTTCTATATTAAGAACTTTTTCAGCTCTTTGAAAGTCTCATAGGTGGCTGGATTGTGACAGTGCTGTTTCAGTCCTGATGCTGTGCATTATTTTTTAGTTGTGGAACAGCTAACATAAGAGTGTTGTAGCTCAGTGGTTAGGTTGAGGGGCCAGCAATTTAAAGGTCAGGAGTTCAAATCCTAAAGCCATGAAAGTTATTAATGTTATGCCTTAAGCAAGGCCCCTTAACCCCTGTTGCTCAAGAGGTTTCTATATCATGGTTGAACCTGGATTCTGACTTTATTTGTATAAACCAGAGATTCTGCAGGAGTATGTGTCATCTTTGTCTTTGACACAGTCTCCCAATCAATTTTAGTAGAAACATCTGTGACATCACAGATCAACATTTAAGCAATTAAATTTTACTCTAGGTTAAGTTAAACCAAAATTACAGCATGGTTTATGTTTGCAAAACTGCATCTAAACAAAAACAAACCTTCTAGAGCAATTTACTGTAAACCAAACACAGAATACCATTAGAAACTCCATACTAACTGTTAAGCATGGTGGTGAAGGGGTAATGTTTTGGACTTGTTTAGCTAAAACTTGGACAAAACTAAGTCATGCAACAAGAAAGGGTAAAAGGGTAAAAATTGAAAGGGTAAAAATCAATGGCTTTGTCAAGACCCACCTAATATATTCCATAGCTTACAATGTACCGTATTGTCCACAACTTCTAGACTGCAGCACACAAATAAACTCAGATTAGTTTGTCAAGCCCTAATAATTTGTCTGTCTGGGAAGCAAAAAGGACCTCTCTCTTTTACTAGCCAAGACCTATGCACGTGTAGTAAATCATCTACAGTAATAAACTGCATAGGGCACTACAAACACACAATGTTTTCTTTAATAAGTTGTGTTTTAAATGCCACTAGGATGACTAAAGAATATTAATCCCCCTACACACTGTTAACATGTCATTAAAATATTTGTTAGCAAAGCTGTGATGTCAATTTATTGCATATATAGAAAGTTAAATGGCTCTGCTAATGCAATAAAATTTAATGATAGCTTACAATAGTATGTTTCTATATTGTTACTTCTTGGTTGATTTGGTACACCTCCTTCTTTATTTGCTTTTTTTTTCATTCTATTAGATCCGTTTACAAGATATATTGACTTCATAGTTCTACAATTACAGACTGTATTCCATCTGTTTCTCTGAATATGTTTTAGTCTATTTTATTCTATAATAATAAGGATCAGGTGGCACGGTGGCTTAGTGGTTAGCATATTCGCCTCAGCACTGGGGATTTCAGGTTGAAATTCCAATCTGTGTGGAGTTTCTGTGTGGAGTTCTCCCTGTGCACGCTTGGGTTTTCTCTGGGTTCTCCAGTTTCCTCCCACAGTCAATGACATGAATTCAGGGTAAGTTTAATGATCTAAATTGCCCCATATAGAGTGTGTTTGTGTGTGTCTGTGTCTTTGTGAGTGAATGTGCCCAGCGATAGATTGACACCCTGTCCTGGGTGTATCTGCCCATTGCCCGATCTCCCCTGGATGGGCATGGGAAATAACCCCGTGACCCCAGTAAAGGATTAAGCAGAAGGTAATGAATGAAAAATAAGGACAACACCACCACAGAGCATCTTATTTGAGTGGTGGATAAGTCTAAGCACTGCAACAACACTTGGGTAGTAGTGCTGTGTTTGTGAATGTGTCATATCTACTTTATTGTTATTAACTTAAATAAAGGTAATTTTGCATTTTTGAAAATGGGATTGCTTTAACTGGTCAGACCCAGGCTCAGCAATCTGTAAGGGTCAATTCATAATAATTCTTCATTCATCATAAGCTACAAAACTAAGGCAGGTGAACATTGACAGTGTTTTACTGAAATATGATTTTGACTTTAAGGAATGCAAAAAAATGATCAATGAGATAAACTGTAAATTCAGTACATTCAGACTATCATATGAACAAATCGCTACCTGACCAGTTGGTAAACAACAAATCACCACAGATCACATACACTATTTTTTTTTACTGAGCTTTAGCAAAGTGATTCTGTCCTGCACCACATAAAGATAGTGCCAGGAAAAGAAAATAACATAAGGACATTTCGGAACCCATGAGGTATCTCCTATTTGTTTCAGCAGTGGGCCTTTAATGTGGTCTTAACTGATCGGCAAGACTTAAAACCCCCTTCTAAGATGGAATACTGGCAATTTATGTGGTAGGGACAGTCAGAACCTCGTATTGTTGGATAAGAATGTACACCATGTGTCAGAATTGGTGGAGGATTTATAACTATTCAAATGATCATAATAATATCTGTTTACAATACCATTAAGATTTACACAGCATTAAAATAAAATACAGTTAGTCAGCATGACTGTATGATATTGACTCGTATAAAGTTAGACTTTTCTATGAATGATGACCTTGCAGGCACGCATGACAATTAGATATGCCTATAATAATGTATTTAATGTCATTCGTAATTCTGTACATTAAGAGCTTAAGATTTTATGTTTTAATTAAATTTACTGGTTGAGTTGTAAGGTTGCTTTAGGTGTACTTATAAAGTCAGTGTTATTGTAAATTGCACTTTATGTTTCCAGGGTGGTCTACTCCAGTAGGAAATAGTAAAAAGTAATTAGGGTTACAAGGCAGTCCCAAAAGACTGTGGTCTGCAGGAGGCTGCTTTCATTGATAAATTATTTTGGGGCAAGCTTTTTGTGCCGTGTTTTCTTTCTTTCTGTCATTTTTAATAATCTTCTGTTTCATTTGCTTTGCACACACTTTTTTTCCGGCTGACCACCAGTTGAGTTGAGCCATGGCCAAATTTATGGGAGGTTTTCATTGCCTTCCTTATTTATGTTGGGGTTATTCCAGGACTTCCAGGATAGATCTAGGGAGGAATTAACACTGGGATGCTCCTTACCATTTATTATATAACATTATTTAACCACGATTTCCTGCTTATAGGAAATAAGATTTAACCTGAAGTCATTTGTTAAACAGTGACGGTAAGTTCAGAATATCTAGATTTAAAATCTTTCAAACACACAGTGAATTTAGGGGGAAAATGCCCCAGTGAGCAGGAACAAAGGAACAGGTCTAAGTGCACCTTGTAATGGGTAATCAAATGGAATGTAAATGTAAAATTGAGCTGGATGAGGTTTTTGACAAATGAGGTGCAAATACACTAATCAGTGTAGAGTACGAGTAGCGGAGTTTAAAAGTGCAGCTTGTAATAGCTGGTGTGATAAGTATTAAAAGCCATGAATAAAAAATGACATGTTTTAGCATCTACCCTCTAATAAATAAACGTCTGCCACATGCCACCAAGGTGTTGACAGTAAAAAATCAGTACACATCATAAGAACAATCTGTTATTGAATTACTTTTTTAACATAGGATTTGGTGGGATTTAGAGCTTTTGCCATTCCATAATAAACAATAGCATGGCTATAATGAAAATATTTACTTCATTCGCTAAAGTGAGTTACAGTAACATTGGCTACTAAACAGAATGTCATGAGTGTTATGGCGTCAGGTGCCATAGACTGTATAAATATTCTCTGTACACTTGTTTATAGGAAAACCCCATCTGGTTTTGACTCACACAGGCAGACATACCGGTGACCCCAGGTTTTTCTAATGGAAATTATAACACAAGTGTTTGTTAAGTTAAAGTTACAGCAGTCAACTGTCAAATATCAGGAGTTTTTTTTGCCTCTGGAGTATTCTTTTATTTTAAATTGGAATATGACATTGTCACATGCTACACCCATCATTTATATTACTATGTGTTTGACACATTTTTCAAAATGCAGGGTTGCAATGTATTTTGCTGGGTGCATTTAATGTAACTAATCTCATTGTATGTAATTTAATGCCAAAATCAATTTACAGTAATTATTTCTGCCAGTAAATATTATTAAAATAAATGGTGGAAGGATGTAGCAGAAAATGCAGATGGTAAAAATGCACAGACTAAAGCTTTGAATAAACTATTTGTCATAAAACATGTTTTTATTCATTCTTGTTAAATAAGCCACAAAACTTAGTGTAAATTTCAAGCTAGAACTACAAGTACAGACATGACTAAGCTGTAAACTTTAAGTGATTTGCTACATAAACCAATAGCTAATACTTTTAGGCCTCCATCAACAAATTAGAAAACGTTTATGTTAATAAATAAATGTATGCGATTTTAAGCCTGGCCATTGCTTAATAACATTTTAAATGTTTATAAATAATAGACCAAGAAAAAGCTTGAGACTTAAACATCTTTTCTGACTTAATGTGATTTTTTCAGTGACATAACATTTAAACTATTATGTGGCATTAGCAAAAATAGTTCATGTGGCAAGATCTTGTTTTAAAACAACAAACAAAAAATCTTATTATTTTTATTATTGTCATAGGCCAAGTGGCCAATCATGCACATTTATTTTAACTAAGATAAATTTTGTAACAAATTGCTTAATTTCTATTGAACATGTCATTCAGAAATTATTTGTAGCACGTTCACCTCTCAACGCTGGGGATCCTGGTTTGAATCCCGATCTGAGTGGAATTCTCATGTTCTCCCCGGGTCTGCATGTTTTTTATGGTTTCCTTTCACAGTCTATTAATATGGATTCAAGGCATCTAAATTGCCACTGTATAGTGTCCATGTGAGTCAGCGTGTGCCCAGCAAAAGATTCGCACCCTCCTGGGTGTGTCTGCCCAGCACCTAAAATGTTCTCCCCTGAATGGAATATGCAACACCCTGGGACCCTAATAGAGGATTAAGCAGAATATGACGGGATAGGAGAATATTTCATATGAGAATATTTTTATCACATACCATTGAAATTAAGGTACACAGAGGTAAAAAAAAAAAGAATTACAAATCATAGATTAAAATCTATCAATAATGCAGGATGACCGAATGTGTCACAGTTGTGACAGAGTGATTTTTGATAATTGCAGCAGCATAGCACTACACTTTGCAATTATAATTAGGCTCAGACGCACCTGTGATTCGTCACCTGTGGATGCATCTGAAGCAAATTACCAGACATTGCATAGGATACGAAATGTTTTTTTTATTCATGAGCAGCACAGCTGCACTCCATGCACCCTTCTCACATGTATCATTACAGTGCACAGCTACAAGTTCTATATATTTTTGGTCGTTTTACTTGCAGTGGGGTTCCCCATGCCCATCCAGGGGAGAACGTTTCAGGCGCTGGGCAGATAGACCCAGGACAGGGCACCAATCCATCGCTGGGAACACACTCACTCACACAGACACACTCTATATGGGGCAATTTGGAGAATTTAATTGACTTGATCCATGTTTTTGGACTGTGGGAGGAAACCAGAGAACCCGGAGGAAACCCACGCGGACACGGGGAGAACATGGAAACTCCACCAAGATCGGGATTCGAACCGGGAATCCCTAGCGCTGAGAGGCGAATGTGCTAAGCACTAAGTCACCGTGCTGCTCAGTCACAACAATTTAACAAAATTAAAAAGTGAGCAGCATGTTATTTTAAAGCTGGCTCTTGCTTCTGAGGCAGTGCTTCTTTAATGTAGGCACCATTTTTGTGGGCGTGGTGTCTCAGTGGTTGACGGCACGGTGGCTTAGTGGCTAGCAATTTCGCCTCTCAGCGCTGGGGATTCCCGGTTCGAATCCCCATCTGGGTGGAGTTTCCATGTTCTCCCCGTGCCCATGTGGGTTTCCTCCAAGTTCTCCAGTTTCCACCCACAGTCCAAGGTCAATTGAATTCTCCAAATTGCCACATTTAGAGTGTGTGTGTGTGTGTGAGTGAGTGTGTGCCCCCCTCCCCCCCTGCGGACGGCCCGAGTACAGGATAAAGCGGAAGATAATGGATGGATGGATGGATGGTATCTCAGTGGTTATGGTGTTGGGCTATTAATCTGAGGGTTGTGGGTTCAAATCCCTGGTCCACTGCAGTTATCATTGTGTGTCCTTGATCAAGACCCTTAACCCTCATTGCTCTAGGGATGCTGTGGCAGACCCTGTGGTCGATTTGTAAGTCATTTTGGATAAAAGCATCTGCTGAATGACCAAATGTAATGTATGTAAATGTAATCTTGCTCTGGAGGACAAGTTTCCCCCAGCATTACAGCACAGTCTGTGCAGTAGGGTCAGAGTCGAATCAGTAAGAAACCTTATGCCTTTTGTTTCTATTATTTATTTAGTGTAATGTGTGCACCCACTCTTTGAGGTAAACATCTGTGTGCATGCATGTTAATAAGAGCGGCATGCCATGTGAGGTATTTGTTTAATGCCATACTCAATATTTAGCATGTGCGCATGTCCTGGTATTTTATTAACATAATGAACATAAAATGCAGTATATAGCCACAATGTAATTGCACATTAATTCTATCCATAAAATTTAAACATATTATTGTTGCCGTCCTGTTAAGGTTGTTGAAATCAGGGGTGGGCACGAATGAAGACCAGAGATGGAATTTTCCCCAACAGGAACAGGCTTCAGTACACACTGCATTCAAACTCACATTTAAATCACAAATGTGCTGGCATAGTGTCGCCTGCCAGGGCTCATGGAAGTCTCTCTCTCTCCGCGACATATGAAGTCCAGCACACGTCATCAGTCGGAACCAGATCAGGTGCAACCCCCCGCGCCTTCACAGTTGTTTTTATAGTATGAACATTTTAAAGAAGGTCCTTATCTGATACAGTATGATGGTGCCACAAGATTTTCATGACGTTCAACGGCAAGGTACATGTGTTTACAGATATGCTTTCTTAGTAAGCTCACTTTATAACAAAGCATTAAATAAGCATTGGAAGTCAATTAGGTAATGTTTGTATAAACATGTCTTCCAGTGCAGTACTTGCAGGCCGTGTTATTCATTTCACACTTACAGCAAACGTCAGTGTTTCTAAAACTGTTTTCAAAACTGTTTCTTCCACTTTCTACTTTTATCAGTGCCATCAGCCCGGCCCACCTGAATTAAGGCTGAAAGCTTCTGATGTTTACAGAGTTGTTCTTTAACACTTCCACTTTCCATTTCATATTTCAGTCCTGAGGAAATGTCTTCCAGTTCTCCACATAAGTAAGCAGAAATAATGCATGGTCTGAAGAGTCTATTATGCACTCAATTAGTCTAAGGACTCACCACGTTCTCCACGGCTGTGGAGGAGAGCCCAGCAAGCACATCAGGCCTGGTATGCTTGTTCTCATTTAAATGCTGTCAATCATTAACTTCACTGGGGGAGGTGTGTGCTGTTCCTCTCACTGTGTGGTGAGATCTCCACGGAGGTAGTTCTTTCTGGCCATGGCCTCCATAACCTTTTACGGCACACTGTGTGTTGAACTTTAGATTTATATCAACATTCAGCACGTATTCCATGCTTTCAGAACGGAATACAAATGACCAAATAATGAAAACACAGGAGCAGGAACACACAAAGCACTTTAAAGCATCCCTTTTTTAAAATTCATTTTTATTTTATTTTATTTAATTATTTTTTTTTTTGCAGGGGGGGTTAATGAAGGGTCAGTAAATTTGCACTATATTGTGAGAATAAATGCATAAATGGTTGAATAATTAATGCTAAAGTCTTAATATTCAGCTTTTTCCAAGTAATAATGAGTTGATTTGTTCCATCAGGATTATGGTATTAACACTCTGCTGTGCTGATAGTGAGTTGTCCCTTTTTAACCTTCATCCCAACCTGACGCTGCGTGCCCATCAATCATCCTGGTAAACAACAGGTCTCCCTCCAACCCTATGAATAATGTTGTGTGTGTTTAACTTGGGAAATAAAGAGACGCTGTGTAATCTAAATACATAAGGTAATATAAATACTAAGAAACCATATAATCTCAAGTGAAGCTGGCAACGGTATGTGAAGTGTATATGTGTGTGTGTGTGTGTGTGTGTGTGTGTGTGTGTGTGTGTGTGTGTGTGTGTGTGTGTGTGTGCAAGTGTGACATTTTTGCTGAAGCTCCCTGGTTCAGCTCTGGTTCTCTGGGCTGGCACAGGCAGTGTTTGAAAAGCTCCCGGAAAGTTTATAGTGGGTATACTTCTCCTAAGGTTTGTGTGACAACCTTTAACGCACCATACCCATCTCTAGAAAAACACAGGGGACCTCCATGGAATCTTACATCTCAATTTCCATTCATGTGTTTCTACCAATTTTTAAGCACCCTTTCAGCCTTAATAAACCAAAGTGTTTAATTCATTATCAGCTTGACATTTACATTACATTTTCATTGTGATTTTAAAGCAGATGCTTTAATCCAAAATGATTTACAAATAAGAGAAAATTGAGAATGAGAAGTGTTTACTTTGTACTTATATTTATACTAGACCTGTGTGTTACCACAGAACACAAAAAAATTACACAATTACAAAATTATATTATAATTTATATCTTAACATTATAAATTAGATTATTGCTATTAACTGTAAATTACAGAATAAATAATCGAATTGGAAATAAATATAATATTTAACACTAAGGCTTACACAGGGTTTAACATTATTTTCATCTTGGTGTTCTTGCTGTAACAGGAAGTGTATGTCTGCCATGACACCTTAGCAGGTCTGTGATGAAGTAATATTTGATAGATCCTACCTGTGAATACTGACAAATCCAAACACCTGTTTCACTCTGATTTTACACATGGTCCCAAGTTGGAGCTTAGTAGGCTGATTAATTGCTTTAAAGATGTGCATATTTTATACTTATATTAACCATGAGAAAAATTTATTTCCTAACAGTAATTAAAATGTCTTGTTGAATAAGTGTCAACACTTCTACCATCATTCTGACTGGTCAATGTTCAGAAAGGTTGTTTTATTCTTAAATTTCCATTTTAAATGTTTGCTTTTCAGGACATTTTGCATGTAATTTTTCCATATATATATATGTGGGGTTCCCCATGCCCATCCAGGGGAGAACGTCTCGGGCGCTGGGCAGATAGACCCAGGACAGGGCGCCAATCCATCGCTGGGCACACACTCACTCACACAGACACACTCTAAATGGGGCAATTTTGAGAATTCAATTAACTTGATCCATGTTTTTGGACTGTGGGAGGAAACCGGAGAACCCGGAGGAAACCCA
>JAFMOD010000506.1:1885141-1895978 GCA_019802435.1 Corydoras maculifer
TGGGAGGAAACTGGTTCCCCATGTCCATCCAGGGGAGAACGTCTCGGGCGCTGGGCAGATACACCCAGGACAGGGCGCCAATCCATCGCTGGGCACACACTCACTCACACACACACACTCTATATGGGGCAATTTGGAGAATTCAATTGACTTGATCCATGTTTTTGGACTGTGGGAGGAAACCGGAGAACCCGGAGTAAACCCACGCGGACACAGGGAGAACATGGAAACTCCACCCAGATGGGGATTCGAACCGGGAATCCCTAGCGCTGAGAGGCGAATGTGCTAACCACTAAGCCACCGTGCCGCCCCAACATTCTGATATGTAACACTTTATTTTGTGTCATTTTGTGTTGGTACCATCAAAAATGTTTACTGAGTATAAAGTGGCAAGAAGGTTATACTTCATGAAACATATACTGTAGTTTGCTCATAATGAAGAAAGATGCTTTTTACAGGCTTAAAGTTATATGTTAAAATAAGGCAATAAAACATTTAATAAATCGTTTAAAAAAGAATCTCTTGTACTCTTGTACTGAAATGGTAAAGTAAAGCATAGAAAATAGGCTTCACATAGAAAAACTGATACTACTATACAACTATAGAAATATATATATCAGTATGTGACTTACAAAGGAAATTCTGCTGGAAAGAAAGGTCCAAAGTATGCTTGGTTATCTCAGTCTGCCCACTGGTGCATGAACACACTGAGATGTGTGTGTTTCACCCAAAGAGCATGATATGAATATGTCAGCTTTGTGCATGACAGTATTAAAAAAATATGAAAAAATGATGCCTCATTGGTGTTAGGGAATATGGTAAACTTCTCTAAAAATATAAGCAAGCAAACCTAATAGATTACAATGACATCTCACTTCTTACATGCTTGATAATGAACATTTACATAGAATATCAGCAGACCTGTGTGTGAGTCTTCCAAGACAGGTTTAAGACACAGAGTTGTTGTAAGATTAAAATAACAGAGGGTAAAAATCTACTTTATAATTCTGATAACATTCATTTATTTACATAAGATTACAAAACAATATTTTTTACATTTCAATTGACTCTTCTATGTTAAATAAGTGTTGTTGTTTTTTGCATTTAGTCAAACAAGCATATGGGAAACATCAGTGGCAGGTCATTAGGGCCTTCAAAGCCTTCTCTAAAAGTTTAAAATATCTGAGCATTCTCTAAAGGCCTAAAATATCAGAATAACAGACTGATGTTAATTATATTTTGTCCATTAATACCAATTAAATAAATTCAAACGCTTCATCTGCTTTCTTTCATAGCTTTCCCTGGTTACACCACTTCCAGACCTGTATATTCTTATTATAGCATTTAACTGCTTTAATTTAAAGCCCTCTGAATGACTTTAATTATTTAATTATTTAAGTCATTTAATTAAAGTCATTTTCTGCCAGTTAAAACTTATTCCGAAAATAAATATTCCTTTCAGCATTAGCTTGGTTGGCAGTAGAAAATGACTTCCTAATGGAACTAAGAAAACATTTTTTAAAGATTTTTAGTGAGTGTTATTATTTTAAATAATATTCAAATTTTATGAAGTTATTGATGTAACAGGTCTTTATATACTCCATTTCTGTATAATGAGTTTTTTTTTTATAGCCATAAAATAGTTATTGACAGGTGGATTAATTTAGATGGAGCATTGAAGGCCTTGGTGTGAAATGCACTGCCTAAAACTGGGAAAGATACAGGGTAGGGGTTTAACGGTATGAAGTATTTTTCGTGAACTGTTCCGTATGGGCGCATTCTCACGCAGAATAGAACAGCACAGAATTTACCAAGACCAAAAAAAAAGATGAAACTAAAATTAAGAGACAAGCTCTACACCTGAGCTGAGTTGTGAGTTTCACCTTAGCGGTTAACATCTCTAAAAACGCCAAGTGTATCTCAGTTTAGAGGCGCAGCATGGATCACTTGTGATTTAAAGCAGCACTGGAGCAGCACGGGTGATCGAACATGGACGGGTTGGTGTTATGCGGCGGTTGTGAGGTTTGTTTTTGAAAACTTTCAGACCGTGCTAACGCATATTCAGCAGAATCATCTACATATTGAAAACCAGAGCTCATAATCTCTGCTACCTTTTATACTTATATATATATAACTTAACTAAACCTACAATTTTTTTAAATTGTAATCATTATAGAATTGTTTGCACTGATGTTAAAACCATTCTGAAGGAATATTCAGACAGATGTCACAAATTAGAGTGAGGTACTGACATGTTCAGCCTCGTCCAATAAATGCTCAGTAGGAGGATATGAGGGCAAGGTAGCTCAGTAGTTAGGGCGTTGGGCTATCAATCTGAAGGTTGGGGGTTGAAATCCCAGGCCCACTAAAGTCACCAATGAGCAAGGCCCTTTACCCTCATTGCTCCAGGGATGTTGTGATTAACCCTGTTCTCACGCTTTGGATAAAAGCGTCTGCTAAATGACCAAAATGCAAAATGCAAATATGGGTATTGTGAAGGCCAAGAAAGCAAAGAACATGTGCTGGTTATATTTCTGGAACCAATCCATGACAATACAATACTTTTAATGCGATGTCCCGCAGGTATCAGGGAACCAGGGTGTACAAAGATAACATTCATATTTTCCAGCTTGTTCCCATTAGAGGTCGCCACAGTGGAGAGAATTTGCATATTCTATTTTGCACAGAATTCTCATCCTGAAAAGCCCACACAGTCACAGGAAGCATGTGCAGACTCCACAAAGAAGGGATGTGTTTGCTGCACTAAGAATTAGGTCCGCTTCGACACCAAACCAGCCACAAAGATAATCCATTGTTCCACCTTCACTAGCGTGTTGACATCTGTCTGACAGAAAAGTTTGAGCAATTCATCCTGCATGATGGAACTTAAAGATTGATTTAGCTGACTAAATCCCTCACACAGCATTTGCATTTGAAACAATTATGTACGGTTATAACCTGTCTTTGCAAAGGAACAATAACTTCTGCATTTTGCTTGACTTTGCACTTCCTGTTTGTCAAAAATATAATTGTCATCCTCCACTAAACATAAATATTGCTCGAAATTTGCTCTTGATCACACCTTGCTTTGTAAACTATTGTAAGTTTAGTATATTTCGAAGTACTAGACATCCAGGTAGTCAAGCAACTGTGACCATGTCTTGTTCTATGATTTTTTTTCTAATCTAAAGCAGATTTATACCTGATTTGTATATTTTGTTATCTTTTGTTTAATCCTATAACTAGCGACTAGGTTTATATTTACATACATTTACATTTACACTTAGTCATTTATCCGATGCTTTTATCCAAAGCGACTTACAAATGAGAACATCACAAGTAAGTAGTTATGAAGAAAACCAGCTACACTGTAGAATTATCACACCTGATCTTTATATGATGCTGCTCCCCCCCTTTTTTTCTACAACAGGTATATGTTAAAAAGTTGCGTCTTTAGTAGTTTCTTAAAAATGCCTAATGACTCTGCCTTATGGACAGAGTTGGGAAGATGGTTCTACCATTTTGCAGTGGTGAATGCCACGGAGTGAGAATTAGCTCCTCGGTGAGGTGGAATCACCAGGCGGCAATCATCACTAGAGTGAAATGAATGAGCTGGAGTGTATTTTAAAAAGATAGAGTGAAGGTAAGAGGGGGAAGATCCAAAAATGGTCCTGTAGGCCAGAGTCAGTGATTTGTACTGAAAGCGAGGAGCTACAGGGAGCCAATAGAGAGAAATGAGTAGTGGAGTAACATGAGTTCACTTGGGCTGGTTGAATACAAGTCAGGCTGCAGAGTTCTGAATTAGTTGTAGGGGCCTGATTGTGGAAGCTTGGAGAAGTGGAACACTCACACTGATTTTTGATTAATATATATATATTTATTTATTTTGCTGAATTATTTCATCAGTGCAAGCAAACAGGTCATTTCAGCTATGCAAAGATGAGCCTCTGTCCCAAAAATAGCTTCTACATAACAGGAATAAGACATTTTTTTTTGTTCAAAACTTTCTCAGCCTTATTCTTAGTGATTAAGAAATATGAGGCAAACCAATTTTTTACTTCGATTCACATGAATTTCTGAGTTGTGAGTCAGAAAACACAACCCACTCACTGGAGACACGAACATATCAACAAACAAGCTTGTGCATGCTGTATAAACTCCACACTTATTCTGTTACTCTATTTTAGCAGGCAGTGCTAAATTGTCACATGGATTCCACAGACTTGCTGTGACCCCTTTAAGTCATTACTTGTATTTATATATACTTGTATTTATATATAGAATCAGACCAAACAATACTGTATTGTTTACATTATTTTAAGGGCAGATTAAAGGTGGAATATCAGATGGCCCTAAAATCTCTGGTCAAACCCAGCCAAACCAAAACCAAAAGAAAGCCAAACCCAGTCTCCAGAACAGTTTGTTCCGAGACCTCCTTACTCCAACTCATCTAGCCATCCGCTGCTGAAATGTCAGATGGTGTATCAATTCATGGAGCTATGGGCAGTTAATTACCCAAAACAGACTGTAAAGGTGTATGGTTAATGAAAGAACAATTCTGGGCCATCAATAATATCTGTTTGGTTGTATGTAATCAAGTGTTAATAATGATCAATGTTTTATTACCAGGTTCCATATATATTTCTATTCTATTCTAGACTATCCTTTCTAAGAATCTTATTCAGGTGTCTCTTACTGTGAGGTGACAGTGTTAACCAGCAACTGAGTTATCCATGTCATTTTCTTCCACTTATTCCGCTGCTAGGGTTGCATAGGGTGTGGTCCCCATACCTCATTGTCCAGGGGAGAACACTTTAGGTGCTGGGCAGATGCACACAGTGAAGCCAGCCAGATTGGGATTTCAACCTTGAACATCAGTGCTGAGAGGCGAACCACTATGCCACCGTGCCACCCTTACTTATAATGTTTACAATTAGTAAATAAGGAAGATTTTTATATGAGCAAAGTTGTGGGTTATGTGGTTTGTGTTTATTCCAACATATTGCTTATGACAAGTAAAGAAAAACAGGGTTACTTTGTAATACCTCTTTAGTTTGAAGACTGTAATTGTAAACCACAATTACAGCTAAATGTAAATTAAGAACTTGTAGATTCACAAAAGTGACTAAGCAGAGAATAACTTAAATGAGTGATGTTTCATGGCAGTGAATATCAATACAAACAGAATACAAACCAATAACAAACCTCTGTTTTTTTATGCCGTGGTTTTAATGAAATAGAAGATGCGTTCTATTTGAAGGAACTTTCAGGCGTTTTTGAAGGAACTAACTGCTGTAACTTCGGATACCCTGTTCTGCATCTTAGATCTGCGTGTCCACAACTTTAGAGTGTCACTCACGCTCCCTCAGTTATGCACACCTGTTTCATCTAGTTGTTGTCCATCACCTGTTCCTGTGATTTGTCATTTCCGGTTCTAGGGCTTTTAAGCTCAGTTTCCGGGTTTCGTCCACGCGTCGTATCACGCTCACTTCGCATGTGTTCTCTCTCTTGGATTATCCTGCTGTGTGTATTGTGTTCTCACCGACTTTCTGCATCGGCGATCGTCTTCATCACGGGCTACGCAGGTTGCTGGTTTTGTTTTGTTTATTTACCTCCGCATCTTGGCGGTGGTTCGTTTTGTGGTTTTCTCTGCACTGTTTTTGTTTTTTCCACTATCGTTGGATGTCTACACCTTTGTCCTAATAAACTGCATCGACTTTGATCTGTGAAGTGTGCAGTCCTTTACAACGCCGCTGACAGATACGATGCCAATGACATGGACGGATCGGATGCATGCACTTCGTGAGCAAGCACGCTTCCTTGGCGAACTACGGCAGGAAATGCTTAAATTTTCTAAGGCCATGGGATCCACTCTGGAGCATCAAGACCGGTTGGAATGCGAATTTCTTCAGCCCACCAGCGCTGCCACCTCCACTGCGTCTTCCGATGCTTCCGGGTTTTCAGCCATCAGTTCGGCGGTATCCCCGCTTACGGTAGCTGAACCAGAGAGATTCGATGGAGATTCCGGGGTCTGTGAGTTATTCCTGCTACAATGTTCCATGTATTTTGCTAATCGTCCGCCTGCTACTGATGAACAGAAAATAGTGTTCATAATTTCGCGTTTGCGCGGACGCGCTGGCAACTGGGGTTCTGCGTTATGGAATGCCCGCGGTCCCGAATCGCGCAATTTTTCTTTGTTTTTGGCACGGTTCAAAGGCACGTTTTTCCACCCGCGTTAGGGTCGGTCTGCGGGAGAACTGTTATATGAATTTCGGCAGGTCTCTCGCTCGGTAGCGGACTATGCTTTAGAGATTCAAACTCTAGCGGCACACTTTGGATGGAACAAACCGGCTTTTATCGTGGTTTATCGATCGGGTCTGCGGAGAGAAATTTTGGCAGAGATGATTCTCAAGGATGCTGAGATGTCCCTGTCTGAGCTCATTACAACCTCAATCAAGTGGATCAGCTTTGGCAGACTCGGAAGAATTCTCTATCGCGCTCCACCGTGGTAAATTCCTCTTATCTAGATCGGGTTCCCGACGCTCGAATTAGAGCTATCACGTCTGTTCAAGATTCCGTTGTGGTAAGCACTTCTAGGTGGAGTATGCATAAACCCATGTTGTTCTCAGTTGTTGTATCTTTAGCTAATCGGTTGGTGAACACCACAGCGCTGATTGATTCTGGGGCCAAGGGAAACTTTTTGCATACCATTCTGGCTGAACGGTGGGGTATTCCCACCACCACCTTACAGCAGGCCATTCGGGTCAGTTCTGCGGATGGTCGTCTCTTGCACCCAGGATCCATCACACAATCCACTCTCCACATATTGTTCTTCCCATTGTCTCAGGTACCCAGTGAGCAAACTGTGCTCAGAGAGTCAGTCACCTCCTTGTCTACCTGAGGAAGTTCCTTCTGAATATGCAGATTTTGCACAGGTATTTAGTTCGTCCAATACCTTTTCTTTACCGCCACTTACCACTGCTGAAAGCTGGGCCATGCGTGAATACATAGCTGAGTCACTCGCTACGGGGATTATTTGGCCTTCTAAGTCTCCTGTTGCTTCAGGGTTTTTTTTGTTCCTAAGGATTCTACTCTTAGGCCATGTATTGATTATAGAACTCTTAACCAGGCTACCCGCAAGATTGCCTACCCTCTTCCCCTCGTCCCTTCCACCTTGGAGAGGCTTAAATCTGCTACCATTTTTACGAAACTTGATTCACGTAATGCTTACAATCTGGTACGTATTTGGGAGGGGTACGAATGAAAGACCTCTTTTGTCACCACCTCAGGGCAGTATGAATATTTGGTAATGCCGTTTGGCCTCACTAATGCCCCTGGTATTTTCCAAGCTTTCATTAACGAGGTACTTCTAGGAATTTCTGGAGGAGTTTGTTCTTGTGTACATTGATGATATATTATTTTTTTCTCCTGATATTGAGTCTCATCGGCAGCATGTTTCATCCGTTCTCCATTGTCTGTTGCATAATAAATTGTTTGTCCACGCCGAGAAGTGTGAATTCTACCAGACATGTATTTCATTTTTGGTTTATATTTTGTCTGCTGATGGGTTGCAGATGGACCCTAGGAAGGTTAGTGCTATTCTGGATTGGCCTGTCCCTTCTACCATCAAGGAATTACAATGACTTTTAGGATTTGCTTACTTCTATCGTAAATTCATTCAGTCTTTTAGTTTACTTTCTACTCCACTTACTAGGGGTCAGGGTTGGGCTCCCCTCCCTGAGACCATAGCTGTGAGAGAGCATCCGGCTTGGCATTTTTGGACCCAGGCCTATAGGTCAATGTAAAGGCAAAGCGCTCAAAGAAAAGTGACCAGCAGGCTTGCCTGGCATTTAGACGCTTTGCCTGCAAAACATAGACAAGGTTTTTGTGGTTTGTCCAGACTAGAAATGGTATTTGGCTCCCTCTAGCCAATGCCTCCACTCCTCGAGTGCCAACTTCACTGCCAACAGTTCTCGATCCCCCACTGGGTAATTACGTTCGGCGCGGGTTAGCCGACGAGAAAAGTAGGCACGGGGTGAAGTTTGGGAGGGGTTCCAACACATTGGGAAAGCACTGCTCCGACCCCCACTGATTTCTCTACTTCCACTATAAAGGGCTCCTCCGGGTCAGGGAGTTGGAGGACTGGTGGTGCCGTTAACCGGTCCGGGAGGGTATCAAATGCCCGCTGGGCATCTGGTGGCCATCGAAATGGGCCGGGGGTTTTCCGGGTCAGCGCTGTTAGGGGGGCCACTATCGCGCTGTCATTCCTTACGAATTTTTGAAAGAAATTCGCGAAGCCTAAAAAACGCTGGACCTCCCGGAGTGAGGTTGGATGTGGCCAACCTGTAACAGCCTAAATCTTGGTCTGATCCATCCTCAGGGTGACTTGGGATATGATGAATCCAAGGAAGGACACCGTTGAGGTATGGAAGTTCTCCAATTTGACTTCTCCAATTTGACAAACAGATGATTATCAAGGAGAAGCTGAAGGACACGACGGACATGGCCTATGTGCTCCTTGAGTGACCGGCTATAGATAAGGATGTCATCGAGGTAGACGTAGGCGTAATGATCAAGCGCCTCCCTTAAGACATCATTAATGAACCGATGGAAGACAGCTGGGGCATTCATTAAGCCAAAGGGCATGACCAGATACTCGTAATGCCCGGTCGGCGTAAGGAACGCCGTCTTCCATTCATCCCCCTGTCTAATGCGAATAAGGTTGTAGGCGCTGCGAAGATCCAACTTGGTAAAAATCGTGGGCTTCTGCAGCACCTCAAACCCGGTGGACACAGGGGGTAACGATCCCTGACGGTTATGCTGTTTAGCCTGCGGTAATCTATACACGGTNTTAAGCCAAAGGGCATGACCAGATACTCGTAATGCCCGGTCGGCGTAAGGAACGCCGTCTTCCATTCATCCCCCTGTCTAATGCGAATAAGGTTGTAGGCGCTGCGAAGATCCAACTTGGTAAAAATCGTGGGCTTCTGCAGCACCTCAAACCCGGTGGACACAGGGGGTAACGATCCCTGACGGTTATGCTGTTTAGCCTGCGGTAATCTATACACGGTTATAACGTACCTTCTTTCTTCCCGACGAAGAAGAAGCCTGCCCCCGCGGTTGAGGAGGATGGTCGAATGAAGCCCATGTCCTGTGCCTCCCAGATATAAGCCTCCATAGCAGTGCGTTCCACGGCACTTAGGGAGAACAGCCTTCCCCTAGGCGGTGCCGGGGAGGAGGTTAATGGCACAGTGATGGTCACGGTGAGGTGGGAGGATGAGAGAGGTCCCGGGTTGCGAGAGGTCCCGGGTTCATAAGCTTAGAGTAGCCAGTCATTTATGTTACCGGATTCTTTTTGGTTATTAGATGAGCGGGGGAAGGGGGGGGGCAATTAAGTGTAGGGAAGTGTTTCTGGTTTGATGTTTTCTTTCCTTTGGCACTACCTTAGCCCAACTCTTCACCCTGTGGTCACTGTAATTGTATTATCTGGTTTAACGTTCAGTATTGTATGGTATGTGGTTTAATGTTAAGTATCGTATTGTGTGTGGCTCAATGTTAAATGGTGTATAGTTGGATTGTTTCACTGTGCCTACACTATTAAATGTTTGTAAATACACCGGAGCTATTGACTTGTCTAGCGTGATTCTTTGGAGCCGAGTTACTCCACCTAGTTGATAGGTTCCCCCTCTTGGACACGTGCACATGGGAAGGCGGCCTGTTACTGCCCTCTCATGAAGATTCGGGGGCGGGTGGTAACAGTGGGCTCGAGCAACACTGAACACCTCTCCAAGGTCATGGTACTCGTGCGGGACCTTGTAGAGATCGATGGTGGTGGGTTTGGTCGGTACTGGGGTCTCCCGACTCAGCAGGCATGCCTCACTACACCGAGGTGCCCAGGCATAAAACGATCGCGATTGCCAGTCAATACGCGGGTTATGTTTCTCCAACCACGGGAAACCTAAGATCAGCATGAGCCGGATGCCCTGCTGATGTAGAATTTAAGGTTTTTTTTTTGTGCCCCCCAATACGAAGGCAGACTGGATGGGTAGCATGAGTGATGGGACCTGCTCCTAGCGTCCGGCCGTCCAAAGTTACCACCGGTAGTGGTGCCAGCAGTGTCACGACGTGTAAATCTAAATTCTTTGCCAGCTTACCATCAATGAAGTTTCCCGCAGCCCCAGAGTCTACATAGATCCCGACTTCCGCCTTAGACTTGCTTCCCCACATTAACTGTCCCCTTAAGGTGACGCCTACGGGGGTAGGTAATTTAGGGCCTAGGTTCCGCCCCCCTGACCAAACCTGGTAGGGCACCACCCAGTTGCATCGGCTCCTCCACAGATCCCGATCTCTCTGGGTTGCAAGATGGGGCTGGCCAAGCGGGCCGAGGGCTTAGGGCCCTTGTGCGATTCTCCCTTTCCCTAAGGCGTTGTTGCAAGCGTGTGTCTACGCGAATGCACATTTCGTACATTTCAGTAAGGCAAGTAGGCGGGTCCCGAGTCGCAAGCTTGTCCTTCATCCGCTCACTAAGGCTCTGGTGGAAAATGCCTAGCAAAGAACCCTTGCACCACCCGCTTTCCTTAGCCAGGGTGCGGAATTCAAGTACATACAGTGGGTTGCAAAAGTATTCATACCCCTTGAACTTTTCCATATTTTGTCACATTACAACCACAAACATAAATATATTTCACTGGAATTTAATGTGAAAGACCAACACAAAGTGGTATACAATTGTGAAGTGGAATGAAAGTTATACATGAATCAACAATTTTTTTACAAATAAAAAACTGAAAAGTGCGATGTGCAAAATTATTCAGCCCCCCTGAGTCAATACTTTGTG
>JAFMOD010000506.1:1896767-1917287 GCA_019802435.1 Corydoras maculifer
AATTGACGGCTCCACAATCTCTCCAACTCATTCGGTCCGTAACATTGTTACATGCTGCTCAGCTGCTAGTTCAAGCCCTCATCCTATGCTGGCTTGATTATTATAATGCATTGCTTACTGCTTACTCCGAGCTTCCACAATCGGGCCTCTACAACTAATTCAGAACTCTGTAGCCTATCTTGTATTCAACCAGCCCAAGCGAACTCATCTCACTCCACTATTCATTTCTAAGTCTGTGATGTTCACCACTGCAAAATGGTGGAACGATCTTCTCCACTGTGTACGAAAGGCAGAGTCACTTGGCATTTTTAAGAAACGGCTAAAGATGCATCTTTTTTAACAAACACCTGTTGTTTTCTCCATAAGTACTGACTTGTGTTGTTTTCATTTGTAAGTCGCTTTGGATAAAAGTGTCTGCTAAATGACTCAGTGTAAATGTAGAACAATCCGATGTGTCCTGGTTGTAATCAAATAGACATTTAATTATTTATCTTAATTCATTTTATTTACAGTAAGCAAATGTTGCAGCACAATTCTGGCTTTTTCCATACATGTCTGCATAATTGCATTTTAATTTACAAATGACCTCATTGGTGATTTTTTTTTATTGATTTTTTTCAACAATTTAGTAAAACTGATAAATTTCCTTTGATCAAAGCAATAATGACTTAATCCTTTCACAATGATTTCCTACTGCAGGATGTCTGTCATCATGCTTTATGCTGCAGGCTTTTTTGTAATTGTATGAAGTACTCATGTTTATTGATGTTAATGTTTTATGAATTTGCTCAGAATAAAGTCCATCCAAACATTTCAAAAGAGTTTGTTTAGAATATTCAAGCGTACCATTAGAAATGTGGCAAATGAAATCTTTATGAATGTAAGTAATCAAAAGTATAAATAGGTTTGATGTGGAACAGTATTGATTATGTGTTGGTATACATTGATGTCTATAATGTTTAAGTGAGGTAATCAAAAGTAAAATCAGCTCATAATCACTCACTTTTTAAAATAGACTGCCCCTATTGAATTTGGGTCATACATTACACATCACGCTATACACTATATATATATATATATATATATATATATATATATATATATATATATATATATATATATATATATGTGTATATATATATATATATATATATATTGGTCCTTGCATTTCTTGCCTTTCTGTGGCACAAATAATCATTTGCAGTTACAAATCTTTGTAGCTAAAGCAGCTGTTTTTCATTAGCTGCAATTACACTCATAATACACTTGTGTGAAATTGTTTCCATCCAATTTTTAGTAACATCTTATTAACTTCAGTATACAATGGATCTGAATTTACCTCAAGATAAATAAACTATTTATATTTGTATATTAACCTATCATTTTAAAAATTGTATACTACAATTCCATCTAGGACACAACTAATTAATAGTTACACTAAATGATCACGCATGTGATAAGAAAAAGAAAAAAACTAAAAACATTTACACTTCGTTTCATTTCAAATAGTGTGTAATACTGTACAGTATTCCTTTTTTTCCATTTCCTGACTGCCAGAAACAGATCTGTGCATCTTTCATCCATCCATCCATTATCTTCCGCTTTTATCCTCTATTAGGGTCGCGGGGGGGTTCCCTGTGCCCAACCAGGGGAGAACATCTCAGGCGCTGTGCAGATAGACCCAGGACAGGACACCAATCTATCGCTGGACACACTCACTCACACAGACACACTCTATATGGGGCAATTTGGAGAATTCAATCCATGATCCATGTTTTTGGACTGTGGGAGGAAACTGGAGAACCCGGAGGAAACCCACGTGGCCACGGGGAGAACATGGAAACTCCACCCAGATTGGGATTCAAACTGGGAATCCCTAGCGCTGAGAGGCGAACGTGCTAACCACTGAGCCACCGTGCCACCATGTGCATCTATCATGTAACTTGAATTCTGTCTGCTGGAAAATGCATGTATGCCGCTGTTGCAAAACATAATTTTGTAGTAAACCTCTGTTAAGAAAAAAATGCTGAAAATTCACTATTTGTGTGCAAAGATACTCAGGGGACCCTATTTTAGCAATCTTTTGCAATCCGTCAACCGTGCACCGGAACACCTGTCTGCCTCTCACATGAGCAAAGGTGGTCATGGTCAACAAAGTGCCAATGTCCTATTCATGCAAAATAAGCCCAAATCAACATCCCTGTACCACCATACATGATTGCTTTCATGATGTGTTCTGATGATATACTGTACTGTCTATAGTTAAGAAAAATACTGCCAAAATACTTAATTTTCATCTGTCCAAAGGACATTTTATAGTTTGTTCAAATGCAATTTAGCAACTTAAGCCATGCTGTCATGTTATTTTTTTTAAGGACAAGAAATTCTCCTGGCAACTATGATATCATAGTAAAAACAGGCTTTGTTTGATTAAAAATACCATGAACTTTAAAAATGTCTGCTTTCATAGAGGTTATGACACTTGCTGGTGATCCGTTTATCAAGGATGTTTAATTAACAGAACTACTTACCCTCTGAATTAATATGGATAAACTATGAATTCTGTAAGGGTGGAGAGTCCTCTCTGGGTCAGGGATCAGATCTTGCCTCAATTGGAGGAGTTTAAGTATCTCGGGGTCTTGTTCACGAGTGATGGTAAGATGGAGCGTGAGATTGACAGACGGATCAGCGCAGGGTCAGCAGTGATGCGGACCCTATACTGGTCTGTTGTGGTAAAGAAGGAGCTGAGCCACAAGGCAAGGCTCTCGATTTACCAGTCTATCTACATTCCGACCCTCACCTATGGTCATGAGCTTTGGGTAATGACCGAAAGAGCAAGATCACGAATACAAGCGGCCCAAATGGGTTTTCTCCGCAGGGTGGCTGGGCTCTCCCTTAGAGATAGGGTGAGAAGCTCGGTCATTCGGGAGAGACTCGGAGTGGAGCCGCTACTCCTCCGCATCGAAAGGAGCCAGTTGAGGTGGTTCGGGCATCTGGTTAGGATGCCTCCTGGGCGCCTTCCTAGGGAGGTGTTCCAGGCAAGTCCGGCTGGAAGGAGGCCCCGGGGAAGACCCAGGACACGCTGGAGGGATTATATCTCTCAGCTGATCTGGGAACGCCTCGGGGTTCCCCCAGTCGAGCTGGTGGAGGTGGCTGGGGCGAGGGAGGTCTGGGTCTCCCAACTTCGGTTGCTGCCCCCGCGACCCGAACCCCAGGCAAGCGGAAGATAATGGATGGATGGATGAATTCTGTATGAATATATATGCTGTATATTTTGAACAGCAGTTTGGCTTTATTTTCATTTAATAAATAAATCCATGATGTAATTTGTCATATATTGTCCTTACAAGGATTAGAGTTTATATATATATATATATATATATATATATATATATATATATATATATATATATATATTGTGCCCAGCGATAGATTGGCGCCCTGTCCTGGGTATATCTGCCCAGCGCCTGAGACATGGCGACCCTAATAGAGGATAAAAGTGGAAGATAATAGATAAATTGAAATATATATTATGAAATTATAGAATTAAAAAAGGGTGTACTTTGTACTCACTATTCTATTGACCATATAAAATAATGTTGAATAATGGCAACAAATAATTTTTTATAAATCCATAACACCCATCTGCATTAGTTTTAAATTTTAATCATGCCACTAACAGAAATTAGAAGCGGAAATAGATTGTCAGTCTTTGAAATAGCACGGATGACATCATCACATACTTCACATGAATCATGCACTGGAAGAGACCATACAAAATGACCTGATTATTTTGCAATTCAATGCCACTTTTCTTTCTAAAAATAAGCAGCCCAAAATAGGCCAAAACCTATTTCTGTTAGTTCTTTTTCTTGGACAAGTACAATGCAGTCTATGATGTCTCCATCTGAGAAAGTTTTCCTTAGTAAAGAAACATTGCACTTGCTTCTAACACTATGTTAAACCTTGATAACTCTTTAATTAGACCCAGTTCATCTGTAAATAATCTCGGTGTAATTATTGATTCAGATCTCTCCTTTACAAAGCACATTAGCAATATTACTAGAATTGCATTTTTTTTTACCTTCGTAACATTTCGAAGCTGCGAAATATCCTCTCCCTCCAAGATGCAGAAAAACTAATTCATGCTTTTATTACCTCAAGGTTAGATTATTGTAATTCACTTCTGACAGGATGTTCTAACAAATCATTACATAAATTAAAACTAGTGCAAAATGCTGCAGCTAGAGTTTTAACTGAAACCAGAAAGTTTGATCATATCAGTCCTGTGTTATCAAACTTGCACTGGCTACCAGTTAAGTTTTGTATTGAGTACAAAATTTTATTGATAACATATAACATTCTACATAATCAGGCTCCACAGTATCTGAGTGAGCTGATTCAATTGTACAAGCCAACACGTGAGCTCAGATCTCAAGGTACTGGTCTACTCTTAGCACCTATTCATTCATTCATTCATTTATTATCTCCCGCTTTATCCTTTATTAGGGTCGCGGTGGGGTTCCCCATGCCCGTCCAGGGGAGAACATTTCGGGCGCTGGGCAGATAAACCCAGGACAGGGCCCAATCCATCGCTGAGCACACACTCACTCACACAGAAACACTCTATATGGGGCAATTTTGTAGAATTCAATTGACTTGATCCATGTTTTTGGACTGTGGGAGGAAACCGGAGTACCCGGAGGAAACCCACGCGGACACGGGGAGAACATGGAAACTCCACCCAGATGGGGATTCGAACCGGGAAACCCTAGCGCTGAGAGGCGAACGTGTCTTAGCACCTAGAATAAATAAAATTATTGCTGGTGGTAGAGCGTTCTCCCACAAGGCTCCTCAACTTTGGAATAGCCTTCCAGTTAGTTTGTGATTCTGAATCACTATTAATCTTTAAAAATAAATTAAAAACACATTTATTTAATCTTGCATTTAATTAATCCCCTGTAGATAAAGATGTAGATCTCAGGCTTGGCTGTGTTGGGGTGTTAATCTGTGATCAGTGTATGCTGGCGTTTCACCGCTTCACCCACCTCATCATTAATGGGGGGGGGTGTGGAGCTGAAATGATGCTGTTCCGGGGCGTCATCTCAACTATGTAGAGTCTGCAGTATCTGGCTCTTTTAGTTCTGCTGCTCTAGTCAGTGATGCCGGAGTCACATACTGCACTGTGTCAATAAATTACTTATTAATTAAATGCCGTGCTTTATTATTAGCTCTAACTGCCTTCCTTGTCTGTTTCTTTTGAGGTGTGACCGGCTTCCTGGAGATCTTCATCCATGGCTCTTTTGACGAATACTGGATGGAACCTGAATATCAATTGGACTGGCGGTCCTGCAGGACACCTTTAATGGACTCACATATAGTTTTCAAGTTGTTAGTTTTTCCATTTGTTTAATATCTGTACATAGCTGTCCTACATTGTTGTTGCTGCCTGGTTGCAGTGGGGGAGTCCCCCACTGAGTCTTGGTCCTCCCAAGGTTTCTTCCTTGAATAAAAACATAAAAGGTAGTTTTTTCTTGCCACTGTCGCTTCGGCTTGCTCTTTGGGGGTGTAAAGGCTTTTCATTCTGTAAAGCTACTTTGTGACAATGTACTGTTGTAAAAAGCGCTCTATAAATAAATAACTTGAACTTGAACTTGGCCTAATTGTATATTTTAAGTGTTCAAATATAGTATGTTCATATAGTGTATTTCGAGGTGATAAATCAACTTACAAAGTGGCAGTTTTTGACTGTTTTTGAATTTGCCACACTTCGATCAATATTACAGTAGCTGAAAAGAGCAACAAACTGAAATGTTGAAAGATAAAATTAACAAATAAAAAATATATTTAAAAAAATACAATTAAAAAAAAAAATGACAAAGGCAAAACAGATTGTGCTTGTTGTCAAGCATGCAACAATTAAACTGTTTTTCTGTGGTGAAGATCAAGGAGTTCTAAAAGAATCCGACAGTCTTTTACGTACAATCATAAGATCAAATTACAATTTTGACTTTTGCAAAGTCTCTTTTTAAGTAAAATAAAAATCCTGTTATTTACAAAAAACATACATGAAGTTCTAAAATTAAGGAACTGCATTCAAATAAATTGTTACTGGATTGGTTTCTGCCTCCTGAAATGTTTGAGGATCACCTTCTGTATTTCCATTGTTAACCCAGTTAGTTCTCAATCAAATTATATTTTTGTCAAGGCATTTTATGTACAAAAATCAGTACTCAAAATAAAAAAACCTTGATCCTATTGTTTCCTTAGTGATAATAACAATGATTCACAACCTATACTCACAATCAGATTTTAAACATCCACCCAGTGGGGATCCGAACCGGGAATCCCTAGCGCTGAGAGGCAAATGTGCTATCCACTACTGTAAGCCACCGTGCCGCCACACTTATATACATGTTCTGTAATCCTTCTTTGTATAAATGTTTTTATACCAACTAGATGACATTTATAATGTCATACAGACGTATAGATTCGTATTGGTAATACAGTTGAAGAAGATGCACAATCCAGCCAGTGCAGTGCAACAAGTAATTATTGGTGCCAGGTGCTTCTGCCAGCTCAGCTCTTCATACTGAAACAACCAAGATGTGGCCCAGCCACTCAAGGAAGTTGAGTCCCCCACTAAGCCTGAGCAAGGTTTCTTCCTGAAAATAACAACATAATGGAGTTTTTTCTTGCCACTGTCGCGTCGGCTTGCTCTTTTGGGGTTTAAAGGCTTTTACCTCTGTAAAGCTGCTTTGTGACAATGTACTGTTGTAAAAAGTGCTATATACTTTAGTGCTATAACTTACTTGAATTACTTAACTGTTACATTGTTAGGCCAGTATGTATGTTGGAGAGTATACCATGAACAGAATGATGAAAGAAAAAACATTTAGCAAAAGGTGATCCTGTTAATCCTGCACTGTTAATACGACCATGCCACTCAAGGAGGAGCACCCCACTGAGCCTTGCCACTGTGGTTTCAGCTTTCTCTTTGAGGGTTAAGGCTTGGAACACTATAAAGCTGCTTTGAAACCATGTACTATTATAAAAAAAAAGGTTATATAAATAAATAATCTTGAACGTGAGCTTAGACACCAAAAACTCGTGGATCAGGTCAGTTCAAAATTTGGGGCCAAGAAATGTTCTGACAAAAAAGCTAATTCCAGTCAAATTCAGTAGTGGTACTGTTTGAAAACACAACTCATGTTCTTTGGTATTGGTGGGCAATTCCAGACAACTACCTTAAAACCTACAATACAATACACTACTAACACTGGAACATGGGAAAAATCCACAATTTTAAAGAATACTTAAGTTTCACCATAATTAAATTTTCCATAATATTGTAATGTGAGCATATTATGACTGTCTGTAATAGGACCATCCAATAAAGCTTTAGTTTGGCTGACCACTTTGTTCCAAACCCCATGAGAGTATGTCACTCAGGCAGCAGGAAAGATGAATGTGTAATGAAAAACTAAAAGAAGTAAACCTAACAAATAAAAGGCAGAAAAGGTTGAAGTGACCAGAGAGAGGTGGAATGAACCAAATATCTTTAATAATACTGACATAAAAATCTAAATATAATACACTATATATATAAGCCAAAATAGTATTCTGACCAAAACCTAAGAGTCAAAGAGAAATACAGATCTAACAGGACACAGACCAAAACCAAGGATATAAAAAATACAGGCCTAAATAAAATAATGAGGAGTACAGGCCTGAATTAACTAGATTGCAAACCCAAATACAGAACTAACAAGGTGTTAGACAACTTGTGCTTACTAGAGACTGAAGAAGGAATGACACAAACACCACAACCCTCAAAGAAAAGAGGCACACAGCTTAAATCATGCCAGAAACAAATCATAACAAAGAATAGACAATTAAGTAAAGTAAAAAAAAGCTTATGGTATCCAAGTCACCAAAATGTAATACATTGAATAAGGTCTTTTGGATATTTGGTTAGTGCCAAGCTTTTGAGGTAATTCAAAGGAAGGGGTGATTTTGTCAATGAAAATTATATATTTGGCTTAGCCCTAATATCTTTATCTAAGATAACCAAAGAAAGTGTGTAAAGCTGACTAAGTGATGGCAAAATATACATATTGACTGAGATGGATACACATATCTAGCACATGGATGCACATAAAATGTACCCTAGTGTGTGGTGGGAGTACACAAATTTTGAAACATCATTAGGTAAATGAAGATCAGATTAATTTTAATAATGTGTATTCAAGTACAATATGTAAACTCCAATGTAAAATCAAATATATATAATGTTATGAATACTATTATAAATACTATTTGATTTAATTGCATTATTATTATTAGCATCATCATCATAATCATCATCAATATCAATAGAGCCGGTCCCCATGCCTATTACTTTTCTCATACTCAGTTCCTAAATCTAGACTGATAAATTATACTTAATTAAAGTCGTATTTTGTCTGCAGTACTTAAGCAGTCTTTTCATTTGGTCTGATTTTAGAAATGCAATACATTTATTTAGGCAGAAACATTATCCTTTTTCACCTGCTGCACCTTAAAGTAATGAAGTCTTTTCTTGATTATTTAGTCTAACACCTACCAGAAATATTGACTTGAAGTCTCATACAGTGAGCCAAAAATATTACCCAACAAAAAGACTAAAAATGAAATTACATGTCAATCAAGTGATTTAAAAAAAGAGAAATTAAGGAAATAAGCCAAGTACAACTGAATATGTAAATAAATTGCAAATAATGTATTTATCTAAACTTAAATATAATAATATATACTATTATTATTTTATAAACTTAAAAATAATAATAAACACATGCAGACTACATTAAATACATTAATATCTTCATATCTACTTTTAAAATTAATTAAAAATAGTTGCATAAAGCTAATTATTACAGCTGTGAAATATAAACATTAACATAAAAACTAGTTATGAACAATGGTTATAAAAATCAGCAGTGATGTAGTTTTAAAGGAGTATTTGAAACTGAAATATTAATTTTGACTTTAACCCACTAAGCTATAGACTTCAAAACCTACTTGATAAAATCTCCAACTACCAGTTAAAGTGCAATTATTTTCTTATCATCTCAGCTAATAATTATGGTTTATATATAGTGCTGGTCTGCCAAAAAATGTTTATATTAATTAGCTAAGATTCAGTTACTTTACTGGCATCATATTAGCAAGTAGTTTAAAAGACATGGCTTAATACCATACAAACTAATATTTGTGACCAAAGTAAAAAATAAAAAATAAAAACACAAAGGAGCTTTGTAATGGGGTGGGACGAATGAGCACCAGAAACAGGATTTCTAACCAACAAAATGGGCTTTATTACAGACTGTAATAAAATGCATTTAAATTACAACTGTTAGCCGATGTTATTGCTGAAAGTCCCGCTTGTGTCATTCTATGGACTTCTGTCCCCGCGGCATGCGATGTAACAGATCCTGCACAAGTCCTGCACACCTTAATCAGGCGTCATTTGGGTTAATAACTACTAATGAAATTCTATTGCTGACAGCTCCCTTACTTCCCCAAAACCACTACGCTACTGTCACAAGGTCTTATTCATTTTCCTATAGTTTTTCCTAAACAATAAGATGAAATGGAAAGATAAATAAGAGTTTAGCATTAGTCTACTGCTCAAATATGTCTTCTGAGATAAAGACCTCAGTAATCTCACATGTGTCTTGAGTTTTAGCAGAAATTAAGTCTCACATTGTGTTGAGATCTGCCAAAATAATTAACTTGTTTATTAAAGTCATTTGTCAATATTAGGTTAATATTGAGACAATATTATGTCTTGACAATATTACTCAAACATTTGTCACCCATAGATTAAGAGCTGTTTGTGCTAACAATCTGTGTAGTTTGAGGTTGCAAAAACCATGGCCACCAAAGTTACAAATGATGGCCTTTGAGCAAAGTTGTTATGAAGAGATGCCGTGTCATGGTTTAACAATGTACTCTGATTCCAACAAAAGTAGAGCACTTGTAATATTAATTAGAATTTTGTTTGTTTAATCAGTGATATAGGCAAAAAATATAGACTAAATAAGCAGCTAGTTGTTTAATCTCATGGATATGATATGGGTGTGATTATTTTTATCATATTACATATGTTAAAAAAAAATTCATTCATTCATTCATTATCTCCCGCTTATCCTCTATTAGGGTTGCGGTGGGGTTCCCCATGATGGGGGGGGGGGGGGGGGGGGGGGGGGGGGGGGGGGGGGGGGGGGGGGGGGGGGGGGGGGGGGGGGGGGGGGGGGGGGGGGGGGGGGGGGGGGGGGGGGGGGTGCTAACCACTAAGCCACCGTGCCTATGTTAAAAAAATTAATGACAAAATTTTCAAATACATTTAAACCTGTGGATGTATGTACCAAATTTTTTAAACTTTTTAGAAGTTTATTATGCCCTGATACTTTGCCTTGGTACTATGTGATAGATGACAGAGTAATGCAAACATACACATAACACACTTAAGTTACATGGCACATGGTGTACATACAACTTCCACACACAAAATAGATGTAATTTAAATTAAAACCATATTTATCCATGTATTTATGTAATTTTTCCTGTCAAGCATACATACCACTGAGCCTCAACGGGCACACAAAAGACGTAAAAATTGTTGGATTCTACAGGCTTTGCCACCACCCCTTTCATGATGTAATGTTTCTTCAAGGCAATAAGACAAGCACCAAACACTTGAAAGCAAGCATAATAAGAAACAGATTGAGCTCAGCAAGTGCATTTTTAACATGTTTGCTAGGCAAGGCCTCAAAGGAGGAAAGACTCCGCAACGTCAATATCTATGAATCACACTCAAATACAGTCTGGGAGGGATGAGCCACTGACTACAGCTGACAAACCAGCAAGCAATTTGCCAAGTTTCATAAAGAGATGTGAGGCTCTACTGTAGTGAATTTTAGCCATTTGGTTCCAATTAGGTCTGGCTCTTGGGATCAGCCCTGAAGATACGTTCCTTCTGAACATTTCAACTTCTATAAACAACCAATCTGCTCATTTCCAAGCTGACGGCTTTCAGGCAGCGACCTACTCGCCTTTGCCAAAAGGTCTGCGTGTTCTCTGTGCTTGACTTTTGAGTAATAATCTGATTTCCAATATTCATTTACATCACCAAGAAAAAATCCCAAAAGGCCATGCTGTGCCAAGAGACATCTAAACACAATGTGTCACTGTGAGAGTGTAGCTGGAGACTTTAATAGCGTTTAATCATCGTTTTGGAGTGGACTGTGTAAAGACATTTTCATCAATATTTTCTCAGCAAACATTTTTAAGATCCTGATAATGATTATCTCTGAATTTTTTTTTTTTTTCTTCCACTCATCTTATCTGTCTATGAAAAACTGTGCACATTAAAAACATAAAAAGGTTCACACATTCACATAAGACAATCAAATTATCACTTGAAGGCAAAAGAAAACGTCAAAAAAAAATACAATATTTGTACATACAGCCTTCTCTTCTCAGTACAAACCCCCTAATATCAATTCATCATTATGTTCTACAAATAGTTCAGGGTCGAATCACAGGAAGGTTTGATCACTTAGAATATTACAAATGCAAAAACAAATCTTGTCCCATGTCCTATATAAACAATGTCCTAAATGTGTTCCTTATTTTTTCAGAAGCATTAACAGCTAGGCAGTGAGGGTCAAGAGATATGAAAGTCAGGTAAGGAGGTTGAATACTCACTGCACGTGGTTCAGAAAGGAGGTAAAGAGGAGGCTCGTCCAGGTCAGATCCTGCTTCCTGCAGCACAAACTTACTAAGCCATGAGACAAAATATTCTCCTCCCCACTCTCTTGTGCTGCAACTACTCTTTACTGCCATCACATCATTAAGCATGGGAATACATAGAGGAAGACCATTAACTCAGCTATGAAGAGAATCACACATTAGCATGGTGTTCTTGATTCAAGTACAGCAATCCTCTGTTTTTCTTCTTAATGATTTCCATCTATTATAGAAATTCTAATCAACCAAAGTCATTTCTAGTAAAAAAAAAAAAAGGTAAGAAAATTGCACAGTTTACATATTACCTCATCGAGGTACATTTAGTAATGCATACTTGTTTTATTCATTACGCATAAAGACAAAATCTTTTAAGTGATTCCAGTGTTTTAGAAATTTTTTAGCGAAGACCGAAACTCTTTGATACATAATGTATTATACTTCATTATCAGTGAACAAAGGTTGTCCGATATGTTTAAAGAGAACTAGAGTGAATTGGCAAAAAACAGAATTTTAAGGCAACTTTTTACATCTGTTTTAATTTACAGTGATGAATTCCACTTCTATTTAGTGCTGAAAGGTCATTCATAGACATCAAATAAAAACTGACAGATTGTCTGGCTTGAGTAGACACCCAAGCCATTATTAATTCTTGCTTTTTTCCAAGTAATGTCTAATATTTGATGTTTTTTTTCAGGTAGAGGAGTACCTTATTTCCCATGGACATCCATTATGCCAACATGTGAAACTATATGGAGCTATGTAACATAAACCAAAAGTTCAGGATATCCACCTTCTCTACATATATGCACATGCATTGTAGTATACTCATATCCTTCAATTCCTTCCATGATCTATTTTGAGAAAGTAAAAAAAGAGCCTGCTGTAAAACACAATAATGATGACATCACATGCTAAAATTAAACAGAACAGTCAGCTTAGTTGCTGCAGTTGGAGCTTGCACTAGCCATGATGTCAGATTTTGCCTTGTTTACTGAGACCAGTTCTGATGTCCTACAAAGTCAACAAAGGCCAAACAAACACTCTGGTCTTTGTTGGTTTAAAATTCAAAACAAAATTGTTTACAAATTACATTAGATTACAAGAAATCAAAAATGTTATTTTTTAATGAAGTAAAATGCAGAGAAAGCACAAATGACCTATGTTTCTCAAACTGAATTTTTAAATTCTCTCTAAAACAACTGATAAATGGAACATGCTGTTAACAATGCTTTTGGCCATTCTTATCAACCCTGAACATGCTGATTGATTTCCAGCACCACTTGTGGAAATCCATCCATATTGCAGTCTCCAGAGCATTTGGACTTTGTGTCCTCAGAGTTCCAAATGAACTAGGCACCGTCTACCAATATCCAATCAACATACCTAGCGCACAAGCCAAAAAAGTAAACTTTGTTGATTATTTTTTCTTTTCCAAAAAGCTAGGATCTTAAGGGATTAGCAATAGTATTATTGGGAATGAGACTCACTGCAGCACTATACTTCAAATGTAGACATATATAAATAATATTGTCTGCAACTAAACAGATGTAAATATATTCATTTAATTTAATACTTGGTATATGGTAGTGCAATGTGTAGTGCTGGCAAAAAAAGCACTTAGGATTAGCAGCTGAATTTACTATTTTTTATTTTTTGTGTGTGACATGCTTTTACCTAGATACTACAGATATTAAGAACCACAGCAGTTATTAGATAATTGCCTAATTATTTGTAAGGTTTTCATTATATAATAATAAGCAGTTTGTATGTATAAATAATTTGCAGTTTTAAGTAAAAAGTATTTACACCTAATTTAACAATAAATAAACGTGATTGTGTTTAGTCACAAAAAGTATATTCATTAAGTAGGTCCTGGGCCTGAGACCAAAAGTTCTGAAGCCAATGATCAACAGCAAGGTGATTCTTGGGAACCCAGGGTAACCTGGTACCATCTGGAGAGCGGACCATAATCTGGTGGAACCATCTGGAACGCGACAGTAGTGGTGATGCAGTACAGAGAGGGTTACATGACTCGGTGGTGATGCAGTCTGGAGAGGGGAACATGACGGTGGTGGTGGCGCAGTCCGGAGAGGTGACCATGACAGTTGTGGTGATAATGTCTGGATTGGGGACCATTACTGTGGTAGTGATGCAGTCCGGAGAGTGGTCCATGACAGTAGTGGTGTCGCAGTCTGGAGAATGGCCTGTGACTGTGGTGGCGACGCAGTCTGGAGAGGGGACTGTGATTGTAGGGTTGATGCACTCTAGAACAGGGTCCACGAATGTGGTGGTGGTGGCTTATATAAAGTGCTCTAAGCAAAGATATAAAGAGCACTTTACACTTTACATAGGCTCATTTAGAGTGCTCTAGGTGCAAGCACGCTTAGATGAAGTGCTCTGGGCACAAACTCATGCAAAGCGTTAATGGGCTTTATGGGCACAAACAGTAGAGTCATATGCAGATACATGCACATTGGGGTCACATGCAGATGCTCTCTGGGGTAACACACAGACAGATAGGCATAAGGTACACATATTCAACACGATAAAAGTTGTATGCCTTTTGGTCAGTACCACCATATGCAAGCCTTACAACATGCACGCCTCAATAAATCCTGTAAAATTAGCTATTTGTCCAGCAAATATTTGCCATACTATCACAGACAACTCCTGCAGCTCTACATCATCCACTTCACCCAGTTTTCACATTCATTACAGTTCTTCCTCATTACTCTTTATTTTGTATACACCAAGGTTTTATAGCCACAGGCAGAATTTTTAGTTAAGAGGATACATTTTAGATATGTAACAGTTCACAGCACCTTTCTTGTATAAGCTAATACGATCAATCATTTTAGTGTTGACTGTATTTTAATTGACAGGGTTGCTAGTCGACATTGTATTTTCCACACATCCAGCTGGACGATTTTCAGTGCTTCATGAAAATAAATGTGTAAAAAAAAGCTCTCTCATCTCACATGTATCATTTTTCCAAAAGAAATAAAAATGACTGGATGTTATGACTGAACATGTGGCCTGTAGTTATGTGTGAGACAGCATATGTGTTTTCAAAGCCTCATGACAGAAAGTGAAGAATAAAAGAGACACTTTCCTTTCAGCGTTCTCTGTGGTGTCTAAACATTATGTAGTCGTGACTTTAATATGTCAACAGAATATGAAGTGTATCTGTGGTGTGCCAACACAAACACTAAGCTGTTGTGTTAAATCTCGAGAGACATCTTGACACAATGCTGCTTACAAAAGTCTATTTGTCATTTGTCTTCAGACTGTTCTGAGGACTTAACTCCTCTGCTTTTATGCTCAATCTAGACATTACAGAGTAATAATAAATAGCATTCCAAACACTCTTCGTTTGATGGCCTGTGATCTTTCCAAGCCTTTGTTTTTTAAAAGTTTTTGAAAGTTCTGAGTACGAGCACTGTTTACATTTTTCTGTTTATCTTTTAACTCACCAACTGGAGGAATATGCTGTAATAAATTTGGTATTGAGTTGGGTCTAATATTATGTTAAAGTGGTGAACTGCAAAAATAAAAATTTGCTTTACCACACAGTAAAAAAATGAATTTTAGTTTTGGCAAAAATTGTTAGTTTCTTTCCTCTGCTGCATTAGCATGATAATAACATGAGCAAATTAATATATTCAATTCAAAGAAATCAATTAACAAGTGTAACGCCAGTTACAGATAAAGTCATAAAGTGAAGCGATAAATTCATAGAATTCATAGATTATTTACAATAAAACAAATTGTTAAAAGTTGGGTCAATTTGGGCAAGAAAGACTCTAAGCTTTGTAAATGCATTCCCTACTGAATGAGCCTGCTGTATATATAGATTTTGTTAACTGCATCTGTGTAATAACAAATTTATACACAAGGCAGAGTGCGATGTATACTATGACAAATGGTGGTGGTGGGGGGGGGGGGGGCAAGTTTTTCTTTAGGGTGCAGTGGCAGTTGTTTTGTCCCCCAAATTATTGCTTTTGCACCTTCTAAGATATCTTTATCAGGGGCATCAGAACCCCCCCCCCCCCCATGCCACTAGTAATTTGTGCACTGGATTAGGGGCTTTTCTCATGTGCATTACAAAACTGACTCAAACAATATAGCAAACAACTTAATGTGCTCCATTACTGCGTCAAAATAAGAGTAAATTAGGAGTTCATTTTGTCTATACTGTTGTACCATCTTAGGACTAATTATTAATCCTGGGAGCCAAAAAGATGCATGTTCTGAAGCCATACAATATATAACTATAGCTTACAGAGTACTCTAAAAGCTTTTGTGCCATTTAATTTACAATAACGTACTTGATTTTGTAACAGTGTGTATGTGGACTGCTAAACCATAATGAGAAATTAAGGACAAAATAGTAACTGCCTCAGTGTTTTCTCCAGCACTAAAGGATGAAATAGATCTATTTCAGATCAGTGGAGCAAGTTTGCAGTCCTAGGTGAGATAAGAAATCATTATTTTTCAGATGAATGAACACTAAGAATGTAGTAAAATCCTTCTGCATAATTTAATCAATTCATTTCAAAGAAAGGCCTTATAATCAATGTAAGCAACTAAAAGAGGAGAGATTAACAGGACCTCTGATCAGAGATGAGATAACTGTCTTTGAACTTTTTCTTTTTGTTTTTCATGAAAATCCGAATATATCTGGTCAGTGGAGGTGGATGCTGTCAGTCAGATAATTAAGCGCCATAGTGCCTTCAGTCAAAAACTTAATCCTACATAATAGCCAGGTCAAAACACAACATGCCTTCTACTGAAAATGTCACTTTGTCACATGACTTTTAAAAACTCATAGGGAACTACTTTATACTCTGGGCAAGGCATTTTGTGATGCTTATTTTTAAACACCGATCAGTCACATGCAAAATAAAGAGGCAAATGCAGTGCCATAAATTTAGGTGGTCACATAGCTTTTTTTTTTTACTAAGCATTGTTACATTATGCGCTGTATTTTATCAATCTTTAGTGAGCTGAATTAGGGCATATCAGTGTCTTGGTTATCATAACAATAAAAAAGTACACCCTCTGCAGTCCAAAAAAAGACATGTAGAAATACTCTTTACTATTAAAGAGATTTTTTTGTGCATAATGTGTAACAATGAGCATTACAACATGTTTTGCCAAGGGGGTAAGATAGTTCCCTACGTGTACTTAAAAGTCAAATAATGGAAGTCCTGAAATTAGGTGTTTTGAGGTAACCACTGACTGAAAACAACCTAGGCAGACCCCAAACAGCAGGACATTCATTGCTATTCTGGCAGTGAATTGTCAACACAGTCATGTGCCCAATACCACTAATTGCTATTAAGTACATTTTTATTTTATTTTAAGACGCTTTATTCCAAAGCTACTTACAAATGAGAGAACAGATATCACTGCATTTGCACAGAAAATACATATACTTAGTGTAAACTATACTGTGTATTCTCACTTTGCAGTAAAATGGAATGCATCATGAACATTGGGAACACATTATGCACTCAAGTTCAAGTTCAAGTTATTTATTTATATAGCGCTTTTTACAACTGTACATTGTCATAAAGCAGCTTTACAGAATGAAAAGCCTTTAAACCCCCAAAGAGCAAGCCGAAGCGACAGTGGCAAGAAAAAACTCCCTGTTATGTTGTTATTTTAAGAAGGACCAAGACTCAGTGAGGGGCTCATCCTCCTTGAGCGGCCAGGCAGCAACAACAATGTAGGACAGCTATGTACAGATATTAAACAAATGGAAAAAGTAAAAACTGGAAAACTATATGTGAGTCAATAATCGTGTCCTGCAGGACCGCCAGTCCAATTGATATTCTGGTTCCATCCAGTATTCGTCAGCAGAGCCATGGATGAAGATCTCCAGGAAGCCGGTCACACCTCAAAAGAAACAGACAAGTAAGGCATTTAGAGCTAATAATAAAGCACGGCATTTAATTAATAAGTAATTTATTGACACAGTGCAGTATGTGACTCCGGCATCACTGACTAGAGCAGCATAACTAAAAGAGCCAGATATTACAGACTCTACATAGTTGAGATGACTCCCCGGAACAGCATCATTCCAGCGCCACACCCCCCCTATTAATGATAAGGTGGGTGAAGCGGTAAAACGCTAGCATACACTGATCACAGATTACCGCCCCCCCCCCCCCAACAAAGCCAAGCCTGAGATCTACATCTTTATCTACAGGGGATTAATTAAACTCAAGATTAAATAAATGTGTTTTTAATTTATTTTTAAAGATAAATAGTGATTCAGATTTACGAACAGTAACTGGAAGGCTATTCCAAAGTTGAGGAGCCTTGTGGGAGAACGCTCTTCCACCAGCAGTAATTCTATTTATTCTAGGAGCTAAGAGTAGACCAGCACCTTGAGATCGGAGCTCACGTGTTGGCTTGTACGATTGAATCAGCTCACAGCTCACTCAGATACTGTGGAGCCTGATCATGTAGAGTTTTATATGGTATCAATAGAATTTTGTACTCAATACAAAACTTAACTGGTAGCCAGTGCAAGTTTGATAACACAGGGCTGATATGATCAAACTTTCTGGTTTTAGTTAAAACTCTAGCTTCAGCATTTTGCACAAGTTGTAATTTATGTAATGATTTATTAGAACATCCTGTCAGAAGTGAATTACAATAATCTAACCTTGAGGTTATAAAAGCATGAATTAGTTTTTCTGCATCTTGGAAGGAGAGGATATTTCGTAGCTTTGTAATGTTACGAAGGTGAAAAAATGCAATTCTAGTAATATTGCTAATGTGCTCTGTAAAGGAGAGATCTGAATCAATAATGACACCAAGATTATTTACAGATGAACTGGGTCTAATTAAAGAGTTATCAAGGTTTAACATAGTGTTAGAAGCTTTGTTAATTTTGGGTCCAACTATCAGAAACTCTGTTTTATCAGAATTTAGCAGTACGAAGTTTTTTGACATCCACATTTTAATATCTTGGATGCAGTCCTCGAGCTTACTGACTGAACGACCATCATTAGGGTTAGCTGAAACATATAACTGTGCATCATCTGCATATGAGTGGAAACTGATTCCATGTTTACAAATAATTGATCCCAATGGAAGCATATATAACGCAAATAGGAGTGGACCCAGAATTTACCCTGTTACAGTATTTTCTAATCTATCAACTAAGATGTTATGGTCTATAGTGTCAAAGGCTGCACTAAGATCTAATAATACAAGAAAAGAGATTTGGTTATTATAAGAGGACATTAATAAGTCATTAACGACTTTAATTAAGGCTGTCTCAGTGCTATGATGAGACCTAAAACCTGACTGAAAAACTTCATGCACGTTATTAGCTAGAAGATGGCGATTCAGCTGGTTAAACACAATTTTTTCTAGGATTTTAGAGGCAAAAGGAAGGTTTGATATTGGTCTATAGTTGGACAGTATTAGAGGATTTAAATTAGGTTTTTTAAGTAATGGTTTAATGACTCCACACATATTTTTGGGGCCTATTTTCATTCATTTATTCATTCATTCATTCATTATCTCCCGCTTATCCTCTATTAGGGTCGCGGTGGGGTTCCCCATGCCCATCCAGGGGAGAACGTCTTGGGCGCTGGGCAGATAGACCCAGGACAGGGCGCCAATCCATCGCTGGGTACACACTCACTCACACAGACACACTCTATATGGGGCAATTTGGAGAATTCAATTGACTTGATCCATGTTTTTGGACTGTGGGAGGAAACTGAGGAACCCGGAGGAAACCCACACAGACACGGGGAGAACATGGAAACTCCACCCAGATGAGGATTCGAACCTGGAATCCCTAGCGCTGAGAGGCGAACGTGCTAACCACAAAGCCACCGTGCCGCCTCGGGGCCTATTTTAAGTGATGAATTTATAATGTTTATAAAAGGCTCTGTAATATTTGGTAGGAGGTCTTTAAGCAGGTTTGTAAGTATTGGGTCTAACATACAGGATGTTGTCTTTGATTGTGTAATAAATGAGACAAGCTCTTTTTTAGATATGGGGTTAAAGGTATTTAACTCTTGTACTATATTATTTTCTCCACCACTAGATTTTTCAGAAATCATTGAGGGTTGATTACACGATGCATTAGATGATGTAAGTCCTATGTTTTCAATTTTATCACTAAAGAAATTCATGAAATCATTGCTGCTGAACTGTGAGTGAATCTGTGAATCTGATTCAGTAGCACTTCGAGTTAATTTGGCAATGGTTCTAAAGAGGAATCTTTGGTTGTTTTTGTAGTTCTCTATTAATTCAGAATAATATTTAGTCTTCGCTGCATTGAGTGCATGTTTGTACTCAGTCATACTGTCCTTCCATGCAACCCTAAATACCTGTAATTTAGTTTGTCTTCATTTACACTCCGTAGTTCTAGTGGTTTGTTTTAGGGCGCGTATTTGATCATTAAACCATGGAACGAGTCTTTTATCTTTAATCCTTTTTAGTTTAAGTGGAGCGACACTGTCTAAGGTTGCAGAAAACACATGTTTAAGGTATTCCGCTGTGTTTTCAAGTTCATCGGGTCCTGATGCTGGTTTAATGTTTAATTTGGGTAAATGTTGTAGGAATGACGCAGCAGTAGAGGGAATGATTGTACGCTTCATATCATATTGCGGTTTAATGACTGGATCAATATCAATTTCTAAATCGTAGAATATACGATTTAGTATCTCATTAATCTCATTAATATAATTAGTA
>JAFMOD010000507.1:0-27402 GCA_019802435.1 Corydoras maculifer
CTGCCTGGTCTGACCGGCATCTTCCCCCGCCATCTGATCCAACTCACCACCAGGTGGTGATCAGTTGACAGCTCAGCTCCTCTCTTCACCCGAGTGTCCAAGACACATGGCCGCAAGTCCAATGACACAACTACAAAGTCGATCATTGAACTGCGGCCTTGGGCATCCTGGCGCCATGTGCACTTATGGACACCCTTGTGCTCGAACATGGTGTTCGTGATGGACAAACCGTGATTTGCTCAAAAGTCCAACAACTGAACACCACTCGGGTTCAGATCAGAGGGGCCATTCCTCCCAATCACACCTCTCCAGGTCTCACTGTCATTGCCCACGTGAGCGTTGAAGTCCCCCAGTAAGACTACAGAGTCTCCAGGGGGAGCACTTTCTAGTACCCCCCCACAGACTCCAAGAAGGCTGGGTACTCTGAACTGCCATTCGGCGCATAAGCGCAGACAACAGTCAGTACCTTTTCCCCAACCCGAAGGCGTAGGGACGCTACCCTCTCGTCCACCGGAGAAAACCCCAACATGCATGCTTCAAGCCGTGGGGCCACGAGAAAGCCCACACCTGCCCGACGCCTCTCACCATGGGCAACTCCAGAAAAGAACAGAGTCCAGCCCCTCTCAAGGAGATTGGACCCAGAACCCGAGCTGTGCGTTGAGGTGAGCCCGACTATATCTAGCCGGTATCTCTCAACCTCCCGCACAAGCTCAGGCTCCTTCCCTACCAGTGAAGTGACGTTCCAAGTTCCAAAAGCCAATTTTAGCAACCGAGGATCGCAACGCCCAGGCCCACGCCTCCGGCCACTGCCCGATCCACACTGCACCGAACCCCTATTACTACCCCCCCCCCACAGGTGGTGAGCCCATTTGAGGGGGAACCCATGTAGCTCCTTCGGGCTGGGCCCGGCTGGGCACCATGGGAAAGTGCCCGACCACCAGACGCTCGCTGACGAACCCTATCCCCAGGCCTGGCTCCAGGGTGGGGCCCTGATAACCCTATATCGGGCAGGGTACACAAGTTCTTGTTATTTTTTTTCATAGGGGTTTTTTTTCGGACCACTCTTTGTCTGGCCTGTCACCTAGGACCAATTTGCCTTGGGAGACCCTGCCAGGGGCTTTTTGCCCCAGACAACATAGCTCCTAGGATCATTCAGGCACGCAAACTCCTCCACCATGGTAAGGTGGTGATCCAAGGAGGAGTGTATATATATATATATATATATATATATATATATATATATATATATATTAATAAGATTAAATAAATAACTTTATTAGTCCTAACATTATTTAATTAATTAATAAATAGTAATGTTAAGTAACCTTATGTAACCAAAAAAATATATATATATTTATTGGAAATGGTGTCTAATTTCCATTCACAAGCTTTCAAAACTTAAGTCAATTTTCCATAAAGTTTCCACAGTTTTTTTAAAAGTTCTGGTAAAGAGCTCTGTAATTTCACTGCAGTATTATTATTTTATAATGCAGCAGCCAACAAAACTATATAGAACTGCAGTCTTATAGCCTTGATGTTTCACTATTTCAATCAAACATATTTTCCCATAAGCTTCTTTTTTAAAGCTACTTATGAATTACCTTATTAAACATTTTAGAATTCATTCCAGATTCAAAAAGTAGTTTTCTATCACTCTGTATCCAAAGTTAATAATTGAAATATTCAAAACGGACATCAAGGTACTGCATTTAGACATATTTATACTCTCCAAATGGACCAAACACAAAATCATTAGTCAGAACATTATGCATTACTTATATCCGTAGCTCTATTTGCTTGCTCTCTTGTACTATATTGGTACAATTGGGGGGAAAATTAAGGATCTCGGTCTGAATCCCAGTCTGGTTTGAGTTTCCATGTTATTCCCATGTCCACGTGAGTTTTCTTAAGGTTCTCGGGTTTCTTCTCACGGACCAAAAACATAGCTGTAAAGTCAATTAGCTGCACTAAATAAGTGTCTATACCCTATATAGTGTCTGTGGAAGTAAGTGTGTGCCTATTCATGGATTGGTGCCCTGCCCTGGGTGTATCTGCTCAGTCCCCCAAAATGTTCTCCCCTGGATGAGCATAGGGAACCTGCCCAGTGACTCAAATATGTAATTAAGCATTCACAATAATAAATAAATGAACGAATAATATATCTTCAGCGATGGATTGGCGCCCTGTCCTGGTTGTATCTGCCCGGCGCCCTGGATGGGCATGGGGAACCCCCCGCGACCCTAATATAGGATAAAGCAGAAGATAAATGAATGAATGAATAATATATATTTGCTATTTATACCAGTGTTAAACATATATATTGCACATAAATGTTAATATATCACTGATTTTATTGCCCAATTAGCTTGGAAGTTTGAGTTTATACATTTTGCATGTTCACTTATAGCTGTAATACCAGAATGTACTTAACTAGGATTATGGGTAAATTATTGAATGCTACAGGTGCTAATGTGCTTTTCATAGAATGTAAGTCACATTATGAAAATCATTAATTAGTGTTAACTCTCAAATTGTGTCAAAAAATCTTAAATGTCCCTAAAATATTAGTAGAGAGATTCTTTTTATTCTAGCCTAGCTTCTGTATTTAATGTTCCTTCTGTTAAATAGGGAGCAATTAACTCAGTCCTGCCTGGCCACAGGCAGCAGAGTGGAGAATTTGGGAAAGCTAATTATCTGCACACAGTGCACCAACCCTGGAGCTAACCAGCTAAAGAGAGATACACATTCACTTTNGTGTCAAAAAATCTTAAATGTCCCTAAAATATTAGTAGAGAGATTCTTTTTATTCTAGCCTAGCTTCTGTATTTAATGTTCCTTCTGTTAAATAGGGAGCAATTAACTCAGTCCTGCCTGGCCACAGGCAGCAGAGTGGAGAATTTGGGAAAGCTAATTATCTGCACACAGTGCACCAACCCTGGAGCTAACCAGCTAAAGAGAGATACACATTCACTTTCACATCCTAATCACAGCTTCATGAGATGAAACATGGCTCTAAATGGGGAATGTGTTTACAGAATTAATCTGTAGATTTTGAAAGAAAAGAAAAAAGACCTGACATTTTAACTAATATACGTTAGTTTAAGGCAGCAGTTACGCTAAAAAAGCAAAACAAAGTTTTTAAGAGCAAATCTATTAACAGATACAACGCCACAGAGCCAAAGTGCCCAATTTAATGGATCTAACTAGATTTTAGTGAAGCCCATTGCAGTTAAATAATGCATTGACTAGTGAGTTAAAATGACCTTATTGAACCAAACCAGAGGGAATTTCCGGTTTGTGATCAAAAATGAAATTAAATAAATTGGGGGGGGGGGGGGTAGGTATAACAGTGCTGTGGTAAAAAATCCATTTTTGGCCAAGATTTTGAATTAAAAAAAACTTCAAAATGAATATCCAATTGCAAAACAAAGCCCAGAGAGCTATTGGTATTTATGCTTCTTGTGGCTGCTTGAGTCTGATGGACTGTGTGATATGGACTTATTGATTTTAGAGTTATTGATGAAAGGCGCCAGGGCCTTCTGAAGTGATTCATATTCTTCTGAGACTATTGATTCTGCTGCTAGTGTAGATAAGTGGGTGCATCTACAATAATCACTCTTTGTCACAGAAACTTTATTTCTTCACATTTTAAGGGGTAAGTTGAGACAATAAATTAACCTACTGCTGTTTGAAAACAAAATTTCCTTTCCTGTATTGATCATCTATTTTTATTAGCAAAGGCTTCTATTTGGGTGGTTTGTTAATGCCTGCTTTAAAATATCAACCGTTTAATACATTTTCATTCAGTTATCTTTATTTCTGTCTATAACCGCCATGAACTTACATAGAAATATCATAATATGGTGTCTGCTTAATGGCTGTAATCCTTTGGTACCTTTCACTTCACCATTTTATGTCTGACTCTACTCTTTAGGATGTAGTAGTATTTTTATAAAAAGCAAACTTCCGCAGGAAGTGTTGCTACTGCAATTTTTTTTTGTCATTATAACACATTATAAACAGTGGCTTCAAAAATATTTTAATTGGTCAAAAACAACATTAAAGTTGTTTTGAAATTAATTCAGCTTTTAATGGTCCTAACAATAATACATTGTTCAAAACAGCATGAAAGTAAAGCTTTCAAACCAAATGAAGACTAATAAATGTTATATTCTTGCAAAATAATCAGAATAAATTTAAAACACGTTTGTACATTTTTTATGAATTTGTTTTTTTTCTGTGTGAAAAATATGTATATGAATTTTTGCCGTATAGCTGTCATGTGCAAATTATGGGAAAGGTTCCAGTGATACATTATTTAGTTCGTTTTAGTTTTAATTAATATTAAGACCTATGATTTGTTTTTAGTATTAGTAAACACTAAACATTCTGCCATTTTTTTTTTGCCCCATAATTTATGCTTTTAAAAAATGTCATAAAGCAATCTCAGTGTGACTTTTGTCTTTATAGTGTTAACAATTAAAGTCTTATTAATCTCTATCATCACCCAATCACAGAAGATACAGGCTGCCAAGATTAAGAATTAAACTTCTTTATTTGACCCAATTATCACTAGGCTGAAAATCAATAGAAGCTTTGTGAACTAATCACCAATCCTTGTTAGCACTGCCATTGATTACATTACTGTTGGAGCCAAAAGGTTGTCTCGTAACTCAATTATAAGAAGCATGATTTCATAATTATATAAAAGCCTATTTTTATTAAGAAAATTGCAATTTCTCATAAGGACTAGCAACATGCTGATCTGGAATCGAACTAATCATAGGGCAAACAGTGATCAGAGAGTAATTACATCTGTTAGACACAATGCAATCTGGTCTCCATCAGTAGTACTGTAATGCAGTAGGAGTCCTTATGTTAATAATCCCCTGAAATCCAGGAATCAAGTGAAGCTTAACAATAACTTTGACTTGTTGCTCAAGTTTTTAATAGTTCAGGCATTACCAGAGAAGAGCGATTCATTTAATAAACTGTAAGCAGTCAACATATCTTTTCATTGTAGTTTTATTTGTTTGCAGTGGTAAAAATTTTAACCTGCAGACATGGTCCTTCTTGTGAAAAGTTTGCATTTTCTCTGTGCCTGTTTGGGTTTCTAATTCAATTTCCTACCAAAAAACATATATGCTAATTTTTCCAAAACATAATACCTTTTGTCATTTTGTAGCTTAATGTGGTACAAATTCTTATTTTTCACAAATAGGCCATTCCCAAAATTATGGTGTAAACGCATAATATGATTTCTGGGCACAAAGGCAGTCTTGTTTAAAATTCAAGCATAATGACACTGTTATGCATTAAGTAAGCAGATGTTCTAAATGTTACATTGGCGACAATGACCAATATTGTTAATTGACATAAAAAAGCCAGCCAATTTAATAATACTTTAACAGCTTGGACTTGTAATTTAACATTATTCCAAACACGACAGTGTGTGGAGTCAAACTTTTACATTTTAAGAGTTTTATGTTTTACATGCACACATACCATGTTGTTATTCTGGATTTATATATGACTAAATATGTACATGAAGATCTTTAAAGATTCAAAAAGTGACATATGTTAACAAGCAATATTAAATAATCTTGAAAATAATTATTGCATTGTTATTAGTTTCAATTAATGTTATACTGTACATATCAACAAAAACAAGTTCAACATGAATTTAAGATTAAGTTAGCAATATCAAGTAAATGAGATTCTCATCAAGAGTGGAACATTTATTTTAAAATATCTTTCCTAAATTCCCATAAATGTATATCCATATCAGACCTATTATGCTGGTACTTTTTTCATATAATCCTAAATACATACGCAGGAAAGTCATCATCACCGCACATTTCATTTTTCTGTATCCCTTCGTCTACCACTTCTAACCTGAGCCTTGCAAGCCTAGTCCCAGCACTTGCTCGTAACCAGGCAACCTTTCATTATGGCTCAGAAGCCTGTTGCGGTGAGTTTGTTAGTTGCAGACTAAAAGATGTGATCACAGCATGCTTGAGACGCAGTAATTACCAAAAACATGCCAGACGGCAAAAGCAGGGGTTAAAGTGTGGTATATCAGTTATCAGCAAGAAGCACTTAAATATAATGCATTTTTTTTATTTTCAGATGCATACATATTTACCTTCTGTTTACATTTTTCCATGACATATAAATTAAATGTTATTTATTTATGTTGCTGTTAAATGCTAGGGGCATTAATTACACAAAAGTAAACCCAGGTTTACACTCTTTTATCACAAAACACATGTATCAATGGGGTATTTATTTATTTATTTAAAGAAATTTGATAGGGTCACATCTATTACATCTTTGTCATTTTTACAAATCACTGTGAATTATTTTGTAATTACATTTTTTTAGAATAAGTGCTGGAGTAGAACAGGAGGCATGTGGAGAGAAAATAAGCAATTATCACTCGGCATTTAGGTGTGACACTGCCTGGGTATTGCAGGAAATACTAAATGATTGAGAAATCTCACAGTTGCAAACCTTGTGTATTCTGCCTTTAAGACCCATGAAATACTGACCCCATCATCTTCAATGAATCCTTACCTCATAACTCCAGTTCTACTCTGCACCACAATAAGAGCTGGATGACGAAACATCCTTGCATGCAGACAGCACAAGACTCCCAAAATACAGTCCTTCCTGATAAAAAAAACTAACTGTCAGTATAAAAAACTTTTTTAGTTCTCCTGTAAATATTGAAAATACTCCAGGCTAAGAAACCGAGTACTATGATGCCAGAATAGCTGCACAATTGCAATTCTGTTTAGATATTATTTGCTGGCCGCACAGTGGCTTAGTGGTTATCACGTTCGCCTCTCAGCACTAGGGATTCCTGGTTCGAATCCCCATCTGGGTGGAGTTTCCATATTCTCCCCGTGTCCGCGTGGATTTCCTCCGGGTTCTCCGGTTTCCTCCCACAGTCCAAAAACATGGATCAAGTCAATTGAGTTCTCCAAATCGCCCCATATAAAGTGTGTTTGTGTGATTGAGTGTCTGCCCAGCAATAAATTGGCACCCTGTCCTGGGTGTATCTGCCCAGCGCCCAAGACGTTCTCCCCTGGATGGGCATGGGGAACCCCACTGCGACCCTAATAGAGGATAAAGCGGAAGATAATGAATTAATATTATTTGCTTTTTGTGCATGAATTCTGATCAGCTTTGTGGAGAGCTATCCTGGCCCTGATTATGTTGAAGGCATTCCTGGCTGAAGGTTTAGAAAAACCTATTTAGCTATATTCATTGAAGCAAAATGTTTTTATAATCCAAGCAAGCCAGCAACTCCAGCCATACGACAAACAGACATTATTCCTTTAGGTTATTACAGTTGTAAATTTTTGAAGAACTAAAACTGTTGCACATAATGGATTTTGATAAATTTATTTGATAAAACATAGAAATCAATACCTACCTCATATATTTACACAATTAATTTGGGATTATATATAATTTGTATAAAGTTTCAGGTATCCATGAACCATAAAATCATGCTAATCATACTTTCATTCATTCTTTCATTATCTCCCGCTTATCCTCTATTAGGGTCGCGGTGGGGTTCCCCATGCCCATCCAGGGGAGAACGTCTCAGGCGCTGGGCAGATAGACCCAGGACAGGGCGCCAATCTATCGCTGGGCACACACTCACTCACACAGACACACTCTATAGGGGGCAATTTTGAGAATTCAATTAACTTGTTCCATGTTTTTGGACTGTGGGAGGAAACCGGAGAACCCGGAGGAAACCCACGCAGACACGGGGAGAACATGGAAACTCCACCCAGATGGGGATTCGAACCGGGAATCCCTAGCGCTGAGAGGCGAACGTGCTAACCACTAAGCCACCGTGCCGCNGACATAGGACTTTATCTTACAAGATGCATTGCGGTGCTCATTGCTATCTTACACCCCAACAACAGTCCATTTTCACGCTTCCGCCTGTGGCATTTATATTGCAATGGTGCTTGGGAATATATCTACGCTGATGGGTGTGGTAGTCTTGAAATGAGGTGTGTTCAGGTACATTTTTGGAGTATTGAAATCGCAATATAATGAAAAACAGATGACTAAAAACAACTTAGGCAGATGCCAGCATCCGGACATGGCAGTGTTATCAATTATGGGGGTATTTAATGTAAAACTTATTTAAACTGTTTATAGGTTTAAGAATAAAGGGAGACACATGATATGTTTATGGCAAGATTGTGATTGTACAACATTAAAAAAACATCCATATGTACTGTATATGAATCAAAAAACTAACTCTGTACTTTCTGGTTTAGTCTTGAATCAGATAGTCAATGAGTTTGAGGCACTAAACCCCATTATTATGGCAAGTTTACAACAAGTCTATTTTCAAAGTACTGCTCAAAATATGTTTAAGTCTCTAAAGTCACTTCTCATGTTATTAGACATTATAATAAAACTATTAGGGGAAAGTGGTAAAAAATTAAGCTGTGTACAGTGTGCAGATGTTTGTAATATTTAGCAATTTCGATATTTGCATTTTGGACGGCACAGTGGCTTAGTGGTTAGCATGTTCGCCTCTCAGTGCTAGGTATTCCTCAGTGCTAGGGTTCGAATCCCAATCTGGGTTAGGGTTAGGGTTCTCCCCATGTCCACGTGTTCTCCCCATGTCCACGTGGGTTTCCTCCCACAGTCCAAAAATATGGATCAAGGTGAATTGAATTCTTCACATTGCCCCATAAAGAGTGTGTGTGTCTGTGTGAGTGAGTGTGTGCCCAGTGATGGATTGGCACACTGTTCTGGGTGTATCTGCCCTGCACCTGAAACGTTCTCCCCTGGATGGGCATGGGGAACCCCCCCGCGACCCTAGTAGAGGATAAAGCGAAAGGATGGATATTTGCATTTTAAAACATTTTGAACTTTTTCCCTTTCTGCTTTTTGTTTTTGTTCAAGTTCATAGAGGCTCAACAATTACCAATGTTCTTTCTAGACAAACTGACAGCTCAGAACCACCAGCTCTCTCTTTTAAAGGACAGTGACATGACACTCATTGGATAATAGTTGCTTTGTAAGGTGGTAGAATGATCTTTGAAGACTTTGTGTGCTTGTTAAGCTGCTGGTAACATGGTGGTTATTTCAGCATGTCAAAATCTAACAGGCTATGGTTCATTTCATTGCGCAGACCTTAGGACCTTCAGATCCACCACTCATAAGCCTTGAGGCTTGCCACTTATTAATTTAGTTCTTTATTCTGATGTTTAAGTCACACACAGGTTAAAGCACAGGTGAAACCTCATGTAGGATTCACTCCAGCACTAATTTTAATAACATAACTTATGGTAATATTAAACACAAGCCTTAAAAATCAGATTAAACCTTTGCCTAAATGTGTCTTAAGTTATTATGTTTCTTTCATATACAGTAGCACTGCTTTTATAACAAGATTCATGCCAGGGGCTATGAAGGTTGCTTTAGGCAACAGAAGTTGCTACATCATGTATGTATTATTCATTTGTGCAAAAATCCATTAAGTCTTATGTGTAATGAATGTGTAAATGTGTTGCTTGAAGAAACCTCTTTTAAAACCATCACATCTCAACTGATAACAAAAGAAGCATCACGAATATTTTTCACCAGCATTGTTCCTCAAGCACAGCTCTGTCTTTGTAACTGTAAACAGCTATTAATGTTTCCCATGGGAGTTCCTGTTTGTCATTTACAATTACATTTAAAACTTAATGATAATCCGACGCGAGGAGCTCTCAAGAATTTGCAGTAAAGCCTCTGCCTGTTTTTCGAAACGCCTGCTGGGTGGGTAAATACATCATCCATAATTTGAATACATGTGTTCGAGGAATGTCAAATATACTGCTGTGTCTAAGTAACTTTTAAAAGTACATGCAAAACACACTGAGTGTTTGCAGTAGTCAGCATGCCACAAAAGTTTCAGTGTTTGTGTTTAGAAAATATTGATGTTAGATTTATTGTAGATCATAAAAATTCTGCAATTTCCTTGCTTTCCCTGTGCGCCAGTGAAACTCAAGCTGCCGCCCTAATTGTTACTGATTTGCCAAATACATAAAATATTTCAGTTTAGCCAAACCCGTTTGATTCTGTTGAGTACTGACAAACTATTTGACAACTAAAATATAAACTCACTGTTTTTGTTTAAAGCAATCATATTGAGTGATGTTGCAGTGCTTTTAGATACAATACCTATAAAATTTGAATTGATTGTTAAAGAAAAACCATCCTGCAAAAATGCACATAGAGAACACTAATATAAAAGTAGTAGAATTCAGTCAGGGAAAGTGAGATTAACACTATTTAGATATTTTCCTGACTCTGACTTTGTAAGCCACCAAAAAAAAAAATGAACAAACCAGAACAAGAAAACATAGTTTAATAAAATCTCATCCTAGTAGTTTTCTCTTAATCCTCTATGACTAGGGTCACATGCCCATACAGGGTAAATACAAATAGTATCCATCGCTGTTCCAGCACAGTGGAGAAGTGATCGGCTCTTATCTGGCATCTTTTCCAGGACAGGGTAGATAAGTTTTAATTGTGTGGAGTTTTCTAGTGCTAGTTGCATCTTTATAGGCTTCTTCTGAGAGCATTTCTCTCATCCAACAGTCTAAAAGCCTAATATATGAATCATTAATAATGTTTATCAGCATCAATAAGCCTTATGATGACACAGGGAAATAAATGAATAAATGTTACTGTCATAACCATGAGAATGGTGCATTAAAGCCTCAGACCCAAAAATCCATGTTTAAGATTTGTAAGTTAAATGATCTTAGCCTGAAGATATGCAGTGACTTTGCAATAAATGAATGACAAACTTAAAAATCTGGTCAGGAAGAAATTTGAACCATTGTCAGGAGTGCAGGGCAAAATGTAAAAACAATTAAATACTGAGGCACGTTTAATCTACATTTAAATTTACAGTCATTTAGCAGATGCTTTTATCCAAAGCGACTTACAAATAAGAACATCACAAGTCAGTAGTTATGATACAGACACTAGGTAGCACATGTAGCATCAAAAAAAACTTAAATGGAAAAGTTTGGAAAGTTCCCTGTATTGCAGCATTGGAGCATCCTCACCATGAGGATCAATAGTGAAAGATAAAGTCGTCCATCTTTAAGTTCAACCTGAATAATTTAGAACAATAAACAACACTTTTCCAGCCAAGGCCAGACTGCAGTTATTTCTGCTACTTGTAGAAAATGAATTAGCTCTGCAGCCTTGGTGACTTACACTTAAGACTTAAGTGTCTGCCTTTAAGTTTAGGAAATAACTGCAGACACAGGGTTTTTACCAGCCACCCAGAGCAGTGATGAGGGCTAAATGTTCCCTGTGGGACAGTCTTTTTTTCTTTAAGAGGCTCTTTTGGTGGAAGTAAGAGATAAGGGTTGTGCTAAGAGCCAAGTTCACAGGCAGTGTCAAGACTGAAAAAGCGATTTATAGATATTTTCACAACACTCCTTGACTTCATCATGACTGACAAATGGTTCTTACAGACCTTTGTTGATGCAGAATATCCTGACATGACTGGTTCTTGACAGTTTCTTTGATGTTATTACAATGTTTTGTCACGACAACTAGTACATGTCATATGCTTTAATGTCATGACAGCTCAGGTCACACCAAAGTCTTTACAGAGTTTCTTTTTTTTCAGTACTCTAAATGTTTGGCAACCAGTTCCATGAGCATGGCTAGTCAAATGTCATTTAGCAGCACATATATAAAGATGTCACAAATGACACTTTAAAGAGAGTCACAGGATAAACAAATTGCGATTTTTGTCAGTCGGGATTAATCAACCTTATCGACAAGAATTTGACAGCAAGTGAACTTTCGGTTGATGTGTTAAAGATAGGAAAAATAGCCGGATGAATCTGGGTGACTTTGAAATAGGTCAAATTGTGATGACTAGACAAATGGGTCTAAGCATCAACAGGTCTCATGGGACATTCATGGTATACAATGGATAATACCTACTAAATGTTGTTAAAGAAAGAAATACCAGTGATGAGCTGACAAATATCATTAACACAGAATTAAGGCTATCTGGACTGGCTCAAATCCACGGAATTGTACAGCATCACAAACTGCTAAAAAAAATTTCCTAGCTTCAATAAAAGGTTGTCAAAACATATAAGGTAGCTTACTGACTATGGCTCTGTGTAGTGATGAATCAGTTAGGGTTCCCACACTGACCCCTGTGTAGTACCAAAAACACTTTTAGTGGATACTGAAAAAAATACATCAAGCAATAAAAGAGTGGTCTGATAAATCTTTTTCTCATCTGGCTGGTGACTGTTTCACCTACACGCTATGAAAAGAAGACAAGTCACTGAGGGCAGTGTAATGATCTGGGTGTTCACAATACTGCTGGGAAATCTTGTGTGAATTTTTTGTGGCAGTTACAGTGGTATGTACCATGTACTTAAACATTGTTGCAGACCAAGTACACCCCTTATATAACAACTAGCAATTTTGTATCGCAGAAATTAATGAGCTCTGGTACATTTTACCAATATTGTTTCAACTTGAATATTCAGTAAAATGTTCATTAGTTTTAATTAAAGTTTTCGGGTTGTATTTCATTCAGTGTTGATTTAACTTTTGTGGTCTCATGCATTTTAAGGCTAGAACTTATCATATCTAATCTCATTATCCCATACTAGGGTCATGGGGGTTCTTCATGCACAACTAAGGTAGAATGTTTTGGGACCTGGGGCAGATCAATGGACAAGCGCACACACACACACTATAGACAATGGAGACAATTTAGATAGGGCGATTTAGAGGAACCAGTTAATGTTGAATCCATGTCTTTTGGACTCTAGGACGAAATCGGAGAACCTGTACCACAAGTCCACACTGAAAACCCACACTGACATGGGGAGAACATGGAAATCCCATACAAATTGGGATTCAAACTTGGATCACCAGTACTGAGAAGTGAACATCCTATTCACTTAGCCATCATGTATTACTGTATTACTCTTAAACCCTTAATAATTATTTTGAACTTTTGTTAATTATATACGCACACACATCAGTGTATTAGGTATGCCTACTTCTTTCAATGCTTATTTTCCACTATTTCAGAATGTAGTCTATTGTTACTTTGTATATTGTTATAGTTTAAGTAGCCCTTCCTCATGAACAGAGCAGGCTTACTACAGGCCAGGCAATATTCAAGCAGCAGACCATTTTGAAAATAGCTGTGAAACTGGCATAGTAAGTACATTACTGCAACCTTATTACTGAGACTTTTAAATACCATGAAATTGTGAGGATGAGCAACTAAAACTTGACAGCTGCATGCAAATCAAACAGCATCAAAGATTAGAATTCATTCCTATAGAGGTTCCTTGCCTTTGATGAATGAGTAAAAGGGCTGACAAATGGTGAGCAGAAACAGCCTGTAGTTGTCTAGGTACACCTATAAATGAGATGCAATTGAAATGCCGATGAGTGTGCAGGATGTGCATGCTAAATAAAGTAGCAGAATTTACATTTTGTAAAATAAATAACTGAAAGAGACTGATTTGAAAATAGTGGGATCTGGTTAACAATATGGCAAAATGAGGATTTGCTTTTATAGTAAACCTAAGCTTTTATCCATGTAGATGAAGTTTAATCCTATAAATTAACCAGTCTGGTAGGCAATATGGTGGGCAAAAGTACATTAGTATAATAAAAGTGTGGCCTAGAATGATGTCTTTACATGTATGGACTACTAATCTTTAATATTTATAACTCCACTTTTATTGCTCTTCGGTCCTTCAGCTAGCTCTCTAAGTATTTAAGTAATGTTCTATGCAAATCAAATGAAACCGCAAAGACTTACAAAAGCCACACATTTTGGACTGGTAAATATATCTTCATACATCATCATGCAAATGTAAAGAAGCAGACTTTTCTGCAGTTTTATATCACTTACTTTATGTAGCTCTAAGTACATTCTTTACTGTTATGCGACTTGTTTGCCTGTATATGCCTTTTGTTAGCAATATCTTCTCTTGTTGAATTAATCCAGTTCTTTTGACAGTAAAAATAAATGAATGTGATGAAATAACATGCCTTTTTAAGTTTAACTCATGTGTAAGTTCGTAAGTCACATGTTCATTTGTGTTTAAGGTACATTATTCTTTGTTCCAAACTCTCAACTCTGCTATTTAAAAGGAAGGTACACTTAAGACATATAAATCTATTCATTTATTCTAATGACCTTGGCTGAGTTATGTCCTTTCTTATCTTCTCTCTCTCTCTCTCTCTCTCTCTCTTTCTTTCTCACATACACACATACGCACACAGAGAAAGGGAGAGAGAGAATCCTTTATAGACCCAGGCATTAGCTGCATGGCTCTGAGTCACCCTCAGGTCTTTTGAGCTGCCAGTTTTTTTTCCTTTTTTTTCTCTCTTTTTTTTTTTTTTTTTTTTTTTTTTTTTTTTTTAAATCTTTCAGTTCTCTTAAGTTCTACACTTCAAGTATATAGAATGGCAATGACATTTATGTGTCACCTAACCTCAGGAAACCCATCCAGAAATCTAATTGTGGTATTTCTAAGGCAAGGTCATCTTAATATTCCAATGGGTAAATATTATCCTGCAATTGTCCCAGTGTGTTAAAGAAATTGTTTGGCTCAGGGCAATTTGGCATCAATCTGTACAAAATGCTATCTCCAGAGCCATGTAGCTTCAGGAGACATCACAGAAAATATAATGTAAACTGTGAAAGCATGCAATAATCACAGTGCAAAGATTTAGAGAGAAAACAGGGTCAACCATGTTGAAGAATGAGCTGTGGAAGGTTTCGTTTGCAGCATGAATCAGTGTGAGAGAGTTTCCACCATGGCTAAAAAAATACCCTTACCTTAATAAAAAGATCCTGTTGGATAGAGTGAGTTAGTTTTGTCAGGCAAAAGATAACAGTTTTTTAACCTGCACAAATGATTTATTCTATTCGTATTCTTCACAATTTGTATTTAAAATGCTTTGTCTGACCGGCTGTCCTGGCACTTAATTTGCATGTAATTAAGCTGGGAAAAATATGCCGTATTTGATTAAAACACATCTTAAATATATAAAAATGTATATAAAAAACAACTTATTTAAGTAAATCATACATGTGGTTTATTAGTCCAAAAAGTGTTGGAATTAGTTACTTTTATTCATTATAACAATGAATTAATATATTATTAATATTATCAATACTGCCAGACAGTATGCTTCATAAAACTACTTTGTATTATACACTATTTGTGTAAGTAATGTATTCTGTTATATGACTAAATCGAATTGGTAACACCCTACAAACCTGGACTGTGCATCTGCATACACTAATATGAGTTTAAAAGTGATTTTAAATTACTAAAAGGTTTAAATAGAGTTTGCTGAACTTAATACTTGTTCATTTGGACATTTCCTATTTTTATTGCCAAATGATGGGCCTTTGAGCCTAAGGCAATTCTGACTGATGACTGCTGAAACAACACCTCCGGCAAGATTCGCCTCAAAGCTGTTGTGAGAGAAAAAAAATGAGAAAATGTATTTACATGTTAACATAGTTTACTAGTATTTTTTTGAAAAAAATGTCTTTTTACACATGCAGTATCCAAAACACTATACCTGCTTTGTTGTCAATGTTCTCTTCACCAAAACTAACGCTAAATCTATATTACCTATACTTGCACATGTGAATATTTGAAGGATTTCCAGTAACATCTCTGTATGTGATTTCATAGTATTTCGAAAATATTAGCAAACAAGCCAGATGCTTAGATCTACATTGTTTTGAGGTCTTATCCTTCCAATTTTCAGTAAAGGATGAGTTTGGATGGACAAATGGGATGTTGAGTGACAGAGGGCTAATGTAGGCCGCAGGCAGGCGTGAACTTATTGTTTACAGCCCTGTGCTGATGCAGTCATTTATTTATACAAAGTGAGAAATGTCAACATCAATCTCACACACGGCTATGAGGAAATATACAGAAAATCAAACTTTAAAAAATGGGGGACAAAATAAGGCAAATATGTTCTTGTTTAAATGGCAGTCAATATAAATAATATTAATAGCAGAGTCATTATTCCTATGTGCTCCATTGTTTTATTTCCTCCACTTAACATACAGATGGACTTTGTAGTTTTTCAATTACAGACTGTAGTACATTTGTTTTTGTTAGTCCCCTGTTGGTTCTGTGTTCTCTATTGGTCAGGATCATCACATAGTAAATAATTGGATGGTGGATTGTCTGTTCTGCAGTTACACTGTTGCGGCAAGGGGGTTTTAGTGCAGCAGTGCTGCTGTAGTTTCATTTAAATACCTAAGCAGCACTGCTGGGGTAGGAATAATGCACTAAAGAAATAATACCTCCTCAGACCTTATTTTTTATATTTGATTTTGAATAAATATTGTATGTTTCACCCACTTTCCTGGGTTTATCTCTCCCCATAGTATCACCCACAAAACTACAGTAAGTCTAGCCCAAATAAAATTCCCAACATTAAATGGATGTCTGGATTGCAGTATCTCATTGAGATGTATGAAGCAATGAATAGATCAGTGCCCTACAGATATACTTCTCCCTGCACCGACATTGGCACCTAACACCCAATTTGTTACACAGTGTCCCATAAGACCAGAGAATTATTCTTACTCCAGATACACACCAGCTCCAAACTACACATTTAAGAACAGGATTAAGGTACTTTTCCAAAATGTTTTAGTGTTTTTGAGCGTTAGCAGAATTACATATCAAGAAAGAAACTATCAAATAAAAAAATTAGTTTAAATAAAAAAAAACTTTTGACTATTCGTAGGTAAATCCATTTTTGAGTCAATTGTCCATTGATATTAATGAGCAGAACGTCACCCACGTTGCTGTCTGTGTAAAAAACCTAAAGTTCTTGAGCCACACCCACTAAACTTCTGTTTCCGAGGATGCTATTCATTTTGAGCTGCTGTCTAATGTCTTGTGTGGTCAACGCAGCTGCCTGGTGACCAGGTTAGGAGGCTCCATCTTTTTTATCTTTTGTAAATTTGTATATGATTTTGTGTGCACACAGTCTGAAGTAAAGATCAGTGCCCTTGCATGGTAGTAATAGTAGCATTCCCCCTTGTGGTTTGTGTTGTAGGGGTCACATGCACATCCATAAGTGATGTGCATATGCCCTAGGTTATTTTATAATTCTTTAATTATTTTTATTTAAATAGATTTCATAACCATTATTTATATGGTTTTCACAGTCACTTATATAACTTAGCTATGATAGCTCAGTTATTTTTCAGTTAATGTATGCCACTCGACTTTAAATAACCACCAGCATATATTTAGTAAAATGTTTATCAAATCAAATTTTGTTTTTGTAAAATATACATTTAAATGTATTCAGTTGCTGTTGGGAATGAAAGCAGATAGCACCAGGTAGATTTTCTTTTTATTTCAGTGAATAGACTCAGTCCCTTGGGCCTGGGAGCTTTCATCTTAAAACCTCACTCCCTGTAAGGACCCTCAGGATGTTGAGAGGGATTCACTTAAACAGAAATGCCACAACAGAATAAAGGCTAAGAGGTAGAAAACAGTAGTTGAACACAGCCTTGTACTTCATTTAGAGTCAGGCTCTGCATTAAGGGATGAGGGGGGGGGGGGGAGAAATCTCAAGTCCTTTGTGTATACTTGAGAGGGGCATTTCACACCCATCAGAAGTGCTGATTTTCTAAGTTCACAACCTGTATTGAAAAATTCACACATGAAGATGGATTATGTTGCATCTCAGTTTTCCTTTGCCACAGAATAAAAGATAAAAGTGTGTTCAAATGTCAATGCAATGTAATTTAGAAACAGACAAGCATTCAAGACAAAATAAACACCCACCAAATATATAAGTTTGTTATAGCAATGTTTTTTTTTTACACATGTGGATTTACTTCATTGTTTTTTTGCATAATTTTAAATCCACTTTATTTTGCTCTCTTATGATCAGACCCATTATGAAGCACATATTATTTGGGTGGTGAATGATATTCAGCACTATGGTAGTGGTGGTTGTATTTTATTGTATTGTATTGTATTTTATTGTATGTTATGCTGGTATGATTAGATCAGACATAGCAGTGCTTTTTGAGTTTTTAAACACTTTATTAACACTTCTTGGCTGAGAATAATCCAGTAATGACATTTAATAAATGTTTAGCAAACAATTATGTTTTATCAATTGTTTTATCAAATGTTTTATCAATGTATTATTCAAGATTTGCTACTCAATTTGTTTTCCCTGTTTGGTGACTACATATAAGCATTTATTTGTGCTTTTTAACATAATGTAAGGCAATAACGCATGGATGGCTTGATTGCAGTTGTAGCGGTTGACCAGTGAATCGTAATTAGTAGTGCTGCCAAATCAACACCACAAGGATGAAAAAGTAAAAGTGGAACATATTGTCAGCATATGAGTCTCATTCTGGTAGAGTTTGGGCTGTGCTTAATACTCAGTTGAATTTGAAGTAGAGCTGGTATACAAAAGCTAATAAGTTGTATGGACACAAAACCAGAAACGGATTAATAAAACATATTTACATAATATAATTTTTCTAATATACATGGGGATATTCATTCATTCATTCATTATCTCCCGCTTTATCCTCTATTAGGGTCGCGGTGGGGTTCCTCATGCCCATTCAGGGGAGAACGTTTCGGGCACTGGGCAGATAGACCCAGGACAGGGCGCCAATCCATCGCTGGGCATACATGGGGATATATATAGTATTAATTTCTTAAATGTGCTATTATTATTATTATCAATTTACAGTGCTAAAATAAAAAAGAATGTGCAAACATTAGTAATGCATATTCGAGAATTAATACAATTTGACCTATAATGATCTGTATCCATGTCAAATATTAGTAATAACATTCACAAACACACACACACAAACACCAGTAAATGTCCAACTGTAAAATTACATTTTGATTTATTTTCTTCATCTTAAACTGAAAAAAGTTGCTTTGCTATGTGAATGTTAAAAAAAATCACAGTAAATGTCCTTTCAATCATTGTTAATCACACACATTGCCCAATTCTATTACACAGTTATGAGCCTCAGTAGACACTAATGCAGTTGTAGCTAATGCTACACAGCCCCTGATGGTTAACTTTACAGAATTATGAGCAGAGCAGTCTTTGGACTGTGGCATTTGGCAAGGGCTTTTATAGTTCTCAAAAATAATTAATTACTGCTTTGGGAGACTTTAATTTATATCATCTGAAATGCACTACATTTATTTTACCAACCTTGTTCTGTAGCTTTTTTCTATCATTAGAGGATAAATTCAGAAGAGGTGTACATATATAAAAATAGTTGTGTAGCTTCCAGATTCAGCAACAGTTGCTACAAAAATGATGACAAACCATTTGAACTTAATTTAACAATTCAGGATCAAAATCCAAAAGAAGAACTTTTTTTTAAGTTTTATTTATACATTTTATTGTAGAAATATGAATGATTGTATTGGACCTCTTTTGGTGTTTAGAACCACAGCAGTTTGTTGTGGCATAAAGTCCACTGGATGTTAAAATGGTTCTGCTGTAATATTGGACCATACAGACAGGATAGTGTTTTTTGCAGTTGCTGTATATTAGATGGAGGTACTGGCATGCTCTGAATAGTGCTTTCTGTGACGTGCTAAAAAAGGGTCATATTGTCTTGGATTGATTCCAGGACTGAAACAGTAAGTTGTGCTCAGATTCACAGTCACCAGATCTTAATCCTATAGAACATATAGGATTAAGATCTGGTGACTGTGAATCTGAGCACAACTTACTGTTCCAGTCCTGGAATCAATCCAAGACAATATGACCCTTGTGGCAGAGCCCATCATGCTAATGAAACCATCCTTTAGCCACAGGGTATATTGCCACCATAACAGGATGAATACGTTCTGCTATAATGTTTAGGAAAGCTATACTACCTAAAGCTAGGATGCCAAGAAAACATTTCCCACACCATTCCCTAATTCCCAACTGTTGTCACCTGAAAGAAATAGTTCATATAATAATGCTATTTGGCAGTGTTTTCCAGAGTCTTCCCCTTTTTCCATTTTGGACATAAATATGCTACATCATTATTGAATATTTTTTAGTTAATGGCTAAATTTCATGTAAAGGCATGTAAATTTCACAATTGCTCAATTTTGTAGATACCAAATGCATTTAATTTACTGGCATTTAATTTACTGACCGTCTAATATCTTTTATCCTAATGAAAATGTATGATCAGTAACCATGACAGTTGCAGCTAAGGAGGTGTATTAAGCAAGAAAATGCAATGTGTAACTAATTGAAATGTCACTTAGAGGTAAATATTTATTGTGTTTTTTTATTTGCCAGTTGCATAAAGATTAAAAAAGAAATGTCATATAGCATTTTTCAAAATTTGACAATTATTTTAGGATTAGGAATTGTAATAAAGTGTACAGTTAAAACTTTATAGTGGCAAAAATATAATAATAATAATGTGAATTTTTAGATAGGGTTCCTACATACAGTGAGTTCTTCCCTGATTCATCTCATCATAATATTTTTCATTTAATCCTATACTAGGGACAAGAATCATGGAGGGGATATTTCAGGCGCTGGGCAGATACACCTCCGACAGGGCTCCGATGTATTGCACACTCACTCACACAGACACAATATATAGAGACACTTTAGATAGGGGCACGTTAGAGCAGCTAATTTACCTTGAGTCCATGTTTGTGGACTATGGGAGAAAACTGGAGAAAACCTGCGCAGACACTGGGAGGAACATGGAAACTCCACCCAGATTGGGATTTGAACCTGGATCTCCAGAGCTGAGGGGAGAACGCTCTAATCAATGAGCCACTGTACCATCCTGTTTCCTGTTTGTTGAATTTAAATTTTCTGTTTAGTTTTCCAAAACTTCCATGGCACAACTTTGACCTGCATCATTACTTACCCTGCACCAAGAAAGAAAAAATCCACAATTAATTGCTATGATGCTTAAAAGCTTTTTTTTCTGTCATTGATCTCAGCTTTTAAACCTCTGGCTACAGGCTTTTTTAATGTATACATGATGCCAATCATGAAATAATAGAGCGATGGTAATTTATAAAGATAATAATGTCTCTTACTCCCTTAGTGGCCCCAAATGTTATTTATACAGCTGATTAGTCGTTTACTGCCACTAATGACCAGGATGCACACTATAAAAATCAGAGCCAAGAAATAACACTAATTTATATGATGAATAACACAACACGGCAATTCAATCCTGCAGGTTATGGCTTCCCTTGGTAGCGCTGAAGAATTTCATTTTCTCAGGCCAATAATTTGCTCCTCTTACTTGTCAGGTAAAACTTTGTTGGCTTAAAGTCAGTAAAGTATATGCAGTAAGCTCTAAACCCAAAACTGTGTTTTGGTAACAGCATTCACATCTCAATATGACTGTTCCAGCAGGACCTCAAAAGTGCAAATTCACAGCAATTTGCACACTCCAACTCCAATGACAGGTTTAGGTCAGATCGAGGCAATCTATACTGCTACACGGAAGCTGAGAGGAATTGTAAACCCCAGTCATGAACTTGCAAGTTACTTTTCTTAGTTTTAGTCTAACTTGTCTCTGCTCAACTCCATCTTCCTAGCTTCAGGGTTGGAAACAGAAAAACGAAATTTGATATTGATTCATCAAAAAATATATATGCTTGGATTATTTTCATTTAATTAAACTCACCCTAAAAATATTGACATTTATATTATAAATATAAATCATGGATTTGTGGATTTAATTCATTTGAAGCATGCTGTTTTATTAAAATATAAATGTATCCAAATATTTACAGCTTTAATGAAGTCTTCATACTTCCAACAGAAATAAAAAAAAAAAAGTGAAGAGATAAATTCTGTGTGTGTGTGAGTGTGGGTATGTGCGCATACGTGAGTAGGGGGTGTTATAGGAAATAGAGTTACTAAGACAGAATTAGGAAATTAAAGGATTAGGAAATTTGTGATCAATTTGAAGCAACTAAAACAAAAATGTATAGAGATCGATGGAGGTGGGGAGAATTTGGGAGCAGCAGTGAGAGGTGATGTGGAAATGAAGTAAAAGAAGACAAGGTAAAGGGAGAGCTGCAAGAGGTGAAGTCAGTTAAGAAGGGAAAGATGAATGTTTTGTGTAGGCTGCAAACTGTCACAGTGGTTTAGAATCTGTCACGCTATAGAGTTGAATGCAGCTCCTGCAGGTGCCTGTGCAGAGCAAACCATCAAAGAAACAGTATACATACATACACATTTGTGGGAAGCCTATTTGGTTAAATAACTTGTAATTAATTAATTACAGATTATTTCTATATGTTCATATATTGGGGAATATGTTGAGCCAGTAAACATTCTGTAAATAGTAAATTAACAGATTAATACCTCTGTGTCAAAATATTTATTGGGAACAAAAATGTCTATGCATGTACATAAAGTAAATTTGTATTTGCCACTGATAATCCAACAGAGTGTAAAAGTAAATGATGACATGGAAAGGATCTGCGAGAACAGATCATCAGTAATTAACATTTATACTTTTCCATTTTAAATATTTATTTAGGTTAATATTTTGTCGATGTGGTCTTATAAGTCTTTAAGTGGCTTTTACATTATTGATGTTGCAGGTATTTGTGTTTTGTTGCCACAAATTTGGACCTTGTGTAAGTCGTGCTTACCAAAGATACCAAAGTTTTCTATTAGGGAACCATCATTTTTAATTTCAAGTTAATTTATTTATATAGATTCTTTTAATAGTGCATTGTAATAAAGTATCTATACAGTGTTGTAAGCCTGAATCCTAAAGAGTGAGACGAACTTACAGTGGCAAGGAAAAGGCTCTGGTATTTGTGTTGTTTTAAACGAAAGAGACCTTTTAAGGACCAAGGATCATCATTCTTGAGTGATCAGACAGTGTTAGCAGTGTAAAACAATAATGAATATATCGTGTTCATATTTAGGTGTTGATTCATAAAGCAAGTCTGTTAATAAATGAAGTGATTCAATTAAATCATTAATAGATATTAGGTTATGTCTGTTACTAAACAACCATAGTGGCTCAAGGTAAAGAAGAAATAAAAAAATTACACTTTGTGTCAAAAAATGAAAAAAAATGTTTCAGTTAAATTCCTGTACACATACCGAAGAAATGGAAGCAAGCCCTTAAAATATTGGAACTACCTTCGAGGAACCTCTGTACTAACTGGCAGAATCCTGGTAACACAGGACTAAGCCTAACACTTGACACTTGGGTGATTTCATTGCATGCAATACAGTTCTTGCCTGCGAACCAGCTCACTTGATTTTTTTAACTTCATTTCCTGTTATGCTCCTTACTTTGGAAAGTTGCATTTAACAAAGAAATATTTACAACGGCGTCTCCATGTCTGGTAAATGCAGACTGATGTAGATTTGTAAAACTACCTGTCATTTATTTATAGTGTGAGTATTTTGTGTGAAAGTGCTCATTAATTCATAAAAGTCATTAAGAAGCAATTAAGGTCTGAATAAATCAGCCCATGTTTAAGAATAAAGAATAAATAACAATACATTTTTTATATATTTTTGAATAGAGTTCAATCTTGTCACGTATAAACTAATTGGATCCTTTTCACGTTGTCAGACACTTATGATAAAGACTGTCAGTACAAAAACAAAGGATGTACATTCATGCTTGTTTTTCCCATAGAATTGCAGTGGTGCTGTCTTTTTAGGGCTTTAGCTTTAAAATAATATTTAGAACATTGTGTCACAGAATGGAGACCTGACCCTTGTAAAGCTTCACTATTTTCTAAAGGTTTTTCATTCCTTTATTCATGCCCCTCAACCTTCTGTCATCAAGACTTCCTTAGCTACAGGTGTTGAGGTCCTGTCCTTTTAGAAAACGTCTGGCACATGTCTGGCTACAGCTACGTTGAATTCTACAGGGATCTTCTGCACAGACAGCAAGAAAAACGGAGACAAATGACCGTCATTAGATTATAATGTCCAAACAAACAGGATCCTCTAGCCTTCTAAACACCAAGTGGTTCTCTCCTGCTCATCCTAACAATTACCTTGTAATTTACACAGCTGCTGTTATACCCCTGCACCGTGTGATCGCACACTTCCATTACAGCTATAGATTAGTGATGAGGGAGCAGGCCTGCAGAGAAGAACATGCCCTTGAGAACAAATTTGATGTAGACTCAGCTGGGTATCAGCTGTAGGGGAATAATATTAACTACAGCAGGGGACAATCTGAAAATGGTGAAGGAACAAACTTACACATTACAAAGCAAGTCCCAAAATGATATCGGCACACAAAAGCATCCAAGGGATTAGACTGTCACATTAAATTAAAATCTTCGCCACCACCAACAACATTATCCTCCAAAGATTTGATTGCCCAAAGCATCACTATAAAATTACTTTGTCAGTTACAACGATGGGCTATTAAAGGACGATCTTCAAAATTTTTCCTGCAATATGGCAAAAATGACATCCTGTCAATACATCTGTCAAAATTCCAGATGTTGCTTTCTAGCTGGAGGATAAAAGATATCTAACACTCCTGCTGTTCATCTTCAGCCTGTTCTGACCTCAATGGGGTTATCAAATGTTCATGTCTTTATATCTGCTGTTAAATAATTTTAATAATTAAAACATATTTTGATCTAATATGATTTTTTAATTTTCAATAAGTTATTTGTTTTGTTGGGGGAATCAACAGCATTACTGTTTTTTCTCTATCATATATTTGTTAACTTATTTTATTATATAAACCTATTAGAAGCACTGTAGTTACGCTCCTGTAAAGACTATTCATTGCCTTCCCCAGGTCTGGGACCTTTTATTTTGATATTTTGATATGTTCCTTCTGTTTGTTTGCTTAACTGTTTTCTCACATGTGTTTTATGTTAAGTAATTGGTATTGTATTTAAGCTCTTTGTTCTTAGCTCCTTTTTGAGGTTAATTTTGCTGCATGGTTTTTGGTTCAACATTTGGTTTTAGTTTGTAGGTGCTTTTCTATTTAGTGTACATATCGTTTGATAGCTGTGATGTTCTGGATGTTTGTTATTGAATAATTTGTTTGCAGTTTGTCTTCTTTCTGTAATTTGTGGTGCTCCCTTCTAGTTCTAGTTCCCCCATTTTAAATGCTTCCAGACAGGACTGTGAAAAAACTTACAGAATCAAAACGCTGAATGGCCACAAGTAAAGCAAAAAAACCTTAGTAAATATGAAAAATGTGAAAGCAAATGTTTATATATATATATATATATATATATATATATATATATATATATATATATATATATATATATATTTATTTATTTATTTTATTTTATTTTATTTTATTTTTTCCTCTAAATCCGACTTTACCACAAGCAGATTTGGAAGCAAACAAGGTAGGATGATAGTACATACTCCATTATCCAGGTAAACTGTTGGAGACTCTTTTTCTCTTTTTAATCATTTTCCTATGTTTGATAAATATAAGTATGTTGTATTGGACTGTGCACAAATGGAGAATATCTGACTGAAAATAACAGCATCTTTAGTGTAATGCAGCAGGCAGTGCTGGTGCAGTTCTGAAGATGAAGTATTTTTCTTTCTTAAAGTCTGGTTGATCTAAATAAAAAAAGACATTTGGATCTTTTGTACAGTGGTGAACTTTTTTGCAAGTTCAAAAACATTACACAACTTTTATATTTTACTGTTATCTTCTTTCCTTCTACTGTAATGTGATATATTTTTTTCTGATTAGCACTATGACATTTTTACACTTTCATGAGCCATTGTATAGAAAAATGAACAACAACTAAAGAAAATGTTTGAGAACTGAATATTCACTGGACTAGAGCCACCATGTGACTAATGTTTATCTTTTTGTTTTGCTGGTCAGTGCAGCTTATGCAAACCAAACAACTTCTTGCATACACTGAATATAAAAGTGCAAATTCTTTATGTCTTAACACTTTGTCGATTTTGAGAGTAGGGAACATTGAGTTTAAAGGTGTGCCTTATTAGCTTCTTTAAAATTGTCTAGTGGTACGTACCTAAACACAACTGTTGTAGCAAAAGTATATCATCTTCTCAGAAAACATATGAACGTGTAAACCTGGTATTTGTATCATTTGTATAACTACTTTGTATCATACAGGGCTGCATAACTATCAACTAATTAGAAACTTAAATTTCTTAGTAAACTAAAACTTACATTTCCTAGTAAACTAAATTTCAAAGCCATCTTGTTAATTTTCACCAGTCATGCTTTTGTCCCACATCCATTCTCCTTATGACAGCTCATGAAATGGACAAAAAGGTGACTCATCTGGCTCAGCTGTTGTCTCGGTAATAGCTTGATGCTTGTAACCCTCTCCTCCACACTTTATGCCTACACCTATCTGACATTTTACAATTAAGGCATTTAATTGCTCTTTTGTCATTTCTGGTAGTTTGGCACAGATTGGCCAGGCAATATGATTCTTGTTATCTTGAAGGTTGTGTCAGCATCAATTAATTTCACATTTTTCTTTGCATTTCTTGGACCAAGCTCAATTCATGGCATTTCAGCTCAGTGCATGTCATTAGACACATTACAGCAATTTACAACGGAACTCTAATACTATTATCTTAGATAAAGCTGGGACAAGGTGGGATTTATATATATATATATATATATATATATATATATATATATATATATATATATATATATATATATATATATATATATAATATAATAGATAGATAGATAGATCTATTTGTTATACTGTGTATTTTAAAACATAAATGTAGAACTCTAATGTTATGGTGGCCAGCTGGCTTTGGTTTGGATATCACTTTGATCAGATACATTTACACAGTTTTAAAGGCAGACATGTAAATAGCAAATTAATAACGAAAAAAAAGATTAAAGTGGAGCTAAGCAGCATCAGTCCAGATGATTACAGCCATAAGTTGCTTGAAATTGTTGCCACATGAAAGCCTTTGCTGCATTTTTTTTATGAGATTATTAAATTGATCATTTTAGGGACAGACCTACTTAAACGCAGTTAGCAAACATTGCTGAAAGATTCAGTAAGACCACATTCTTTGGTCAACTGAGACTTAAATACAGTATCAATCAACAGTGGTGAGTTTAACATAAAATAATGTTAACTGTCTCATCAGGTTTTGAGATTTATATTTTCTAAATCTTATAAATAGCTTATTTAAGTCAGAAATATAAAAATAAAGGATTTCAGTATTAACCAAAATTCATCAATTGACACGTGGTATCATTGTGCATCTTAATTATAAAAAATCCTGTACTGATTCCATTATTATTGGTGCATAACATTAAAAGGTACT
>JAFMOD010000507.1:28384-63032 GCA_019802435.1 Corydoras maculifer
GGGCTGAATAATTTTGCACATCGCACTTTTCAGTTTTTTATTTGTAAAAAAATTGTTGATTCATGTATAACTTTCATTCCACTTCACAATTGTATACCACTTTGTGTTGGTCTTTCACATTAAATTCCAGTGAAATATATTTATGTTTGTGGTTGTAATGTGACAAAATATGGCAAAGTTCAAGGGGTATGAATACTTTTGCAACCCACTGTATGTATAAGGGATCATTTACACCAGTAGAGCTTACTGTGCAGAATAGCTTGTCACTGTGCTGGGATATTACTATGCATTAGGCTCTTTTACTAGATTAGGCTTACTGGAGAAGTATTGCTACAGAAATTTGTTCACATCCTCATTATTCCTAAAATTATTAATGTTTATTGTATTTATTTTTGTTCAGTTTAAATAAATATGATAATTATGTTCTAAATTGCACAAAATGGTTACTGTATCCTTTGTACCTGAAGAAACATTATGAAGGCTCCAGCAACATCTGTCCTCAGTCCCACTAAAGTTCATTCTCAGCATGTCTAGTCAATAGCTTCCATCTCCCATATGTTACATATGAGAGATTAACAATATTGCTCTGCTTGTGGGAATCTATGAGTACAGCCCTGTGTGTTGAAAGGAGTCATTTAAATTTAAAAAGGGTTTATAGAAAATAAATTCTCATGCAGCCCATTGTGTCTCACAGTGGGAATTTGAAAACTACACTGGACTGTGTGATATTAATTTCTGAATTAGACCACAAAGGTATTTAATATCAGTTAATGAAGAGCACAGTTTAAACATAAAGATTTTAACATTCAAAGAAATTTAAATTTGTTTAAATGACAAATTTACTTTGGTCTCTAATAGCTAAGAACCTCATAAAACCACCTGAGAGCAAGCATTATGGGAATGGAGGATTTTTTTTAGCACTGCAAGGACACTGATGGGACACTGGTGTGTTAGTGTGTGTTGCACTGATATGTTTCAAGGTAAAGGGTTTTATGTGGTAGATCACCAAGTCTTACTTCAACGATAGTTTGACAAACGATGCAATAAGGGGGCAATACATATCTCCAATTTACCTATCAGCATGTGAAACCAGTGTACCTGAAGGAAAGCTACTCAGGTGCTGACCAAAGTCAAGACCTTATTATGCTTTTAAGCTTTTTAGAAACATCTTCTGATTTTTATATAGTTTTACACAATTGCTCAGCTTTTCTTTATAGGAGAAGTTGCTGTACTAAGGAGGATAATTTTAATAAAACATTGACAAAGTTGCATTTTAGCTGGGATAGTTTTAGAAAACAAGATAGATATATTCAGAAGAAGTCTTATATGAGGAAATTGCATTGCTTTTACCATTTAGAATGTCTTGTACTTGTTATGTCTGGTTGTCATTTCTTTACCAAACACATCTAAAGATGCTCACCCACTAAGCAGAACTCAGGTAAAGCAATTAGAGAAGGTATTGATTTTCTCCACCCCTGTTCAACCTTCTGGGCATTTTCTGCCATCCTGAATTACACTGGAAATTTGTAAAAGAGGTGGAGATTGGTTAGCAAAATGAGTTTCCAAATGCAAAGCCTGCTTGCTTCGTTGCTTACATAATTAATTATTTATTTATTTATTGAAAAATTATTCTGGTATAAATGCAAATGCAAACTTAAAGCAACAGTGCATAATCCATATCAAAGCACAGGTAAATCTATTTAGCCTACGCTAATGAATTTAAAATGAGCAACACGCAAACATGACTTGTGCATGGAAAAGTCAGGTTTCTATTCCTGGCTTGGCAGATTCAGGCGCTTCAGGAGACAGACTAAATCAGAACGCTTTCTATATTTAGAATCTGACATAACATTAGTATTGCTGCCTGTAGTGGAACATCAGAGGTCGTCGAGTGGTAACTTAGCAACTGGTGCTAGGCAACCTTGTTAGTAAGCATCGATTTACTGTAGAGGGGTGTGCTTGGGGCTTCAGAGAAGCCAAAAAATGACTTTCACTGCAGAATAAAGTAAAATCCATATAAATATAAAGTTTAGTCATTATGCTTTTGTTTGTTGCAAATTACCAGCATATAGTGGTGATCCAGGTTTCCTGCTTATACTAATATTTAGTGTTGAGAACTGGCAAATGAGCACAAATAATTCCTCGTGCAGGAGCAGGCTAAGGCTCAATTGATTGTTCTGCTCAGCACCGATTACTTATCCATCAGTGTGTCGTGCTTTGATAATGCCATCAACTAACAATTCATTACATTACTCTGCATATTAATTACTTTTTTTTTCTAAATCAGGTTGATTAAGAGAGCATAATTTATCTCCTATTTGCATGGCATTGGTTCATTAGGATGTGACTACAGACATGTTATTGTTAAGCAAACAGTATTTGCTCTTGATGAATGCTAAGCAGTCGGCTGAGCCTTAATACGCAAGAAAAAAAAAGTCATGGGAGAATTGTGTTAATCTCTAGTCCTCTATGACCAAGGATTAAGTTATGAAAAATCCCTGATACATGCAATGTATGCAGATCAGTGTTTACATGCAGTAAGGGTAATAATTGAAGCATGTAACACATTTGGATAGATGCATTCAGGAAACAATTAGTCTCAGCAGGACAAAAAAACGTGCACCTTATTTAAATTCTGGTGTTGCTTTAAAATAAAATACATCTTTTTTTTAAATAAATGTATGATTTGTGCTTTAAAAATACATTCATATTCATTTTGGGGCTCAGTTAAAGATTCATATGATGTATGTAATCCTATAAAAAAGCTTGTTTGATCTGCTGTGATTATCTTTTATTTATTTAATTTCGTATTCAGGGTTCTAATTAATAATAGCATAATTTTAAATTGTCAAGAAGACCTTTAGTCATGGACTCGCTACCAACAGTCCAGGCCTTCAGAGAAACAGAGGATGCAGAGACTTGAATAAACTTCATTATTGCCTTATTAAAAATGCATAGAGTGGAAAGAGACATTCTACAGAGCAAGGATGAACGATTTGGCCCATTTCATCTGAGACATTTATGGCTCCACAGAGCAGGTCATTCGTGAGTACTTAAAGCACTCCTACATGGTCATTCTCAGTTCGATGTGTTGCCCAGTGTAAATGAAAGCTTTAGTCCAAAGAAATGATTTTACAGCTCAGTTCACATCCGATATGAACAGTACTCAATGTATTTTTTTAATTGAATAACTCTTACATTTACATTGTCATTTAGCAGACGTTTTTATCCAAAGCGACTTACAAAGGAGAGAACAACGTAACTCAGTAGTTATGAAGAAAACCAGCCACACTGTAGAATTATCGAACATGATCGTTATCTGACCCCCCCTTTTTTTTTCTACAACAGGTTTGTTAAAAAGATGCGGCTTCAGTAGTTTCTTAAAAATGCCAAGTGACTCTTCCTTACGGACAGAATTGGGAAGATCGTTCCACCATTTTGCAGTGGTGAACACCACATAGTGAGAACTAACTCCTCGGTGAAGTGGAATCAGCAGGCGAGAATCATCACTGGAGCGAAGTGAACGAGTCAGAGAGTATTTTGAAAAGATAGAGTGGAGGTAAAAGGGGGCAGATCCAGAAATGGTCCTGTAGGCCAGAGTCAGTGACTTGTACTGAATTTGAGTAGCTACAGCGAGCCAATGGAGCAAAATGAGTAGTGGAATGACATGAGTTCGCTTGGGCTGGTTGAATACAAGTCAGGCTGCAGAGTTCAGAATCAGTTGTAGAAGCCTGATTGTGGAAGTGGGAGACCGGCAAGTAACGCATTACAATAATCAAGCTGGAATAGGATTAAGACTTGAACTAACAGCTGAGTAGCATGTTCAGTCAAGAATGGTCTGATCTTCCGTATGTTATAAAGAGGGAATCGGGAACGGGCAGTTTTGGTAACATGATCAGAGAGTTTAAGAGATGGGAGTCAATTGTGAAACCAAGGTTACAGACCAAATCGGTTGGAGAGATTGTGGAGCCGTCAATTTGGAAGGTCAGGTCATGATGGATTGAGGATTTAGCTGGGATTATGAGAATCTCTGTTTTTGCTAAATTTAATTCGAAATGACGGGCCTCATAATAACTAATAATAAAGCACACAGCATATTTACTTACTGGTTTATATAGGTCAGCTCATTTATGTTTTTGTAATATGTTATATGTACTATTTGTTATATGTACTAATTGTATAATGTCATATTTAGTACTAGTCTCAAATCTTGGCCTTACTTTTGACTACGTTTATAAAAATAATAATAATAATAATAATAATAATAATAATAATAATAATAATACATTTTATTTATTAGTGCCTTTCAAAACACTCAAGGTTACTTATGGTTAATTTTAAAGAATTTACATTGTCATTCACCAGACACTTTTATCCAAAGCAACTTACAAGTGTGAAAACAACACAAGCCATAGTTATCAAACATGATCATCAAGCTTAGATTTTCTTTTTTTTCTTTATTTTATTTTTTGAATAGAGATGTGTTTGTTGTGAGTTGTTTCTTAAAGTTGCTAAATGTATCAGCATTACAGACAGAGTTGGAAAGATCATTCGATAGAAGTGGTGATTAACGATTTAAAAGAAAAGTCTTGTATAATAAAATATAAATGTAATTAGGAACATTGGAGAATAAAAAAAAAAAAAAAAAAAAAAAAACATAATAAATACAATTTAGAGTACCACTCTGAATTCTTTATAAAGCACAGAGTAGTTTGGTAAGCCTGGTCAGAATAAACTATTGCCTCATGTGAGGCCAGGCAGTCCACAGAGGTCTGATTTTCAAAAATATGAATTCAGACCAAAAGCAGTCAAACATATTTCATCCTTCTCTCTCAATATCTTTTTGTCTGTGTGCTGGCCATCTTCTCTTTGATGAATAAAGGATGACCTTAGCTGGACAGGTGAACAGTGGGTGGTAGCTGCCCGGCTGGGTGTCAACAGTCTCAATCCAACTCACAGTCTCCAAAACATCTACTTTTAAAAGGCACTCCATGACACAGAGCCTTAAAGCTAAAATATATAACCAGCTCTGAAGGTCTATTAACCTTTTTTCTGCACAATCCTAAACACAACAGATTTTTTACAGAGACAACACTTCTAGGTATTTTTATTCTTTGATCAGACCACCTATAGTAGAACAAACAGATTTTGAAAAACTCTGAAAACCTTTGAGTTTAAAGACTCTACAGCAACTTAGGTATCATATGTGCCCACCCTTTGGCATATGTATGTGTATTCCCATACCCATCCAGGGGAGAACGTCTCGGGCGCTGGGCAGATACATTACAGGGCGCCAATCTATCGCTGGGCACACACTCAGTCACACAGACACACACACAAACACACTCTATATGGGGCAATTTCAATTTACTCGATCCATGTTTTTTGACTGTGGGAGGAAACCAGAGAACCCGGAGGAAACGCCACCCAGATTGGGATTCAAACCTGGAATCCCTAGTGCTGAGAGGTGAACGTGCTAACCACTAAGCCTCCGTGCTGCCCTACTTTAGGTTCACAATTATTATTTTCTGGAACAAAGTAAGCAGGCATGATATTAAATGGACTGTCTTGTTGAAAAGATGGCATCATATGATGATGCTAAGTAATGTGCCAACTGCATCTGTCAGATCTGGCCCTAATGTCAGTTTTGATCAACCATGTTTACTGTTTATTAAAAAAGGACAAAGAAGATGTTTTTTTGGCTAGTGCCAGACCTGCCAGTAACTAAAAGCACAATGGTGATGTTCTTTTTATACAACATTATAATAAATCATATATAACTACATGTTCAAAGAATTCACACAATAGCATTAAGAACATCCTTTAAGGGATTCATCAGGCCACAGTAGCTTTGTCAGTTCCTCACATTACCCATTGGCAAAAAACAATGGAGCAAAAAAACAAAGAAGAAACCGAAGTTTGGAGTCGCCTGTGGTAAAATATTATTTGGTGATTAACATTCATGTACAGCTGAAAGAGACTTGCAATGTCTTTGTAGTGAAAGTGCAAAGCTAAAAGTAAGACATTCTGATGATCACCTATAGGTGTTGTCTGCAGAAGCTGTATTATAGAATATATTATTAGTAGTAGTTTATTATTAGGGCGGCACGGTGGCTTAGTGGTTAGCACATTCGCCTCTCAGCGCTAGGGATTCCCGGTTCGAATCCCCATCTGGGTGGAGTTTCCATGTTCTCCCCGTGTCTGCGTGGGTTTTCTCCGGGTTCTCCGGTTTCCTCCCACAGTCCAAAAACATGGATCAAGTTAATTGAATTCTCAAAAATTGCCCCATATAGAGTGTGTCTGTGTGAGTGAGTGTGTGCCCAGCGATAGATTGGCGCCCTGTCCTGGGTCTATCTGCCCAGCGCCCGAGACGTTCTCCCCTGGATGGGCATGGGAAACCCCACCGCGACCCTAATAGAGGATAAGCGGGAGATAATGAATGAATGAATGAGTTTAATATTATTATCATTATTATTATTTACGCAGCGATGGATTGGCGCCCTGTCTGCCCAGCTCCCGAAACGTTCTCCCCTGAATAGGCATGGGGTACCCCCCCCCCCGTAACCCTAATATAGGATAAAGCGTAAGTTAATGAATGAATGAATTATTTACTGTAAGGCAGTGGTAACTGATATAACCTTACAACCTAGAAGGTCCTGTGTCGGATATACAGATCAAGCATACAGGATCATTGCTAACTTAGAAGCTTTCAGTGTCTTTAGGTTTTCTCCAGATGCTCCAGTTTGCACCTGCAATGAAAAAAAAACTTGCTAGCAGGTGGATTTGTGATTGACAGATAAATATTTTCAGTTGTAAATTATGTTTTACAGATTTGCCCCTAAAATCATAAAATGCTGCTGGTACTAGACCTCAATCCGACAAAATTACATCACGATACAAATCCTGTCAAAGTCAAATAGGATGCATCATCCTTTAGTTTAGGGCAACATCACAATGCATTTGCAGCTGTCTTACTAGTTTGGGAGTTATTGTTTTTAAATAAGACTGATAAATAGTGTTATTTTTAGTGATGCACATGCCATCTTAGAGATTTCATAAGCTTATTCACTGTTTCTCTTTTATACAGGAAACAACATTTAATCAGCTTATTTATCTTTTATTTTTAGTTTTAATACATATGCGAAACCTTTAAAATTTGCAACATGTGGTGTATTGAGGAACAGTGCGTGAAAGAGAGAAAACTCTTCTCTAAACATTTCTGTGCAAAATTGGATGTTTTTACTGTACCTCACGGTTTGTGTTTCCTGTGACACAAAATCACTGATATTTTTATCATGATAAGAAGCACTGCGTGGAAGACAAACGAGCTAAATAATACTGGACAGAAAAGATAGAAAAAACATTGCGAGATGCAAAAGTAACCTAAAATAAACTCACAAATAAAATTCACAAATTCATCCTAATCACAGTGCAAGCCTGTAGCTAGAAATCATTATTTCTAGTACAAGAAGTCTTGACTGCTGTAGAATACAGAATTACACCTTTTCCTGCCTTAACTGTAATTGATTCATGACTGTTTTAATAGAGACATGAAAAGTAATTTTACTTGTCATGGTTTGAGAAGAATGTGTTTGTGTCTGAGATTAGACGACCATGCCATGTTTAATAAATAAGCAAATCAACTGCACTATCAAAGACCCCATCCATTATAAATTGACCTCATAGGTGTGTGTATGGTGCTCTGCCTGTGGGCAGTCTGCCCGGACAAATGTAGTAGGGGTTGATTCTATAAATCATAAAGTAAGCAAGGAGCACAATGCCCACCGAATATCCATGGGATTACTGCACCTACAGAAGGTCACTGATTAAAGATTCAGATCACTTCAGTTATACCCAGTGATGTGTGTGTGTGTGTGTGTGTGTGCAACACAATTACTAAACAATTAATATCCACACTTACTAAACACTTTATAAGGAACATCTACACTGTACAATTTAATCCATGCTAAAATTCATGAATTCAATTCTTTCAATGCAATTATCTTACCAGCCAAATGTGTTTCAAAAGCATAATGCATGAAATCATTACAATAACGAAAGATGTAATCTGGGTGATTTTGACCGGGGTGTTAAATGGGCCGTTTATGCGTAGCAGTTTCCAAGTTTAACTTCTATTCATTTTATTCATTATCTCCCGCTTATCCTCTTTTAGGGTCGCGGTGGGGTTCCCCATGCCCATCCAGGGGAGAACTTCTCGGGCGCTGGGCAGATAGACCCAGGACAGGGCGCCATTCCATCGCTGGGCACACACAGACACACTCTATAGGGGGCAATTTTGAGAATTAAATTAACTTGTTCCATGTTTTTGGACTGTGGGAGGAAACCGGAGAACCCGGAGGAAACCCACGCAGACACGGGGAGAACATGGAAACTCCACCTAGATGGGGATTCGAACCAGGAATCCCTAGCGCTGAGAGGCGAACGTGCTAACCACTAAGCCACCGTGCCGCCCAGTTTAACTTCTAATGATGCTATAATGGTCAAATATCTTAAAAAAAGGTATGTTAAAGATTAATTTGTTTTACTCATGTATTACAACTTATATAATTCTTAGTTGCATAATTTGGGATTTTCATGAAAAGACTGAAAAACCATCATGTGAGTTTTTCTTTCTTCTGTCTAATAATGGCCAATGTATGAACTTTATTTATTAAAATCACAGTTTGGGTAAGGGGCATCCTGTCTTTTCATTGTGTCTGAGCATAATAAACTAATGTATAAATTTAAAATGCAGTATATACATATTTTAGCCTAATCTTTACATGTGAAATAAAAAGTTTGGATGTGTTCGTTTCTTTTAATAGTTTGTAAGAGCCTAAAATCTTTTCAGATGTTTACTTACACAATTATAGTCAAACAAAAGTGGTGTCAGGTATAATAAAAGCTCAGGGTCATATTGTGTTTAGAAAATGAAACCTTTATCTATATAATGAAACAGACAGAGTGTTTTTCTCACATAAGCAAACACACGTTACAGCTGATGAATGGCAGACAGTGGATGAATAGCAAACAATAGATGGGGGGGGGGTTAAAAAAAGATTAGAGCAGCCATTGAAAAGAATTAATATATGAAGAGAGGATTGACAGAAGCTCATATTAGTGGCACTTAGAGTTTTCTTTACAATGATTGGATTGACCTTTGTGTGATGAGTGACAATAAGGCACAATAGTGCTCATTTTGCTTTGTGGCTTCTAATCAGATTTCAGCATTGTTACAGAATCTTAGAATCAAGAGCTGCTGCATACAGTATGTTTATAGCTACAAAATACAGTAAAAGAACACAGTTTAAAAATAATTACAGTATTACTGTAACTTGAAATCCATATTCTATCACAATACTGATGGTGCAAGTTTAAAATAAGTCTACATGTATTTATTTCATTACTAATAAAATGATTTTAAATTGTAAAGAACATTATACTTTGATTTACATTGAATATGACCAGGTTTCACTCCAGATAGAAGGAAATGATCAAGATATTTAACCATTTTGTCTCGAAAATACTTAGGAAAATAAAAAGATTGCCTAAAAAAAAACATTATTTTCCCATCATGCAGTGTGTTTGCCTAAAGGTGTCACCTTCCTCTCTTTGTGATACAATCTTTTGTTTATCCCTAAACCATGTCTTATTCCCCACATGTAAAGTTACAGCTATCCCACTGATTTAATGGTTCTGTCTTTTTTACACAAAACATTTTCTTCAAAATATCTTCACTGAACTGGGGTATCACCTTGAGCAAAAGCTGTAAGTGAGAATAGTAGGCATTACTACTATTACTAAATAAGCAGTAGGCATTATGTGGTTAAATGAAAATCATTGAAATCCATGTTACCAACTTGGTAGCCATGGTGTGTTGTGCAATCCCATGATTCATCCGGAGCAGAACCACGTGCTTAAACTATAAAAGGACAAGGAAACATCTTTATTGTTTACGACATCAAATAGCATTATGATTTGAATGAATAGTGGAAGTGGGTGGCATATAGGAAAGCAAGTCTGCCTCTCAGCGCTGGGTATCCAGGTTTCAATTCTGATGTGGGTGGAGTTTCCATGTTCTCCTTGTGTTTTTGTGGGTTTTCTCTTGGTTCTCTAGTTTCTTCTTACAATTCAAAAAGCATGGATTCAAGGTGAATTTACTGATGTTTTCACTCCATGTTTTGGATATGACTCAATTGGTGTTATTTTGAAGACTCTGCTATTTGCTTTTACAAAACTCACCTGACACCATCACCCCCACATCTCCATTTATATTCATTCATTCATTATCTTCCGCTTTATCCTATATTAGGGTCGTGGGGGGGTTCCCCATGCCCATCCAGGGGAGAAAGTTTCGGGCGCTGGGCAGATACACCCAGAACAGGGAGCCAATCTATCGCTGGGCATGCACTCACTCACACAAACACACTCTATATGGGGCAATTTGAAGAACTCAATTGACTTGATCCATGTTTTTGGACTATGGGAGGAAACCAGAGAACCCGGAGGAAACCCACGCAGACACGAGGAGAACATGGTAACTCCACCCAGATGGCCACCATGCCGCCATTTCCATTTATATTACAAAATTTAATTTTAGGATTAAGCTCATAATAGTTTTTTTTTTAATAGCGAGTGTGATATTATAACTGTACAGTTGGCTACCATAAACGTTTCCAATAGTTTCATAAATACTTGCGTGATATAAACCAGGAATTTTTTATATATTTTTTTTATTCCATTTAATTTTATGACAAATATCTGTACTTAAGGTTCCAAAAAGTAAACAAATATTTGTAGCTGTTATGTAAAGAACAGAGAGGGAGCTACAGCAAATCCTCCTACATGTTCTCTTCGAATGCATCTATCAGTATACCCTTACAGATTTTTGTTATTCAGTTTGTAGTTGACCTGCAGTGCCTTCCCCCCTTAAGTTTTCTTACTTTAGTCTTATCTTACCTTCACTTGTACCTCGTTTGTATGTGTAGGCAGCAGGCCCAGGAATGCTGCAGATAGATGTTGGCTCCTCTCTCATTCCTCTTACTCTCATTATTGCTCCCACTTGTCTCCTGTCAGCTACTGCCTGACCTCATGACAGGCTTGTTCGAGTTGCCTTGCATTTCCTGAAATTTATAATACAACATCTGTCCAAAATCACTACTAAAGCATGATGAGTGTATGTTATGAGACTGTGGTAAGTGCTGATGGACTTCTGCCTGCATTTTCATGTTCAGAAATTAAATAACCACCTGTGTGAATGTGGTCCTTCTTTAACTAATAATTATTATTTACAGCACTTACAATTTTGTCTAGATTGACTTACTCTGTACACTTTGGAGTTAAGGAGCCCTGCTCCAAAAACAACCTGATTACCGGTATTGGATATTCAGTCCTGTATGTTCTACTCTACTACAAAATATAATTATATTGGTGTCTCACTTATTAAGCTTCTGTAGAATAGTATGTAAATTGAAAATGTTGACGTGCATGCATTTATTTTAGATGTAACAAAAAAAAGCCATAAATTCCTTTGCGGTCTGCTCTGTTTATGATTTGCATTATGTTCACAATTAATTGTGGTTTTGCTTTCTTTCATTTTTATTTCGTTTAAATTTTCTTTGGTTTGGTTTGGATCTAGTCGATCAGATGTCCTGCTTCCTGTCGTTCCTGTCGTTTTCATCCACTGCCTGATAATGTTCTTAGCTGTACCTAATTTACTATAAACATCTTTATTTAAACTACTTCACCTCTATCTTTAGTGAAAATTAATGCATTGCAAAGTGGCTTATGGACATAATTCTCAATCTTCGGCTTGCCGTGTTCCCATTTTCCCTTCAGGCTACACGATGGTGTATTTATAATTCTTTGGTTTAACAGTCTGTAGGCTTCTGTTGTTGGTCCATAATTCGTTTTCATTCCTAGTTTTATTTCCTGGTGTCTTTTGATCCTCTTTATTGTCTGTAGCCTTATATTACAATTAGTTTATTTTACCCTTTTGCCCACAGTTCAGCTTGTATTGATGTTTAAGACTAGAGGCCAAATTCAAAGTGCTTTTGTTATATTAGGTTTAAGGAGCTTGTATTAGTAAAAGTTTCCATTCTTCCCTTTATTCTAGTTTATTCTGGTTTATTCTTCCCTTTATTTGTCATTGCTTCCTTTAGGCATGGCATTTCTCTGTTTCAGCATGGGTGTCTTGCTGACGGCTACCTTTGGGATGAATTAAATTGCTTATTCTTGACAGTCCAAATCTAAATGGCTACAAAACCTTCTAAAGCCACAAAAACTCTTAGAAAGCCATTTGAAAATATTGAAAAAAGTCTGAACATACAGCAAAGTTATAAGTTAAAGCTATAAATACCATGATTTTAGATGTGATGGTCTAATATTTACTTACTGCTGCACTTATTGCATAGTGTCACAAAATTAAACACCAATAATGACTGAATTAATATCAATCAATAATTATGTTTGTAATAATTATCTGTTACGATAATATGTTTCCATGACTTTAGAATGAGTTTTTTAAAAGGTCACCTTCCAAAAAGCTGACATGTTGTGACACTGTATTTTATATTTGCACTTCTTGCTGCCAATGTTTCAAAATAGACAACATATTGGTCAGAGAAAATGTTTTTTGTTTCTATATCTGGAAAATCGCTGCACCTAAAAATGTGATTGGAGAGTTCTTATATTTTGATAATCAAAAATATATAATGGTAATAATTTTGCTAGTGAGAGAACCTAAAGAATTAAATGTCCTAGATGTCTGAGTTCATATCCTTCATTCAAACAGATGTTGCCATTGCTTTTATTGATTTTTGTGGCTGCTGTGGCATGACTAACCTGTCTAAGACAGTCCACATGATGCAACAGGCAGAAAAAGCAACTCCTGGAGGAAACCCACATTGACACTGAGATCTCTCACATCTGTTGCCTTTTTTCCTTTAGTTTAGCATTACTTTTTTCTTCTTTATTCAGTTAATTTTTGTTTTTCAGAAAAATTCTGGAATTTGTAGATTCTGGAAATAGGTTGGGATAGATGATTACAGTAAACAACAAAAGGAATTAAGTGTTGCTTTGTGTCAACCAGTGATTGTTATTGAACTGCTGTGGATGGAAAGCAGTTCTTGTTTCTATTCTTCTTCAGTCGTCCTTTAATGTGGCATTTTAACTAAAGAGAGAAAAGCAGGTTAATTAAAAACCTCACAGTGGCTGCATTTCTTTCTAGTACATTGTGCTGAATTGTGTATCACGAGAATTGGCTAAACTTTTTCATGTCAGCTTTGATATATAGCTTCCTGTTATATACACACACACACACACACACACACACACACACACACACACACACACAGTTGCAGTGATTCACAGATAATCTCTAGACTGTCAAGAAATGCTCACTGCACATCACTACTCATTTCTCCAGATCGCCAAGAAAGAAAAATGAGAAGAGAGTATCTTCCATTTTTCATTCACAGCTTTTACTGAATTTTGCTCTACAAGTAAAATCTTTAGAACAAGAAAAAAACTGTCACCAAAAACTGCTGATGGGTGCAAGTTTTCAAATTTCTTTTGAAAAGGTTTTGAATATTCCTACAATACAGTGACTTGCTTTATATTTACCAAAGCTTTAAAATTCAGCTTCGGTGAACAAATAAATGCATTTTCTGCCTAACCAACACCACCACATCTCCAGCCAAATCCAATTAAACATTATAATTAATCACTGTATATAATAAATATTTTTTGATTTTACATACAAGAAGGAACAATGGTATATTTCATTTTCATTACATTTATTATTTTATAAATTAATAATTTATAACCCTTATTATAAAGGGTTTTTTCTTGGGTAAGCAAAGCCTGAAAATAAATCAGGTCCAACATTTGTGTTGCTCTGTCTCACTTGAATCAGAATCAGAATATCTTTATCGTCATTATACCAGGTATAACAAAATTAAGGTGCCATACTTTCGGTGTCACATACTACAATTTACACAAATAAAGAGATTTGAAGATAGCACTATAATTTACAATTAACAAAAATTTTGAAAGAAAAAAAAATATTTACAAGAGTGTATAAAACTGTACAACCTGAGTGACCGTTTATACACTCTTGTAAATAATTTTTTTTTTTCTTTCAAAATTTTTGTAAATTGTAAATTATAGTAAATGTAATATGTATTTTTAATATTTGACAGTCATATATTTATATATATATATATATATCTTTATTTTACATAGCACTACGAATAATGTTCAGTCTGTTGTAGTCTGCAGAAAAGTTTTAAAAGGAAAAACAAAGGTTTTGAGGATTGCATACAAGCTGGCTGTCATCCTCAGCACCAGCTGTATGTGTGCTGGCTACATGATCAGCATGTGTTAGGAAACTTCTGACCTTTTGGATTTTATTTTTTAATAATACACTGGTGTTGAGAATATTCAGCTCCATTGTACTTCTTTCACTGCTTTAGGAATCACTAAAGACCTTTGTGGTCTAAGCCAAAATATAGATGCCCGATACAGCAATGGATTCTTGAACACGTGAACCAAGGCACTTATGATAAATGAACTATAGCCAAAAATATTTTTAAATATTAAGTATGGAATTCCCTTGGAATTACTTAGGTATGAACTATACAATATATACTGTATATATGTGTTTTATTAGATTTCGTTAATACATTTATAGAACTTGTGTTAAAAGTTTTGAAATATAAAACATTTTCAGTTATTAGATTAATCAGAAAAAAATATATATATGCGAAGTTCATTAACAAGTCAGGAAATTACTGTATTTGAATAAATCAATGTGTCATTAATTATAAAAAGTTCTCATGTATTAAATTACCATTAACATTTTTTAATAGTTTACTGTAATATTTACATGGCAGCCTTTGAGTAGGAATTTAGATAATTTAAATTCCGTAATGAACTAACTGACATATTTATTCAAATACCTGATTTGTGCACTGTTGATTGTTGACTGATGTCTGTAAACCCCCTTTTTAAGCATGTTTTGAAAATATTTAATGTTTATTCACTTTAAACTTTTTGTTGAGCCCTCGCACAGCAGCTTACAACCTCATTTGAAGCTGTTTTTTGAAAAGTTGGCAATCTTGTTAATACCACCAAAATCTTATGGGCCCTGGCGGTTCAAAGGGTGCCTATGAAAAGTAGTGCAACATGGTGAAATGAGGAACACATTTATGAAAAATTTAATAAAGTACTCTAACAGAGAAAGGACAGTGGTCATGAGTTATGGCACTGTAAAGGGATTTACTGGATTAAAAATTTCATCTTCTGCTGGCATTTATTGCTTTCAGAAATGTAACAGTTTCTAAGAATTTGGGAATTGGATTAAGTATCTGTTTAATATGAGGTGGGAAAGTAATGTAAGTGATGTGCGGCTTAATTACTTGTATAAGCTTTGTCCTTTTTGTCAATTATTTTTGTGGTTTATCACAGCTATTTGACCATGTTGCCATTATTTATCTTTTTATTTATTTATAACTATTATTCTGGCAGACATTTCCCACATCAGTAGACTCTGAGTGCTATTTGTACTTTAAAGATCGAGCTGATTGATTATCCAATAAAATGAAATTCCCAGATATGTGCATTCATTGTTTAACTGTCATTCATTGTCACATAAAGTTTTTTTAATAGAACATTTTTTACGTTATAGAAAAGTGGGCAGGAGTTTATGAAGTATCTGAGTTCTTTTTCAAGTTGGAAACAGAGGACGTAAAAGTGTGTAAATCTGATTTTGTGTGACTATTTTAAAATATACTCAACCTTAAATTAATGATCGTCATGTTCTGTCTTTTAATCTATTTAGTCAAGATGCTTTGAGCCACTTTTAAACACTATACAGGCTTTCCCAATTAGGGAATGTTTCTCCATGTACTGATCAAAAAAAAAAATTCTTGCAACTAAGCTAAGCAACTCGAATATTCACAATATGCTAGTATTGCTACTATCATCGCGTTCTTAATTTGCATATTCAGGCTGGGGCAACATTATTGCATAATTGTAAACCACCGCAGAGTAAGTGACTTATCTAACAGACACACATTATATAGGGGCACATTAGAGCAGCCAATTTACCTTGAGTACATGATTTTGGACTGTGGGAAAAAATCAGAGAACACAGAGGAATCCACATGGACACTGGGAGAACATGGAAATTCCACTCGAGTCAGGATTTAAACCTGCAATAAGAGGTGATTATGCTAACCACTAAGCCACTGTTTCACCCTCTGTTTCATTTAATTACAGTTTACCATTGCCACAAACTTTTGAATTTTTAAGAAAACACTAAGCATTCTAAAATAATAACAACAAAAAATATGTGAAAAAAGGACAAAAATACATTTGTAATAGTAAAAAATGATTATTGAGTTGCTTATTTTGAGTAGTACCTCAGATAACTGGCAGACCGGTGTTTATGTGGACAGGCTTTTTAGTAATAAAACACAGACACCCAAAAGAGATTACCATTTTAACGGTGACTCACCATTTTCCTGAATTTATTCTCTAAACTTTTTGTGATTGTGGCAATTTTGCAAATACAAATGGCTTTTTTTCTAAATAAAAATGAATTATTCATTCATTATCTCCCGCTTTATCCTCTATTAGGGTCGCGGTGGGGTTCCCCATGCCCATCCAGGGGAGAACATCTCGGGCGCTGGGCCGATAGACTCAGGACAGGGCGCCAATCCATCGCTGGGCACACACTCACTCACACAGACACACTCTATACGGGACAATTTTGAGAATTCAATTGACTTGATCCATGTTTTTGGACAGTGGGAGGAAACCGGAGAACCCGGAGGAAACCCATGCAGACACAGGGAGAACATGGAAACTCCACCCAGATGGGGATTCGAACCAGTTATCCCTAGCGCTGAGAGGCGAACGTGCTAACCACTAAGCCACCGTGCCGCCTAAAAATGAATTATTTTCTGAAAATTTAATTTATAAAAAAACACTTCATAGTTCAGCTCTTTTGTGGTGCCCAAACTCTTTACATGATGCTCCTTTCATATTTGTCATTTCAAAATTGTATGCAACAAAAAATAATCCTCTTATCCTGCTTAAAATGTTGAAACTATTTCATTTAATATAACAATGTTTTATCTTAACTTTGTCCTTGGAGGACATGTCCTCTAATAGTTTATTAACCATTTGTAATTGACAATAGAGGATTTGACCAGTGTTGTACAAACTTTTTCAAACCTTTGTATATTGAAAAACTATGTATATTTATGATGAAGAAAGCAATCATTGAGAGGAGGTCTGGATGCAGATTACTGCTTAGCTGAAGTAGGTCAGAGCTAAAGGGTGACAGCTGTCGGAAATATGCCACCATTACCATGTGCAGAGATGAGAAGCAAGACAAAAAAAAGTCATAGCTAGAAAAGGAAACCAGGCTGAGAGGAGGCACAAAGAGATAAAAAATGAAGTACCAAGTGGAATTATGGAAAGGTCAGGCTCCTCATGATGGAAAACAACTTTTTTAAGTCAGCAACTCATTAAGAATGGCTTTCTTGGCATTAATGAAGGTTTAATGAATTATAATGTTGTGATAAACTATCATTCCCTGTGTGATATGCAAATCAACTTTATTTCTGTATCTTGGATAACAAATTTAGTAAGTTGCCTAAAGTTTATGTGCACAGTGAGGGGATAAAAAACTTTAATTAATTAAATTATATTTTTGAGGTAGAGAAACAGTATAAGAAAAACAAATTTGGTAAGACTAAGTTCTACCTCAGAGCGGCATGGTGGCGTAGTGGTTAGCATTTAGGCCTTTCAGAGCAGGGGGATCCAGGTTCAAAGTAAATTGAATGCTCTAAAATGCCCTAAATAGAGTTTGTTTGTGTGTGTGGCTGTGCGAGTGAATGTGTCCAGTAATCGATTGGAGCCCATTTCTGAATGTATCTGCCCAGCACCGGAACCATTCTCCCCTGGATGGTCATGGAGAACCCCCTCACGACCCTAATAGAGGATTAAGCGAAAGATAATTGATGAATGAATATTTAAGGTCTATTTCATACTCGTTATGTTTGCGTGCTTGACACTTGACTCAGTGCTGAGCTATAGACATTCACATTCCACATTTACTCACAAAGAGCATTATACGAGTGGCTTTCAGCATATTAAAAGTTGTAAAGCTTTATTATTATTTATTTCGACATTAAGCTGATACTTTTTAAAAATCCTAGTAATTGTCATCCTCCAAATGTATTTTATAATCGATACATTAATTTTGTCCATCACTTTCATAGTCTTCTCATAACTCACTGTGCATTCACACATCACTAAAGAGCCCATTTAAACCTACAGTACATTTAAGCATCAGTATCATCCAATGTCTGTATGGTAATTACCCACATACTCATTAAGGTTTAAAACAAATTTAAATCGAACAGTTTTACTGGGCCTGAGACTTTCTTCTGCTGAGTCTGTTGAGGAAAGTACTTGGAAATGTAATTAAATACAAGCTCATTTTCTCTAAAAATGAATATAGGATTACGTGACTCATCAATTTGCAAAAAAAAGTAATAAGAATTCTCATTATCTCCACATTCTGTACATCCCCCCCAAAAAAATCTTTTTTTTATTCATATTAGCTGGGATGGTTTAGTTCATTTAAGCAGTTTAGGCTTAAAAATGAAATCAACATGAACAAGTGTAATAGAATCGCAGCTAGTTATGATCTATGCTACTCTACAACACAGGAAACCAGGATTTTGATGGTGTCTCAATAACAGTAGTACATTTTTTCTGCAATAATAATAACAATAATAATAAATATAATAAACATCATAAAACATTTTAAAAAGCTTACCTTAAGCTTAAATCCTTTTTTATTAAGTCTGTTAATTGTTTCTTATATCTTATTTCACTTTCTTTTTTCTTTCTTGTTCTTTTTAAGTGCCTCTTGTTACTTATATTATTACTTATATTATAAGCCCTAATTATGTTTTCAATATAAATTATACGTGGCACAACTGTATAGAAGAAAAGCTAGGCAAATACATAACTCTGAACCCAAATTTAACCAAAATAACACAATGCTTACAACAGAAGGGGTGCAATACCGAATATTTCAATTCTAAACTCACTGATTTTAAATGACTTAGATTCAATATTCTTAGTTCGAGAAGTGCTCACAACATAATCGGGTTAAGAAGCAGACTCCAAAAGGTGCAGTTCTGTTGCAAAGGTTTGTTATAAAAGCCCTTTTAGACTCACACAATAAAGCAAAGCAAAGATGTTGGGACTGAATGGTACTTTCAGTTCGGTGTAAAACCTTACACAAAAGTCATTAGAGTTTAAACAAAACCTTTTCATGGTCAGTGAGCTCTGGCATCACAACTGACCAAATACAGTAATGGCTGAAAGTAAAGGCCAAACCTGCAGAGGGCTTATTTGGTCTTTTGAAAGATAAGCTTGAACTGTATAAAGGAAATTTTGTACACAGACTGCAGTAGTAAATAAAGCAAGGTGACCAATGGGGAAGCATTTTGTTATGGAAATCAATAAGATGTACAGCAGAAATTTATGATTTGGTAAAGAAGCAAAAGCCAGGTTTGTAATTATTGGTGGGATAACAAAAAGGGGTCTTAAGGTTTCCAGGCTAAATCTTACTTAATTAAGAAAGGCAGAAAGTATTTACCTACAGATGAAAAGACAGGGTACAATTCTCCAGGCGTTTATCCTGATAAACATGTGGACAACTTCAGGAGGATGCTAGAGGTCACCCCCCCCCCCCCAAAAAAAAAACAAAACACTGCAACATTCAATATAGAGACCTTGTAAAAAACAATACAGTGTAACCTCTGTTTAAGTGGCCAATCTGTCCACAAACAATTGGTGGAATATGAAATTGATGAAAACCAGGGCATTTATTTAAATAAATTTAAATCCAATTAATACATTTTAGAACCTCCAAAATACATACCAATCATTATTTTAGAAAATACATGTAGTGTTTAATACTAAAACATATTAAAAAAGATTGCAAAAAACATCATATTTAATAAAGATTGTAATTTTAATAAAGCTATATTTACTTCAGCTGCCAGCAAGTCCTGGGATGCAAGGACCCTGACTAAATTTATCCAGACTTCTGGGCAAGAGAATGGCTAGACAAGACCTTAAGTGGGTCAATTACACACATTTCTTTTGTGCATAACCTCCTTTTTACATTGCAGAAAATACCAAGGAAATGCTCATAACTAACATCGATAAAATGTAAAAGTTTTATGCTGCTACACGACAACTCTCGCTGACAGCAGTGTGAAATAGAGATTGCAGTGGAATATTCCACCCCTATTGTCTTTCCAGCAGCATTTAATACACACAATGTAAATGTAAAAATTTAGCATCGGCTTAAGGACCCATGGAAAAGATATAGACTGTGGAATGGTCTGGTAAAGGATCAAAGAAAACATAGAAGACTACATTTTTATAGTAAAACAACTTCTACTTAGGGGTCTTAGGAAAATGTCTTATTCAATGTTTATCATCAGCATATTGCAAGATAAAGGATAAATTATAAATAACTAGTGGTCTCTGGCTGATGACACTATGAAGACTATAGTCTGGCAAAAATCATGATGAATACACTTCAGAATAATATGTTGAGCACAAAACACTGCAGAACGTTGTTTACATAAGCTTAATGACAAGATGGTATAGTAATGGCAGAAGTCATGCAACTTTAAAAGCTTTGCAGTATTGTTACAGCGCAATCCCCTGAGTGTGAAGTTTGAGCTGGGTGTTGACCTCCACTGGGTTTAGATTTCAAAGTTTAGCAACTAATCAACCCCACTGAAAGCTCAGTTAATGTAGTCCACCTCCACTACAGCAGAGCAGTGCCACGACACATTCTGGATCAGAGGCCACTCTTTCAGGCACTTATGCTAATACAACTCGTTAAAGGTTGTATCCAGGTGCCTCATGCAGCAGATGCATCTGCTATCACTTTTCTGCACCATTTAAAATCAACACACACTTGGGCTTGTGTAACTACGAGCTCTGTGACATTTGCATGACATCACGTACAGGTTTAATGGATATAATAGCATGTTCAGTTTGAATCACAATGTTGGACTGCATTACACTTTTTCTTCATATTTCATTGCAAATGCTTAGACTGTTTATTGCAATTAGAATGGACAGTTTACCAAATTATGCACCACTAATTGTGAGACTCATGGCACAGCAATTATCAAGAAAGTCCTCGGTTTGATTCCCAATTTGGACAAATAAAATGTCTGGTTTTTGTGAAAATGCCATGTGTGTGGTGTTTCCTTTCACATTTCAAATATATATATATATATATATATATATATATATATATATATATATATATATATACATACATACATTTATTGGACATGAATAAGTGCTTTCAGCATCATCCCTTGTTGAAGCCAAAGGCAGTAAACACATTGTGGTATGAAGTGACTGAGAACAGCTTTATGGCCTGTGATAAACTGTGTGACCAAAAATAAAACTGACTGGTAATTTACAATATGTTTTCTAAAATAACAATTATAAGCATAGGATCAACAGAAATATACAATTGTATCAAATGTGAAAATGAACATTTAAATCTATTCTACATGTTTCCTAAGATAAACTATATTAGGTTTTCTGCAACTGAAGTAAAGTAAAAGACAAAATGATGATCTGATGTGGAGCCAAACATAAATATGAAGTCTAACCCAATATGAGTTATGAAAGGAAGTAAAGTAAATGCAAATGGTCACATATTAATCATATTTTTAGCATTACATTAGGATTAATACAGACTTATGCATCCATCTCTTTGATTTATAAGGCAGAGGCAATGTTATACCAGGAAACCAGATTAGGAGTGCCAGTTTCCAGCAACAGGTATTAAATATTAAAGAGGCATCCAATCAGTGTACCCTCTTAAAAATAGAAAGGGAACAAGTAATTCTCCCTTCTCAAAGCTCAGTACATTTTAATCTTCTGTCATGCTGTCAGTATGATGCCAGTGATTTTTTTCCTCGAGGTTTCTCAGATATCCAGACTGGCTCTGTAGCCAGTGTTATGTCAGATTGCTTTAATGAAACACTAATAGATTAATAAATAATGCCATTGAATGTGCAACCATTCATCCACCATTTCACCACTCCACGCTCTCTCTCTCTCTCTCTCTCTCTCTCTCTCTCTTTTCCTCGCCCCAGTCTCATTGCTATTCTTTTTGCGAGTAATGTGACTCTGCTGCTCTAAATTGCAACTGCAATAGCCTGGGTGGCTGTATTTCCGATCCCCTGCAGCTTAAATGTGTTACAGTAGTATGTGCCAGAGCCTGTCAGGCTGCATCTTTGTAGCTTGGTTTTCATCAATGCCAATGTATAATGGTTGACACTCAATAGCAGCAAACATAACCAATCAGCTGGCATTCAGTACCTGTCCTAGTTCTACTCAAGCAACATCATCCAGCTCAGCCTTCAGTGTGAGAGACATTGGCACAGCCTAAACATAGCCATCGATTAAACTCATCTGTGGTGCTCTTTGATGTTTCTAAACTTTATGTTCTGTTTCAGTCAAAACACAATGATGAGTATTGGTAAATAAAAAAGTCCCAAATGATAACTTATATATATACTGGCAGATACACCCAGGACAGAGCGCCAATCCATCGCTGGATTTTATATATATCTCAGTTACTGATCCACGTTTGTGCAAATCATATTTGCAGTGTTATCTTGCACCTTATCTCTTTACAGCACATATAGCTTCACAGTATGCTTATCAGTATCTGTAGCTTATCAGTATCTGTAGCTTTTAAAGTGTGAATCCGAGGTCATTTTAAGGTCTTTGAGGCTTTATAGGTAAAAAAAAAAAAATACAGTATAATATGCCTGAGCGATAGATGTCAGTTTTTAATCAGTTATGATTTTCTATGGTAAAGTGTTTATTTATTCCTCATTTACCAGTGCTTTTACAATATCTAAAAATTGTGTATATATATATATATATATATATATATATATATATATATATATATATATATAATATTGTGTGATTTGTCTTATTATATATACATTTGTTAACATAATTTGGAGCTAGAGCCAAATATGGGAAAACATATTAGGCCAGACCTCACAATTATTTTACTGTCATTGAAACTTGTATCTAAAATTAAGCAACTAATTTTGCAATGTTCTGACTTTGTGGAAGCAGTTTGTGAAAGGCCATTTTGTTAAGGTCCATCAGGGCATAATTAAATAGTTAGGTTTGGTGTGGAAAGAACTAATGCTGACTAGATCATGTACAGATGGTAACTTGTTTATATATAAATTATATTGAAGTAATTAAAGTTACTGTGTGATTGCATGCCTATTACACAATTTCAATTATTTAGTAACCAAAAAAAGCAGATAGAATATAGCTTGAGGCTTCAGCATCACTGTCTATAACAACATAAGTAAAGGAGAAAAACCAGCATAGTACTGTCTGGGTCTCCTGGGCCTTAGCTTTTCACAGCCACACCATCAACTAAGAAGTGACAAGACAGAGTGGTGAAATGGCAGCACTAATCATCCCAGCTCACCGGGATTCGATGGCATTCAACCCAGGGATCTGCACCTTTATCTATGGGGTCAAGCCTAAAGCTGAAGTAAATAAATGTAGCTTTACAGATTGGCAGTGCCGAAGTAGAGAAGATTTTCCATAGTTTCCCAAGCAGTAATTTTATTTATTTGAGAATCGTAATGAAGACTAGGTTAGAGAAAAACAAAAATGTAGTCACACTGTGCGTGCTTACTTCCTTGGACTTTCTTTAGTAACATACACCCCTTAATAATTATATGGAAATTCTGGCAGCAATAATCATATTTATCACCAAATCTGGTCCAACAAATCAAATTTTTGTATAAAATCAATGTGGTTTAAAGGCATGTTTAGCATTAGCTCTGTGAGAAACGTAAGAAATATTATACCTGTCTCCTTGAAGCAAGATGCTGAATGATCAAATGTCAGATGATTATCTTGAATTATTAAAAGCTTAAAAAATAACACCACATATAAATAAAGTTACGGTTGCCTTTTTCGGAATATTTATGAGATTTATGGGTTATTAAAGTTTCATCTGACACTTTTGATTCAGTTCCACTAAGAACAGATAATAACTGGAAGATGAATATCATTTCATTTCAGTGGGTTTTGCCTCATTTCATCTCAAAGAAAACAGATTGCACCATGTTCTGTTAAGTCTAATATCACTATCAACAAAAAGTCAGGCCCACAAAATGTACTACATATCCTAATCGTCTTAACCATAATAAACTTTATTTATACACACATGCACATATGTTTATTCATTTATTTGTTACGATTTCAAAATTAAGATTTATTTATTCACCCCCGGGTCATATCGAATCAGCCGTCCAGTATATCAGAAGGTTTGGAATCAGACACAGTGCTGAGTGCAGTGCTGAAATTATTTTAGTTTTTGTCTCAGAAAGGAACATCTTATATTGACGGTGAACATCGGAATAAGATATGAGCTTGTACTGCATTTGGTACTTTTACTTATAATAGGATGATTTTGAATTATGTGCTACATGCCAGAAAACGTAATACTCAAAACTGTATCTGTTAATGTCTGTTAATGTTTAGACAGTGTATTTACATTTATCTGTAGTGATGTTTATCTGTTGGTGAAAATGAAGGGGTTAAATGGTAGCTACAATGTGTGGTATAAGACAAGCTGCTATAAAATCCATACGGTTATTTATTTATCATCGCGTTCAATCAGATTTGTTTTTAAGACTTGGAAGCACAAAAACAATATGTACCGCTTCCCAGCTGTTCAATAGAGAGCTAATGTTTGTGTTTGTTTTTACTGTGTTTTATTTACCAGGCATCAAAACACTAACACAACATATAGTGTATATAGCCTTTCAAAAAGAATAAAATAACAGTAACAACAAATTTAATACTGAGACATATGCTGCAAAAGTATAACATTTGTAAAGCTGCTTTCTTGCCAGCCTAACCTGTTAAAATTAATGCAATGGCAATAATAGTTTTGTTACTTTGGATTAAATGAGAAGAGACAGGATCAAGCTCTTGAGAGCTGAATTTGATGTGGGTACTGATGTGTGAGATGAAGAGAGATGCTCAATTATAAATGCAGCCCTATAAACAATTACAAAAAAGCGTAGACAGTTAAAAAAAAAAAAGTGAAAAACAAACCATCTTGCATGCAGTCTATAAAAACAACTCCCGTGATATTCACAAGTTTAGTGTAACATGCTTCTATTCTAATCATTTCTATACAGTTTTGAATTATAAGAAAAAGCACAGCTTTAAAGAATAATGATTTACCACCTGTAAAGTGATAATGTTTTTCGCTTTCTTATTTTATCATCTTAATTTACCATGTATGTAGATGCACTTTACAATTTGAATTACAGACTGTAGTCCACCTAATTATCTGTATCATTTGTTAGTCCTCTTTATTCTGTTTTCTAATCATCAGGAGCACCACAGAGTAGGTACTACTTTAGTGATGGATGATTCTTAGCACTGCAGTGGTGGTGTATCTGTCTGTGATATGCTGGTATGAGTGAATCTGACACAGAGGTGTTGCTGAAGTTTTCGAAACTCTTTGACGACAACACTGGACTGAGAACAACCCATCCTTCCATCCATTATCTTCCGCTTTATCCTAGGGTTGTGGGGGGGGTTCCCCATGCCCATCCAGGGGAGAAGGTTTCGGGCGCTGGGCAGAGGCATCCAGGACATGGCGCCAATCCATCGCTGGGCACACACTCACTCACACACATACACTCTCTCTACGGGGTAATTTGGAGAATTCAATTGACCTTGATCCATGTTTTTGGACTGTTGGAGGAAACCAGAGAACCTGGAGCAAACCCACATGGACACGGGGAGAACATGGAAACACCCATTGTTATCCATAAAATGTAAAATGAATGATGAAGTAAAAACTCATCAAGTCAGCCATCTCCAGATTCAAACCGGGAATCCCTAGTGCTGAGAGGCAAATGTGCTAACCACTTTATCTGTGCTCAATAAACTCAAAAACATAATGCGGCAACAAAAAAAACACTATATCTGATTTTACATCAAGCTACAGCAGTTTGTGTGCTTTATATTTATTCTTATAACTGATCAAATCATACAACAATACCACAATCGGTGTCACTGCAATGCTGAATATCATCCTCTACCCGAATAATTGTGTTTCTGCTCAGGCCCTGATGTTTAGAACAGAGTAACCTGCAGAGTAAAGGATATTTGTTTATAAAATGACCCATTATGTATGAATATGCTCCCCTATCATTTTAGGTTTTTTAATTTGTGCCAACACTACCCAAGTATTTGCTGACACATTGGTGTAATAACTGCTGTGGTGTTTTTATGTGAGATCTAGATAATCAGACTATAGTTCTCCCTTCTTATGATAAATGAACATGCTCAACTTCCTTCGAAATCACGAGCCTGAAAAATTCATTCTTACCAACAAGTTGTAAAAGAAAACCAAACCGAAAAAAAAGCATGGATTAAAAATAGATGAAAAAGAGGTGGATTAATCACAGATGATTAAACACATGAGTGCACGCCTCATTACAATTCACCCAAAAAGCAAATAGCCCATCTGTATCATTTATCAGATTCACTATGCTAAATGAAGCAATGTGTTATCCAGATCCAAACGATTAAAGCTTGAAAACCTGTATTGATGCTGATGATTACTCTGTCAAACAAGTATCCATTCCACAACATTTAACATTTTAATCTGGAATATATTGCTGACAGATTCGAAGATTAATGCAGATCTTCTGCAGAACAAGATGGGAAAGAGAAAATGTGTTGGATGTGTTATGCCACAGCAGGTTTTATAATTCAAAGCAGTTTTATATTTTCATGGTTAATATTTTATAGTCTTACATTACTTTTAATTCCAACATTTTTGTCAAAGTTATTATCAGCAGCAGCAGCAACAATAAAAGTTCTTTGTATGAATTTATATTATTTTACGACACTGGAAAAATCTGATTTGCCCTTCAAAGGTTTAAGTTCATGGGTGTGTAGGTTATAGCTGGATATCCACACTAGGGCATATACCTTCAGCACAATGATGCAGTGGGGCTGTGACCTCTCTACTGTGACGCTCCAGTCGTGCATGAAATACAACTCAAAGACGAGTGGTAGTAGATCACATATTCAGAAGACGTCAAAGTCAGATTATTTTACAATATAAAATAAGGCAGCAGATCCTGTGTTTAGTTTCTGCATGATTGCATGCAGCAGGTCAAAAATAAGATTTCAAGATGATTGGTTACTAGTTTGTTGGTTATGTGTTCATTACATTTTACTTAAGTGTCAGTTTTCCATTTTACCTTCTTTGCCTCTCTATTGTTCCCTGCATATTGATTCACCAAATACTTCACTAAAACACTTCCAAATGATTAGGAAACAGGTCAAGGTAGAAATGATGGATGGAGACATAGGGCACAGGAGAATCTAGAGAAAAACCTGCTCCAGCCGTCATGTAGACACGTAATGATTCTCTGTATTGTCCATAGTTGCCCAAAAAAGAATATTTTACTAGTGATTTATTGATTAAATATGATTTATTATATTATTTATTACTGTTGGCCCAAATTTCAATTTAGTAATTATTTGAGTCAAAAAAATAAACTTTTCAGATATTTCCACAATTAATTTATTACCCAAGCTGGCCAGTGTACCTAGGTTATATCCCTGAGCTAATTACATATCCATTTGTATAAATGGTTTAAAAAGAAATCAATAAAGACAGGGGCTATCTGTGCACCTCTGCTCTGAGGCATTTTTTTCTGGTTGTCCTCTATTTGTCTTCCTATAAGAAAGGGTCACTAAAAATCAATACTAAGACAATCTGAGTGATCACCTGATGTTAGATCGAACCATTTTGATTCTATGGAAGTGGTCACCTCCAGGATTACATTGCCACTATCCACAAGGTTCAAGGGGTAGACTGGAGACATTTTAATTTATCTACTATTTCTCTACCTAAAAAACGTAATGCTGCTCTTATACAGATAGATGGCAGTATGATGGTCAAGTCGCTCACCTTTAAGTATGTTTCAGTTGCAGTAAGCAGTGCTTTTGCTGGTGTTATCTTTTGAACATCTACCTTTGTACATACATTCATTCATTCATTATCTCCTGCTTTATCCTCTAGTAGGCTCGCGGTGGGGTTCCCCATGTCCATCCAGGGGAGAACGTCTCAGGCGCTGGGCAGATAGACCCAGGACAGGGCGCCAATCCATCGCTGGGCACACACTCACTCACACAGACACACTCTATATGGGGCAATTTTTTGAGAATTCAATTGACTTGATCCATGTTTTTGGACTGTGGGAGGAAACCAGAGAACCTGGTGGAAACCCACGCAGACACGGGGAGAACATGGAAACTCCACTCAGATGGGGATTCGAACCAGGAATCCCTACCGCTGAGAGGCGAATGTGCTAACCACTATGGCACTGTGCCGCCCTTTGTACATACATTTTTTTTTTATGTATTTAAAAGGGAACAATTTTAGCACCATGAACAAAGGCACATCAAATTTTAGCTTAATAATTAAATTGAATAAATTGCATGTATTTAATGCAAGTATTGAAATAAATTGTTAATTTTTTTAAGTAAAGTCACTTTGAACTGTCATTTCAACATTTCAATTCTGATTATATTTTGCAATAATTGTTTCAAGAAGTATTATAGCTGTAAACACTTCTTTTTCACTGTCCTAGAACACTTTATAATCATTTAGTTCAGTACTCGGTATAGTAAAACACTATTTTTAAAGTAGGAAGGCAGAGAAATACAGTACAGACATTTTAAATTGTGCAAACCTAGAAAGATGCTTATATTTACATTTAAGGTTTATTTTATCTTAAACATCATTATTTCATTACCTGTCAGCAGTTTGTCCATGCTTACCTACCCACAAGGGAATTTTGTCCTCCAAGCTACAGAATTCTTTTTTTTAGTTTTAATAAAAAATAACACAACATTGTAAATTCAGCAGGTGCTAAAAAGCCTTTTGACCATTTTATTTCCTGCTTCAGGAAATTGTACTTATTACTCCTTGTTAACCTGTGCAAGTAGAATATAAATATCTGTGTACTGGGAAATATCTTACTTATGTACTGTGCTAGGATAATGTTTACTGATCTAATATTTCTATTTATTTCCCCATGTCAGGTATTTTTCTTTTCTCATACAGTGTCTATTTTAATGGATTTTAATTCAAACCTAAAGTGGGAAGAGAATAAGATCAGTAATGCAATACATAATGAAAGGTTCACTGTGACTTAATACAGAGCCACAATAGAGAAAATGGAATATAGCTGCTGTAATTTGTCTCATGTCCTGTTATTTCATCTTTGCAAAAATGATGTCCATTTTAAAATGGCCTCGTCAATTTCAGATCACATCTCTTTCTTCTTGGCTCCGGACACAAGAGGGTTCTTTATGGTGTAAGCACATAGGCACCACAGTGCCAATGGATCATTTTAACAGCACTTCCAAGGTTATTTATAAAAATGACATTTCCAGCAGTGGAATAGTTGAAACAGGGCTGTACTGTGCTTTCAGTTTACATGATCGATATCTTCGAAGTCAAAGTGACTCCTCTGGTTTTACTGTACAGCCTGAAACTCCCTTCAGCTCCAGCACCTAAATCAGATGTAATGCAATACATAAATTTTCAATGTTTCTGAAAGATATATTAATAAATGCATAACATAAATAATTATTTAATGAATAACAATTTACAAACACCTTTATCAAATGTAACTTATTTTAAATGTGGAGGACTAATTTTTATGGAGAAAATAGAATTGAATATAAGGTGTGGTAGCTCAGTGGTTCGGGTGCTGGACTGTCAATCTAAAGGTTGCGGGTTCAAATCCCAGGTCCACTGAAGTTACCAATGTGGGTCCTTGAGCAAGACCCCTTAACCCTCATTGCTCCAGGGATGCTGTATGGTCAACCCTGTGCTCTGACCCCAACCAAATTGGGATACTTGCAAGTTGCTTTGGATAAAAGTGTCTGTTAAATGACCAAATGTAATGTAAATGTAATGTACAGTATTAAAATAAGTAAAGACAACACTCAACTCAACAACACTGGAACTATATTGGGCAACCATGCTGGTGATGGTGTTTTGGTGTGTCCACTAACCAAAATTTATCAGCCACTAGTATTTAAAGTGTCATTTTGGTACTGATGAGGATGACCAATACAATCTGTGTAGCAAAGTTATTGTCTCCGTTTTTTTATTTTCAAGGGCAATAAGGTAGAAGTGTCTGTATAGTTTACAGTGAATGAACGCTGTTTAAAAATTCTAGCAAAACTGCTGTGTCTGATGCAACCGTTTCAGTTCAATACTCGAACACATCCATCTTAACAGCAGTGGCGTTGCAGTGCTGAAAATCTTACTTGTTTTGTGATGATCTTGATCATCATTAAATATGGTGAAGGGGACTAGCAAAGTATGCTCTGGAAAACAAATGTAATACACTCTGACTCATGGTCAATTCATACCTTTTCTGCTCTACAGGTGTGCCAGACTGTTCGACCTGTTAGTATACCGCTACACAGGGTCACTGCACTGGCACTTTTTGTTTTTTAAGCATTTAACCTGACCAGTAGAATCTATCAAGTGGTACCGCCACCAAGAATGCACTGATTCCTTGTTGCGGTCTGCTCTCTATTCAGAGTCAGTGCCAACTTGAGTGTTGTCAGCCAGTCAAGCCCCACAAGGCACACCTTTTTCATAATTCATATTTTGTATGCTTACAGTTTACCCTACCTGCAAACACACACACGCACACACGGCAGATACCACAGTACACATAGCAGTAAAAACATTCCTGTTGACTGGACAACAAAGATCATGCACAACACAATAAAATATGGAAAAATGCAAATGATTATTGTATCCTGCACCAGACTGTGCAAATATTGCCTCGATACCACAATAAACACAATACACACAATAGAGTGCGGAGCAAGAATAAAAAATCAGGTAAACTTCTCCTGGCTGATATTTCAGAACAACAATTCTTGATGAAGTCTTGCCTTCATTTCTAGTTGCAAGTCAGGATTTGGTACATTACCCTCCATTAGCTGTGTGTAGATTTTCCTCATTTCTCTCATTCGAAATTCAAATGGTATGGATTTTTCTAAATGCCTGCTTTCTCCACAAATGCTTTAACTAATATTTCTCTCAGGTTTCACATTTTTTCCTAACGATTAATAATTAAATTCAATCAAATTATAATGTTCGTATTAGACCTGAATAATTCAGAAGGCTTAATTCTGAAAGGAAATGGGCTAGGTTTCCAAAGGTATATTGTGACATGATAATGCATTGCTTTAATGAGTCACGAGACTAGGTTTGAAAAATATCTGAATAAAATACATAAAATGTGAATGCTGTAGTATATTATTAGATGAAAAGTAACAGATTCAGACACAAGTTATATATGTGAATAGAGCTAATACTGATATGCAAATTATTAAGGCTGATGAAGTTATTTTACTGTCATGTTACAGATATTCTGAAAAATATAATATAATATATTAATTCATTCATTCATTATCTTCCGCTTTATCCTATATTAGGGTCGCGGTGGGGGTTCCCCATGCCCATCCAGAGGAAAACGTTTCGGTCGCTGGGCAGATACACCCAGGGCAGGGCGCCAATATATCGCTGGGCACACACTCACACAGACACGCACGCATACACACTCTATTTGGGGCAATTTGGAGAACTCAATTGACTTGATCCATGTTTTTGGACTGTGGGAGGAAACCGGAGAACCCGGAGGAAACCCACTCAGGCACAGGGAGAACATGGAAACTCCACCCCGATGGGGATTTGAACCGGGAATCCCTAGTGCTGAGAGGCGAACGTGCTAACCACTAAGCCACCCAGCGATAGATGTGCCCAGCGATAGATTGGCGCCCTGTCCTGGGTGTATCTGCCTGGATGGGCATGGGGAACTTCACCGCGACCCTAATATAGGATAAAGTGGAATATAATGAATGAATTATTATTGTTATTATATTTATATATATATATATATATATATATATATATATATATATATATATATATATATGGCTCAAGGCGTTTTCTCTTATCAATTTAAGCCATCTACTGTGCACCACACAGCTTGATTTAGGTGTGTCAGTGTGTCTGCTATCTTCACAAGGCAACGATGTAAGAATAAAAAAGATTCTTTGCCTCTATTCTGATATTTACTGTTTGACTGAGTAATTTTACTGGTCATGCGCAACATTTACCCCATTTTGCTTCAGCAGACTGGTTGAGTGATTTAGTTTAATAAGTAGCCGTTTGACTTATTCTGTCTGAGTTATGATTTCCAGCATTTCATGGCATGGTACAGTAATCTGCGGTGAAGTCGGTGTGAAAAATAGTTCTTCTAATGATTTTTAGATTACACTGTTCAAACTTATTGTATGCCTTAAAGGGCAACATGATCAGTCTGTATGTTTTGGACAAAATATGCAACAAAATGAAGCTGAGGACAAATCCTTTCACTGATTCAGCTGAAATTAATGTCACTTAAACACAAGTGGACATTCTGTAATCTTATTATAGAGTCATTAGTTTTAAAGTTCTCATTTTTTTAGATTATAAAACTATACATATTGTAGTCCATCTGTTTCTCTGCATACTTTGTTATTTATTTTAATTTGTTTTTTAAATGATCAAGACCCCGCAGGTATGGTGGTGGGTGATGGCTGATTCTTAGCATTGCAGTGATCCTTTTTGTTTCACCAAAAACAATAAAAATATAGATGGCCTGCTAGAGGGGATGTAGATGCTGACCTGAGATAAGGGTTTGAAAATATTGGTAATCTTAATTTATTTCATTACCATTATCTTTTGCTATGTAGCCGAAATCTGACCAGATGATGGTTTGCAAAAAGGCTGGTAATGTTACGAACCATCAAGTTTTCTGCCTATGTGTTGATTCAAGGGATTAACTTAAAAGGCTGGTAGCTCTGTCAACAAATAGTTGGGCTTTTTGTGCTTTTTAATCTAGATGATTAAATCAATCCAGATGATGATATTAATAAAATATGCTGCAGGAAAAACAAAGATTGTCATAAGGACAGCCATCATATAAGCTGTTAAATAATTTGGAATTTTTTATGTCCAGTTCTAGTAGAATCAGGAGACTCAGTCTAAAGACAAAGAATAATAAACCTTTAATAGTGTTTCATTATTTTCTCCATTTGCAAAAAAAAAAAAATGTTAAACTGGGGTTGATAGTGCAGCAGTCAATATGTGTGAGAATAGTGTTAGATTCCTGTGCAATGTAGACAAGATCCTTTCTGTGGAATTTGCATGTTCGCTGTCTTTATGGGTTTCCACCACCAGTGATACCAGTGGGTGAATTGATGATGATAAATTTGCTTTTTAATGTGCTTTATGTGCTGTCTGTATTTATGTAATACTATAAATTTTCAGCCCAGGTTGCTTTCCCAACTTTAACTCTGTGAGTGGTCCTAATAAGGATGAGGATAAAGCACAAATAAGCTGCTTAGACGGTGTATAAGAGTATGTAAGTGATAAATGATATTTACATACCTTTAAGTACAGTATGGACCTTTTCTATAAGAAGACTCAGAACACTGAAGTGCAATGCTGCATACCATATATATGTAATATACAGTTAATATTGGCTTTGTTTTTCACTGACACAAAATCACATCTGTTAGGCACCACCAACCTCCCCCTTCCTTCTCTGTATTTATGTAATCAGTATTATACCTGGGTACAAAAAGTTACCAAACAGAAAATTTAGCACATGCCAATTGTGTGAAAATAACAAATGCTTGCTGCAGCCGCTTTAGGGAAAAGGTAAATGGGCACAGCCCCTTCTATTGCAGAGGAGCAGGCATGAAAGAAAAAGTGGGGGAGTAAGCATGACAGAACTAAAATACAAAGTGCAGCTTTTAATAGTAACTGATAGGATACAGTAAGGTATTACAGTCATACAGTGACGATACGGGTGACCAATAATTCAATACATTTTGATGATGATAATATGACAGAACACCATTATAAGTGGCAATCGTCACTTATTGCTCATGTTCACGCAAACAGTCCATGTCGAATAGTGCAAAATGATGTAGCAGTATGTATGGTTTAGTGACATCTAGTGGTGGGATAAGAAATTAAATAGATTCTACTCTCCCTGACCAACATGGCAGCTGCATCAATAAGAAGTAACTGTAAACATCAGGAAAAATGTTACAAAGAGGAAACCTGCCAGTGACCAGCTACTACCCTCGTTAATACAGTGGGTTGCAAAAGTATTCATACCCCTTGAACTTTTCCATATTTTGTCACATTACAACCACAAACATAAATATATTTCACTGGAATTTAATGTGAAAGACCAACACAAAGTGGTATACAATTGTGAAGTGGAATGAAAGTTATACATGAATCAACAATTTTTTTACAAATAAAAAACTGAAAAGTGCGATGTGCAAAATTATTCAGCCCCCCTGAGTCAATACTTTGTGG
>JAFMOD010000507.1:63684-83303 GCA_019802435.1 Corydoras maculifer
AAATAGTTATGAAGCTAAATGTGGCACAGTGGAAGATTTAATTAATGTTGTGTTAAGTTACATAAAAGAAAATACAGAAAAAAAATTACAAGATAAAATACACTATAAAATATAAAAACATTGCATGTAGGTCATGAACAAAGAGGGTTGTCGGTATTAAATGAATATTATTACACTGATTACAATGCATTTACAGTATGGGATTATTATTTTTTTAATATAACAGGTGCCTTATTCAGTGTTATGTATAGATAAATTATTTTTAAACATAGTACATGACATGTAATATTAAGTGAAACTAAAATTTGCACTTTGAGCAACAGGCTAGTTGTAGGTGCTGCAAGTTATGTGCAAATGCAATATTTGGAATTGTAGTGAACATGAAATATTAAGGTGTTAATGGTGCATGTGCGAGTAAAGGCATCATCAGTCCTGGCCTTAAAGCAGAGTGAGGGTAACATGGAGTCATAGTATAGTGGATGTATGAAGGTCTAACAGGACATCAGTCAGATGGAAGGTCGAACAGACAATGATATGGATGAGTGAAGTTCTTCCAGATGTTGGCTGCTTTTTAAAGGCAATGCAAGATGTAGCTGTCCACAGCGCTGGAAGTATCCCAGTGATCTTCTGTGCACTGCTGATGATTTGCCTCAGTGCTTTCCGATCAACTGTGGCACAGCTGAGCTATCACACAGAGATACAGTATGTTCGGATGTTTTCTGTGGTGTAGCAGTAGAAGGTCACCAGCCACTGCTGGGGCAAATGTTGCTATTAAGATCAGTGTGCAGCACATTGTTACCTCACACTGGCTAGTGCAGCTTAGGATGAGATCTAAAAGATACAATTTGTTATTTTATTTACATTTTATATAAGGATGCAGCTATTGATCAGCCATGTAGGGGTATCTGCCACCAGTTAGCTTGTTTACAGTCATTATGTCACTTGTGACTGTTCACAAAAGAAAGTAGCAGATTAAAATGTATGTTGCACTGAAATTTGCATTGGTTAAAGGTTGTGTCTGTTATTTCTGGTAAGACATAAATGACTGTAGCTACCTAGCTGCAAATTTAAACATTTTAAAATGCAAAAATACCATGCAAAATGCAAAATGCAAAAATTTATAATGTAGTAAAAACAAAAAGTATAGTCTAATTTATGCAACAGGAATGTTAAAGCATTATTACAAACTAAACTAAATAAAAATATAGAAATATTTGACTTATCTTTTGAAAGCTTGTTCTTGCTTCAAAACAAAAACACACTCACCCACACACTGGTTAAGTGTGAAGCTCAGCATGGTGTCTCCATGTGTAACTACAGCACGGTGCAGTATTTTGCTTTGCACAAACACGAAGCACATTCTTAATCACAAATGCAAGAACAGATGCATGAGGCTTTTAAACGATTGTCTTATCAGCAACAAAAATTTACATTAAATTTACTGTAGTCCATGTTAGTCACATTGTGCTTAGTATGCCACTTGTGACTATGTATTTGTGAGTGTGTGTGTGTGTAATTATTAATAAATAGGAACATAAAGAACAATTTGTTACCTTGTATCTTTACATTCCCATTGGTTTAACACTTGCTATAATAAAGATGCATATGTGCATATTTTGTCCTTTCTTCAGTATTGTAAAGAATCTAATTCATGTGGTATTTTTGTTATTAAAAATAAAAATAATACTAATTCAATTCAGTGTTAACACCTTGTAAAAATCTGCTCTGACAGATGCCAGTAAGTGCCCTTCGCCTTCTGGTCAAATGCCCTCAGCTCCAACATAAAGCATCAGCTAGCAAGGTTCTGCCAGCCTGACAAAACAGAATGTATTTGCACACACATACTCTTACTGACACATGGACTAACACTCATATTCACAAAGTAAGCTGGCATTGGGTTGTCGGGTGAAATATTGGAGACGACAGAATATTTATTATTCATAAAGGAGAAATCCCAGTGCACTATGCCAGCCAGAGAAGGAGAGAGGGGAGGGACAACTTATTATAAATTCATTCACTTTAGTATCCCCTGGTTGCCATCCTTCAAGGAACTCAACTTGTGATACTCAGTTTGTGGTTGTATGGTCATGTTGGGATAATAATGACAAACATGACCAGTACAAAATTACACAGTAGGGGTGTTTTAAATGTTTTAATAATTTTGACTGCAAATGTTTTAATATGAATGTGTTTAAATGTAAATTAATTGCATGTGAATGGCTACTGTAATAATGCTACTACTACATAGAACACATGGTTTTACAACGGTTCTGCACTACTATCAAAGCCTTAGGGGTATAGGCATTAGGAAATTGCAGTCACCTTGAGCATTCAGTCATACAGTATAATCATCATACGCTGATGTCATGTCCATCCAGTCAGTGCACAGTGCCACATGTGATGAAGTGATGATGGGAATGGGACTTAGACATTAACCTATTAGGTCCCATTGCTGCATATCCCCCTTTCACCTAATGCAGCAGCTATTTTGAAAGGCACCTGCTTGAAAAAACTAGGGCAAATGAAGAAAAGACCTCTTGACACCAACTAGAATAGCACAGTTCAACATGAAAGACATTGTTCAAGCCTAAAAAAGACAGAGAATAAAAAAATGATTTGCTTGGAACTGTGATTGCTTTGAAATATAGAGTAGATTTATAATTGGACCATAGGGATTGAATGATTTTTATAACAATACACTAGTCACTTTACTGGATAAAAATACACATGCTTATTAATCCTGTTATGAAGCCAAAAGCTTTTCAGCAATGCCCATGATCAGAATTAAGCTTAAGAATTAAGTGTCAGTGATAAGAATTAAGTGTCCTTTACCTTTACTAGTGGTTCTAATAATGCAGTTTGCAGTTTTTGACGTAAAATTCTTATTTTTAAAGCTCAGTAAATAGTTTTGTTATGGGAACTAACAAGACAACGATACTTTGCACTTAAAGTAGTGATGTATGAAATTAGTTGTCCTTTTTAAATATATATTTTACACATTCAATTCAGTCAGGATCCCTATACACAGCTGGTTTTAAAAAGAAACAATGCCTATTTATCTAAAAGATGTTTAAAAGTTTATGAGTACATTTATTGTCCTAATTAAAAGGAATAACAGTTAAAGAACCAGCCTTGAAACCTGCAATTTCCTGGTTCAATTCCTGGTCTTACTCATGATCACAGCATTACAAAGATAATGTCACAAGAAAGCAATTAAATTCGAGAAGATATTGTGCCCTACATAACTCTGCAGCCTTTAAGAGCAAATGCTTTTTCTCTTATCACACTGCCTTTTTCCAGGTGTGTGACCTTTGTACATTGATGGATGCTAATAATTGTTAATTAAGTTCATGTTGCAACAAATAAACACATTAATTCTAAATGAATTTGACTCAGCAAACTGATTTTGCATCGCAAGCTTTTATTATGTTAACGATGTTCAATAGCAAAACATGGCCAAAAGTTTAAGCTACATTGTAATAAAGACGGGACTTGCCTTACTATAAAAGTTTGCGATAAATGATCAAATTGCTGAGCACAGCCCAAATAGTGCTGATGGTTTTATTTGGTCTAAATATGCTGATAAAAGCGTCTATTGCTAGTATGCCTCTGTTAAACAACACAGTGTGCATTTTAAAAAGGCAAGAAAAAAGAACGGAAATCCTGAGTTCCTGAGCACAAGCACCTGATTTAGGAGCTTCTTCCCACAATAAGAGCATGCTTTTCTGCATGCAAATAACAGGTCAGTGAGCAAGTAAGTGAATAAAGAACTGAATCACTGAATAAGTAAGGTGTATCTGCAGCAGACCCTATTACAGCTCTCTGTTAGTGAGGTTGTGGTGCATTGTGCAATATGACAGTGAGGAAAAAAACATTTAGGAGCATTTAGCCTTTGCTATCGATTAAAAACCGAACAACGGTGCACAGGCTGTTTCATCCACTGCATGATAAAACGACTCCATATGCTCAAGGATAAGGGTGAGGATTGTGACAGGAGGAAGCAACTGAGTGTCATTGTTTTTACAAGTTTTGTGATTTCAAGCAAAAAGTTTAAAACCTTCAACTGTTCAATTTCTGTATTCTTTTTTCCCATTTGCATGTCCTAAAAGGACATATCTCGCAACAGCAAGTAAAAGAAAAAAGGAGATTAGCCATATCTAGGTCATTTCTTTATGGTCTCAAATAACTTATTATACTCTTTAGATAAACTGAATGTCATCAAGGGTCATTGAGTCCTGGCTTTAATGTACTGTCACAGCACACAGATGGAATTGGATTGGGTGCTCTTAGTCAAGAGGCAAATTACAAGTTACTGGTTAGTATGCATGGCGGCACAAATCAGGCTTTATTGGATTATAGTTGTTTGCAGACAGCAATTCATCAAAGGTGCCGGTTATTCACAAGCTTTTCTGTCAATAACTATTGGGAATCAATTAGTCAAGGTGTACTTAGCTAGCAAAGGGATTTTAATCTGAGTGGATAACCATGGTGTACACTCGCCAGCCATTTTATTAGCTTTTGCTTCTGCACTCTTTGTTTTCAAGTTCCACTCAGCATGCAAAGTTTTACAATTACAGAAGAAAGACCATCTGTTTTCTTTGTATTCCTTCCTTTGTGCGCCTTAATGGTTTAATCCACTGCCTTCTATAATTTGAACACACACTTTGTCTACTGTCTAAATGTTGGGAAGTGTGTCAGTACTGGCTGACCTATAGTAAGTAACAATTTACTGAAAGGTTAACGTAAAACGACATGGCAGACACTGTGTTTAACTTTTAACATTCAGTAGAATAAAATACATTTAAATCTGGAATCAGACTGTATTTTGTCCACCTCATTACCTCAAGGTTGAATTTTATGTCTCCTAATAGCCATGCCCATTAAGGAAAACTGCTAAGAATCAGCATAATACAGGTTAGAATTTGTTATAGCTGAAGAAGTATAACAAACATACAAATATTAATTTTATAGTAGGTGTCCTCTGGGAGTGCCCCAATATTTTTGTCTATATAGTGCAAGAAAAACAGGAGTTAGGGCTAATGTGTCCAAAATCAGCTAACTTTGATCTTACCTTGTCTTATTTCTTTCTGTAATTGACCAAAACATTTAAGTGTTTTAAGACAAACTGGTAATATGATGAAGAATATATATATATTAAAATATATATTTATTTGCATTTTATTGTGACACACTATTAACTCACTAATGTATTTTTACATGTGTTTACATTAGACATTAGACAGTTTTACATTATTTAGTACGCTGATTGTCTTTCACGGTTAGGTTCAGCTTCAATTTATTCAGCACTGAATTTGAAGGGAAGGGATTTTAGACTTTCCTTAAAATAGATCTTTAGACTATACTCATTACAAACTTTTTCATTTAGGCTTTCATTTGCTATAGTGGACAATATAATATCGTACTAAAATGGTAATTCATTCTAATTGCAGCTGAAATGCCAGTTTGCTCCTATCAAGTTCCCATACATAAAAAAAAATGATTGAATGATTTATGGGTAATTAAATCAAATAACCAAAGCTGCTGCGCCGTTGCTGTCTTTGATCTTTGGCTCATTAGTACATAAATTACGGAGCATGAAGGATGACATAAAATAGTTATTTATTTGACCAGTTAGACTTACTTTGATTTTCTTGAACTGAGCTTTTCTATGTTAATTACTGTGAGATGCATAAATGGCCAATACTTTTTAAAAAACACTGTCAAGAACATATCAGAATTTACTCTTTCACTTTCTGTTACACTATATAGACAAAATATTGGCACATAAAAGCCCATCTATCCATGTTATTGTGCTTAATCCTATACCAGGATCGGTGGGGGACGGGTATGTTTTGGAGTAATATTTGGCTGTGGCATTACTTTTACGTTACATTTATTTTTTGGTCAAGACTTGCAATCATTTTATATTGTATCGATAACAGGAGAGTTAAATAACATTTTATTATTAAGAATAAGCTTAGGACACAAGTGGCCAATTTAAATGTAAAAAAAATGCTTCTTGAACCACTCTCACAATTTAATCCTGATAACTCCTCACATATGCCTACACCACCAAAAAATAATGAAATTTATTGATAGACTAACTTGGTCATTCAGATATTCAGTCAACTGTATTTGAGTCGTGACCTGTTGACCAATTAAAGCAACTCCAGATCATAACACTGCCTCCAGAGGCTTGTAGTCTGGCACATTGCATGATGAGTGGATCACTTTATGAGCAGCTCTACTCACCCTGATGTGCCCAGTACTGTGGAAGAGGATATATATGGATTCATCAAACCACTTGAATCTTTGCATCGCCTCAGAGTCAAATCCAAATTCAGTAATTTTAGTCTCTTTGGTTAAGAAAACATGCTTGATGGAGGTCAGTATTCCAGCATTTCTTAAACATTGCCTTGTCAACTACCATAGGATAAGTCCTCTGACATGCCTGTCAGAATAACAAGCTACTCATTGCATCAGTGAGTAATGATGCAAAGAAATGATGCCAGCCGAAACATAATAATCACTGCAGTAATTATCCAATCAAAGGATCTTAAGCATCTGCTCTAAACAGCAAATGCAAAACACAATATAATGTATTTCTGAAATCAGCACCTTTTGTGTTTTGCTACCAGCTCTGTGCCTATGCCAATTGACACTTACTAGAGAGTCTTTAAGTAATGTACTTCCACCTTTTTCCTTGAGTTACATTTTACGTACTCCACTTCCTCTGGCACACAGCACTTGTGAAAGTATTAAGGTATGAGAGTCTTATGTTAAGTGGGTCAGATGCACTTCAAAAATATGTCATCACATCTGCTATGGCAAAAAGACAAAATAAAAAAATCTGCCAGGTCTTAATCTTATTAAATCTAATAATGTGTGACACATAAATCTATAATACAAAACAGACACTTTTATAATAATCACATGACATGGCTGTAATTAAGGTATGGTGATTATCCATTAATATGCATTGTAATTAAAACGGACATCAGGCCGCATACTCTAGAACGACCTTCTTGCCTACTACATGCATCATTGTAGTTTCATCTATTTTTATCTTCCAGCAAGGTGAGTCTGTTCATATAAATGACTTCTTAATAGCCGCCGTCACATGTATCACTGTTCCACTGCATGCCAATATTAGTACTTTCACATATTCATGTCATGTAATTAACATAAATCCTTTTCTCCGGAGGCGCTAAACTAAGATGAGACACAAGGTGAATCCTGAATATTAATCAGGCAGAGAGTCTGTAATGCAATGATCTCGCACTGACTTACTTGTGCATGTGTGAGTTAGTATTGCATTATTCACACAGATGTGGTCGAACCGGAGCTCAGGTGCTATGGGGTGTATGGAAGGACATCACGACATGCCAGAATTTTTTTTTTTCTTGGTGAAAATTTTTTGCCTCAAATGTCTGTAATCTATGTTTATTATAACTGTTAATTTACTATAATTACTATAAACATGCAAATACACTTACTGATGTGTTTGTTTGCTTTTTTTTGTTTGTTTGCACAGATTTCTCTTACACTAAGTTACCAATTTTGTTATTAGTGGATATGCAGAGCTTTAAAATATCAAATACATTTTTTTTTTATAAATCTTAGTGAATTGTACACTTATTTTGCCCTACATTTATATTTTTTTGGCAACAGTGTATAAAACATTCATATGACCGTTCTAACAAGCTATGATTTCTTTTGAAATGTGTTACTTAGCAGTACAGTCTATGTGCAGATTATGGTGTCTGTTTCCACACCAGTGAGCAAATATCTCAAGGGATATGCATATATTATAAAAATGTATTTAGTCAGTAAAAAAGCACGGAAAATGCACTGTTGGCTGTACATGCCATCACACATGACTTGAAAATTGTAAAACATGTATACAACAAAAAGCCAACCTCACAGTTTTGATCTTTTTAGGAGAAAAAAAAGGATTACTTTTGCTTAAATAAATTTGGATACTGAATAAATTTACTCCTATTTAAAGGCAATACTAAAGTTAGCCTAATGCTTTTCCTTAGGTTCTTAACCTTAGACGATGTGTTAAATTAAATACTGAAAAAAATATTCCCATTTCCTCCAAATCATTAATTTAAGAGAAAATATGATACTACAATATCTTCTCAAGTACAAACTGACCAAGCATGGCTAGATTATTAAACCAATATAACGCGGAGTTGATGGAAAGGCGCACATTTTTGAGTGTATCTGCCTAGTTCCCAATAATCAACCATAGCTTCCAAACGTCAGCAGGTTACATAGTATTAAATAATATTTAATACAGAGTAGCTACAGTTTGACAAAGATGTAAAAGTTATACCCAAGACAGTGGCAAACAGAAATATAGACAGACAACTGAATTTAATCACAACTTCCATAGTCAAGCTCGGGACCTTGAATGTCTGGTTTTAAAAGAAGGCATCTGCACAAACCGTGTGATGGATTCCAGTACAGCTAAGATCAGGCAACTTAGAAAGGACCCCAGGTCCCTGAACCAGCAGTCTAACATCAGCACAAAATGAAGTTTCTTTGAGTGAAGAGGAACATTATGCTGAGGAACCAAAACACTGGTCATGTTGAAGACAGAGTGCCAGAAAATAAAGTTTTCATCTCAGACTTTTCACCAACTAGCTGAGAAACTTACACTATCTAGTCCCAAATTAGAGAATCAATTTAGACAGTATATATGACAATGCAGCAAATGAATCGGACATTAGAAAGTTGCAGAATCTTGATAATCCCACTAGCACATATAGCTGAGTTCAGCAGGAATTAATCCAGCAGGAAATGGATGCAGGAAACATTAAGGCCAATGAGGATTGCATTCAGCTAACAAGAAAAGAAACACTTCATGGGAAAAAACGTCATACAAACATGAAAGACAGTTTGAAAGAGGCAAAATGCAAAGGTCACTTTATTAAGAATCTAAAGCCATCGCTCTGAGTACTTTTTGATTTAATCAATGATCTCATAATAATTTAAACATTAGTGAAGCATGTTGATGAATTCTACAAGGCCTCAGAAATCTCATTATATGGACAAGACAGTTTTAAACTCACAAAGAAGGGAATTTTATTTCTCTGTGGAAGGCACTTCAGATATCAGTCATGAACCCAGATTAATCTTTAGCAGCTCAGTCAAGGACGCATTCTTAATGGATGACCAGAGAATAGCTCGACTAATATCAGAAGGGAATATACAAGTCAGTGCTTCCAGGAAAGGTTTAGACTTTGATTTACAAGAATGCAGTTCTTCCACAAATACTCTGGCCTTTGCTTGTGTACAAGGTCTTCTGTCAGTAAAGAGGCAGAAGAACAAGCAGTTATAATGAAACAGGCAGTCTTGTGCCAACACTTCAGAGTTCAGGGTGCCAGGAGCATTTGAGTGGGAGAAGTTGGGAAGTGTCCCAACAGAAAACCACGTCAGGACCCAAAGCAGAAAATTGCAGCACATGTGAAACAAAAGGTGAGAACATGGCAAGAACTTGTATGCCAACGGTTACATAAACAAGAAAGAATAAATCTTTGGACCGTGTACCGAATCCTTTTAAGATGATTGAACCATCGCAGCAAGGGAAATAAAAACATCCGTATGTTCATTGTATGTTAAATCTGGGACAGTAGATTCTGAAAGGAGGACCAAAAGCTTAAGCAAAGCATGCCGTCACCAGACAGTGGCAAATATTATGTGGCATACTCAACTCCTCTTACACCCATCCTAAAATAAATATATCGTTTTTGGTAATATGTGCTTAAAAAGCCATTACGGCAGCCACTATGGATTTATTTTAAACTGTGAAATTTTGCTTATGATATTTAATATATTTTATTTATGTTTAAATTCGTGACATTTACATTTGAATCCTATTAAAACTATTAAAACTATAATAATTAAAGTTTTATTATTATTATTACGTCTACAAGTAGTACTTCTACTGTTATTATTGTTGTTATTATTAAGATATTGTGTATGTTAAAATGTATTGCAGATTATAGAGAACCTGCGTTTCCTGCCTATACGTACATGCTTCAATGTAACATTGGGTTCTGCATTTAGCTCTTTTATAAAAAAGCACTATGGTAGATACCTAATTGGAATTTAATTAAATTGAAGCTTACAGTGACATAGTCTTCTTATGTTTTATCCCCACTAAGAACCACTGTAAGCTTTGTAATAAAAAAAAAATAAAAAAATGAAAGCCCTTTTTACTTCATTTACAGTAATTCCACTCTTTATGAGTACATTGTCATAGCCTACATCTTAATAATCCTGCAATACAAGCAGCATTTATACCTCCATGAACAATTATGCATTTCCCAAAGGAAATGGCCTATTTATATAAAGTTGTGCTCTATTGGTTCTCAATTAAGAGACTGCAAATCTCTGCAAAAATAGGCTCATCGGTTCAGACATCTGATCTCATATTACATGTATAGAAAATCAGCAAGGTGCTAAGGATTATAAATATTTGAATAAAAGAAAAAAACGGAGCAGAACATTATTGTTTCGAGGACACTTATCGCTAAATAGACCAATTTTCTTCTGTGAATAGTCAATATGGATAACTTGGATTCAGTTCTTATTTGTTACAGATTTTTTGAATTTTTCCTTTACATTTAACCCATCCATGCAGTGAAACACACACATATACACTCACTGGTGAAGTGAGCACACATGCCCAGACCGGTGGGCAGCCTTAAATACGGCGCCCAGAGAACAATTGGGGAAAGTTTGCCCAAGGACTCTTCAGCCATAGTGCTTGGTGGGACCAGAAATTGAACCAGTTGTAGTTGACATTTTTTTTTAACTTTAATCAGGGAGAACCAATAATTGTATCATGCTCTAACTAATGCTAAATTTCATACAATAGGGTTTTTTTTCACCCCCCCCCCATCACTCGCTTTGATGTTAGCATGTGTTTAAATTTGAATGCTTTATTTTCTGATATCATTTACAACTGCATATAAATAAAATAATGAAATTAAATACATGTAAAAAATATATAGTTAACATGTTCATCCATTATCTCCTGCTTTATCCTCTAGTATGGTCGCGGTGGGGTTCCCCATGCCCATCCAGGGGAGAACGTTTCGGGAGCTGGGCAGATAGAGCCAGGACAGGGCGCAAATCTATCGCTGGGCACACACTCACTCACATAGACACACTATGTATGGGGCAATTTGGAGAATTCAATAGACTTGGTCCATGTTTTTGGACTGTGGGAGGAAACCGGAGAACCCAGAGGAAACCTACGTGGACATGGAGAGAATATGGAAACTCCACCCAGATTGGGATTCGAACCGGGAATCCCTAGCGCTGAGAGGCGAACGTGCTAACTACTAAGCCACCGTGCCGCCCCATGTACACATCCATAATAAAAAAATTTAGATCTTCACTCATTAAATGAGAAATTTTTGACAGTTAATAAAATATGTGATTTAATAAAATGATATGTAATTTTGCATCAAACAGATAAATTGACTGAAGATTCAACAGCAGTTGAATGTGGTAAATATCTAGCGGGCATACCCTCTGCAGGAATGGCTTAGTTCCTTTTGGCTTAGTTAATTATGGTAATATGCTGTAAATATTCTTCTGTTTGCTCATGTGTTAAATGGAGTTTGAACTGAACCTGTGATTTACATGCATGTTTTCTATAGACTGGACACTATGTCCTACTCAAGCACTATGTCCTACTCAAGCACACACACTAGATGCTTTGCTCTAGGCTCAGCGCTCTGAGAACCCTGATGGTGTATGTGTGTATCTTTGAAGTTGTAGCTCAGTTCCTTGCCAGGAACTGTACTTTTATGATGATGAGCTTGAGCTTGTGAGAGTCCGTATCTGCTCAGTAGGGAAGCGAGTTATTAATATAAATAAAAACGAAACAAGAGAGTTTTCTGTTCGATTACAAGATACATTTAAATTATCTTGGGTTTTTAAATTGATTTATTTATGTTCCACAGATTAAAAAAAAATGCTTGAAATGCTATACAAATAAAATGTGTAAAAGCATACTTTATAATGCAACCAATTCACAATACCATAAAACTAAATTCAGTTAATTAACCTCGGTATATAATAAAGAACGTTTTTTTGTCACCACTTAGTAGCACAGAACCTCAAAAGTAAAACATTATTTAAATAAGGATTAACCAAAATTCTTTCAGTCTACATGAATACCAACATTTAAATAAGTTAATCAACGAGATGGGCAAAATTAAAAAGCACAGTTGGATTAAAAAGATGAGGCTAAGATAGAATTAAAGACTGGGACAGCAAAAAAGGAAAGAATAAAATAAAGAGCCAACACAGAGCCATAAAACATGTTCAAATTAAATTATTTTGTTTATCAAACAAAATCAGCTATGTTGTGGTATTGTGGGTGTCCTGACCATTACAGAAGAGTACAGAGGACTATGCATATTAACAGATGGACTACATTCTGTGATTGTAGAACTTCAAAGTGCACCTGTATGGCTATGAAACTAATAAACAAGTGTGGAGTAAAAAAGATTTGCATAATAAAATGGCCTGTGGGTGTATATACCAGCTGAACTTCCGCTGAACAAGTAAACTGTGGTCTATTTTTAAGTTTTATACTGTTAAGGCACATTCAATAACACACCTACATAATTAACACTATGCATACTATATATGATGCAGTAAATGTATTTAGCTTGCAGAAATTAATGTTTTGTCTTGCATACACCCCAAATCTGGCCCTCTTTGACATCCATCTCATTGTGTTTCTTTAAAATGCATTTAAAATGAATTGGACAATGAATACACACAAGTTTATAACTGGTGTGTTGCTCTTATGTATTAGTAAATATACTTCATGACATAAAATGTGGGTCTCCACTTTTTGCAAAACCACTGTAATATTGCTTGACATGAGAAAGGCACTATAGGAGGTAAACTAAAATCAAATGTATATTATTTACTAATCTAATGAAACTGTAAAACAAGTCAGTTAGGAGGCAAACTCCAGCAAGGACATGGTTCCCTTTGAATTGTCAAGAATAAAGACAACATAGTATTTTTAAAATGATTTTTAAAATGAACTGTAAAGTACTGCTATGACTATGCTATGGTTAAAAATAAAGACTTCAACAATTTGTTGTGTAATAGAGCAGGACTGAACAGGATGAAGATCAATGACTGCACTTCTCGTCCGTACAGCTCTATTAAGCTAAAAATATGGATGATGGCATTAAAATGTGTAGACATGAAGAAAATAAATGATACTACTCAGATGAGTGTTCAACTGCGTTTACGTAGGATTGTAAAAACAAAAGAGTCTTTAAATTTGTCAGCAGGAGGAGTGCGTTGGATTTAATATGTTTAGAAAGTTATGGAGTATAATAACACCTAAATGAGACAATGCAATACATTTCATTCCACTACAGAAATGAATACATTCCAACTATTTAAAAACAGTGTTGCCCAAGGACAAATGGGTAGGACTTTTAACATTACACTAGCTACTGTGCAGAACATAAAACAGAAATCAGGGAATTTGTTCCATTGCTGTTACATAAAGAACATTTTTGAACAGGTGATATCTCAGATGCTCCTGTGGATGTTTTTAAATCTGTTAAGCATCTGTAATGGAGATCAAGGATTTAGGAATTTATCTGTAAATCATTGTCAGTTAACACTATTTCTGAGCTAAATCCACAAAATTAAGTTTACACTTTGAGGCAGACATCAACCCTGCCTTGAACCAATGCCAAGATATTTGGGCTTATTCTTATTTGTAATAGAAATTAGCATGCTTTATGGACTAATGAGTATAATGACAGTGTATTTGGGGAAAATAGCAATCATTTTTTTTTATTCTAAAGTAAATAACAACCAAATTACTATTCACATCAATGTGTTATTTAAAAAAGCCAGCATCAGTCATGGTATGGTGGTGTATAACTGCCTATTGCAAGGGTACTTACATATAATAGGACTATTAGAGTTGGTTTGGTTGTATACAAGACAAGCTTCTGATTTCTGGATCAGCTTTAGTGGCTTGAACGTGTGAGCTGAGAGATCAGCAAACAATGACCTGCAGTAGTGAAGCTAAGAGAAAATAAGGGCTCGGATTAAATATTGAGTAGCTTGTTAGTTAATATCTTCTGATGTTGTAACAATGAAACCGTCCGGAGATTTTGCGATCTATTCAGGTTTATGCAATTTAAACTAATTTATTATTGTATATTAGTTAATTAATAAATGAATGAATAAATAAATGTAATTTTGCAGTAAGTGCTTTGGACAGACGCTTGTAATTTTGTGAACATCCTTATAGTATATACAAAAATTGTATACATTTTGTATATAAGATGCTTTTGCTGATGTATTTTCTCCATTAGTTATCCACCAGTCAATAAATAACTTTTATTTTAAGGTGGCAGCTTTGGGAGTAATTTCCATGCAGTGGTGTCATTGATTCAAATTCCATGTACAGAATATGTTTGACATTTTTAATACATATTTATACATGTAAACTTGTGTATATGAGATATAATAAATATAAAGAAATTCAATAGGAGTTTTCTAATAAATGATTATATTACTCTGCATGAGTGACATTTATCATCGTCTTGGTAAGATTTACCAAACATCTAACAATGTCCTTAACAATATGCAAATCAAAATCCTCAATCATAATGCTAGACTGCAGTGTCACTTATTTAGTGAAACGTTGTTTGCTTTGTGTTTTAAACGCTTAAAATGGGGATTTACCAAAACAAAAGCATATGTAATTGTGCTAGTCAATGTCTTACCATAAAAGTGAAATCTTAGATGACTTCCACAGCTCAATCAGAGATGCATATCATATTAGTGCTTAACACCCTGCTGGGAGCTCTGATCCTTTTCTAATTCTGCTTATCTCCTTATACACACAGAAGCTTAAAAGAACCCCGGTGGAGATAACGGTGGCAGTAAAGTTTAAGACCAGATATTCTGGAAAACTTTCTGCACTATTGATTTCATCAAATACTCCCCATCTATGGTAGTCCATCAGGGTCAAATCATGATCATATACGCTTTAGGTCTGAAGCCATAACCTATTTGAGATTGGATAATACTGAGGTGGAATTGGACAACATCAGCATCACTCTCTCATCCTTGCTCAACAGAAAGCAAATGACGACGAGTGAAGATGGCTGGGGAATGAGGAGGATGCAGTGGATGGCCAGCAGTGTAGTGCTCCACAATGCATTGCTGGGTTTACATTTCTGCTTGTTGAGCCTGTGGTTTCCTTAGCCAAGTCCATTCACTACAGAATTTACATGCATGGGCAAGCAAAAGCAAAACTTATTAGTTCTAAGCCCAATGGCTAACCTTGTAAGATTTGGTCTACCTGCCGAGGTGGTCTTCCAGGGATACTGACTGCTGCATGCATGGAATTTCCTTAAGGTAAAAATAAGAGCTGAGTATCAGACAAACATCAAAGACAATGAAGCTTTCTTGAAAAGGGCATGGCAATGTATATTTAGTATAATAGTTAATGTAATCTATACAATTATTCATTCATTCATTCATTATCTTCCACTTTATCCTATATTAGGGTTGTGGGGGGGTTCCCCGTGCGCATCCAGGTGAGAACGTTTCGGGCACTGGGCAGATACACTCAGGACAGGGTGCCAATCTATACCTGGGCACACACTCACACACACAGACATGCACACAAACACACTCTACATGGGGCAATTTGGAGAACTCAGTTGACTTGATCCATGTTTTTGGACTTTGGGAGGAAACCCACGCAGACACGGGGAGAACCTATACAAATATATTTTATATTATATTCATTTAAAAAAACTTGCATGCCCATACTTGTTTGTCTGAGATATTAATATTGTAAATAGTACTGAGTATAACACCCTAGTGCTAAAATAAAAACAAATGTTCACAACAATATATCTCTGTTCTCCTGTTTGTAAGTTGTTTTGGATAAAATCGTGTGCTAATTGATTAAATGTAAATGTAAAAACCATTAAAAATTATATGAAAAAAAAATTTAATAAAAAATTATTAGGACAATGATTCACATGCAGTTAATGAAGTCATTGGAAGGTAAAGTGTGGCAAGTTTTCCTCTGTTAATATTGTTTGTATTGAATTGGAAAATGCTAGTCTGCATTTTTGTAATAACTTTAATATGAGCAACATAATTTTGTACAAGCGAAAATAATCTTTCATCATGTGTGCTGCAACTGACATGCAAAATGTTTTAACACAACAACACACACAATCAATATCTGTTATAGCTGCTGGCTGAGACAGCTGGCTGGATTTTTTTTACTAAAATAAAAATAAGCCATAACGATCAGGACATAGATATGCAGTTTCTGCTTGTGATATAGCTTAGCTTTGTTTTAACAATATTATTTATATATTTAATGGATTTTGCCTCTATTACTTCATCTTATTTGTTTAAAATTCTTCCTAGAGACTACATTTGGTTTGCAGCTAAACTCATATGATGAACTACATGCCCCCCAAACTTTTTAAATGGTGGGCACAATTTAATGTCGTCATCCATCCTTAGAACAGCATCTTGCCCTTTTCTGTGGAGATGGAATAATATTTGCATTCCACATACATTTAGTATACTGTTAGTCCACATTTGACCCAAGGGGCCTTATGACCTTCTAATTATTTTTACAAATCATTATTATGTCTAGATGGATATTTCTGACTATACATATACCATCTTTGGTTTAGGCCTGCTGGTACTGAGTTGAAGTTTAAAGATGTGCAGACACAGACATCACACAAAACATCTTTGTACACCACCACAGGCTACATCTATCCATTTTAAATATTATTACATCACATCCAACCTAAAATAGATGCAAGTTACTAAACCCTTAAACATAAGCTTTGTTCCAACTATGATCTGTTGATAACATTTTCTTTCTTCCATCTAACTGGCCACAAATATTTCTCGAAGAACACTGCCGCAGTACCCAGAGTTCAGATGCACCTCCCAACCCCAATTCTGCCAAAAACAACAGTAAGTCATTTTTCCATATTCAACAGTTATAAAATGCAACATCTTCTTTAGTTCTTGATGTATAAATCATAACAAACTACAAAAGTTATTAAATGTTAATTAAAATTTAAAACAAACATGTTGCAACCTTAAATATGCTGTTTTTATAGGTTTTTTTTAATATATATTTTGATATTTTAAACCACATATTTTCTTTTTCTTTTTGTTTTGTTTGATGGTTCAAAATGTGTATTACTTTTAACTGTTTATTGATTGCTTACCTACAGGACTGAGAATGAGAGTAATGTAAAGTGAAATATACTTTACATTTACTTAAGATTTCTTTTACTTTGCTGACCTCTTCTGGTCATTAACCTGCATTACACGTGAATGTAGCTACTGGGGGGGTGGGGGACTGCAATTATAATCCGATAAACAAAATCCCATAATAATTCATTATATGTCTTGTTATAAGTAGTTGATGGAGGTACAAGAAATGTGTGTGTGTGTATATATATATATATATATATATATATATATATATATATATATATATATATATATATATATATATATATATATATATATATATATATATATATAATGTTTCCTAGTATTAATAATAAATAAAATAGTAACAATTGTATTCTACTATTAATGTTTTGAAGTATAAATAACAATAACAATCAATAACAATAAATAATCTTTGTTTCATTAATGGTGTTTTCTTGAGTTGCAAACCAACAAATCAACTATAAAAACCACTTAAATTTGGATTACAAAAAAGAATCATATAATTAAGTTTAAAAACTGTAGCAAAAGATGTCTTTAAAAAAAATTCAGCTGTAGCAGGAAATACTACTTAAGAGACTTTAATGATTAAACATTTAAAAGAAGTGGTTTCACTGGGGACAGTGAGTGCTTGAAAGACAGAGAAACTCTTTGAGCTCCTGTAGGTTAAGCTTCACTGGAAGGTCAGTAAAAATTAGCACTTCTGAGAAACTCTGCAAAACAAACTTATTTATCTTGTATTTTTCACTGAATAACTACATCATGCAAATAGAAGAACTGTTAATTAAAATAGCTTAATGGAATACAGATCATTTGCTATTATTCTGTATTATCTTTAATTAATTTATGAATAATGTATTTGGTCTTTAAAATCAATACAAAGTTGTTAATTTAAAAAATGTAGACATTATTACAGTGAATTAGTAAGTACTGATTTCATTTTTATTACATTAATTTTCTTTCTAATGCTAGTAATGTCACAGTAAATCAGACAATGATTTCATTCTAAAAATATAAAAACTGACATAAAAACTGACACTCAACACCTGACATAAAATATCCCTCACCACCACTGAGACAAATTGATGGGGCAATACAAAAAGGTGACATTTATCAGCTGTTGTTTTGGCAATGCTTTTAGAAGATGGAGTCAAGCACAGGTAAACACAGCAGGCCTCATCAGCAGAGAATTCATTTGAGGTGAAGAGGTTTCTCCAAAGGGACACACGAAATTAGTTGGAGTCAGTCACATTTTTTGTGTGCTTTTCACTTTTCACCTCAGCATACCATTTCTCACCAGCATACATCCACAGTCTAGAAGAGTCTGAAATAGTTGACTAGGATATTACAATGATTTTGATGCATAATTATACCAGGATACACTATTACAAATTTTTCTAATCAAATTTTATAAAAGGTGGCTTAGTGGTTAGCACATTCGCCTCTCAGCGCTAGGGGTTCCCGGTTCGAATCCCCATCTGGGTGGAGTTTCCATGTTCTCCCCGTGTCCGCGTGGGTTTCCTCCGGGTTCTCCGGTTTCCTCCCACAGTCCAAAAACATGGATCAAGTTAATTGAATTCTACAAAATTGCCCCATATAGAGTGAGTCTGTGTGAGTTAGTGAGTGTGTGCCCAGCGATGGATTGGCGCCCTGTCCTGGGTCTATCTGCCGAGCGCCCGAAACGTTCTCCCCTGGATGGGCATGGGGAACCCCCACCGCGACCCTAGTAGAGGATAAAGCGGGAGATAATGAATGAAAAAATTTTATAAAAATAAAAACGGTTTTACACTGACATCCCAATACCCTAATAAAATACACCTGACTTTAATTTACCTTTAGTCTTGGTGACTGCTTTTTTGCAGTCTTACTTAATAGTTATTCACATTTATGACGAAAAAAGGGTCTATGTAGATGAAATTTGGTACATTAAATACATCATGCAAATAGAAGAACTGTTAATTAAAATAGCTTAATGGAATACAGATCATTTGCTATTATTCTGTATTATCTTTAATTATTCATTCATTCATTCATTATCTCCCGCTTATCCTCTACTAGGGTCGCGGTGGGGTTCCCCATGCCCATCCAGGGGAGAACGTCTCGGGCGCTGGGCAGATAGACCCAGGACAGGGCGCCAATCCATCGCTGGGCACACACTCACTCACACAGACACACTCTATATGGGGCAATTTTTGAGAATTCAATTAACTTGATCCATGTTTTTGGAATGTGGGAGGAAACCGGAGAACCCGGAGGAAACCCACGCAGACACGGGGAGAACATGGAAACTCCACCCAGATGGGGAT
>JAFMOD010000507.1:83727-136227 GCA_019802435.1 Corydoras maculifer
CAGGGGAGAACGTCTCGGGCGCTGGGCAGATAGACCCAGGACAGGGCGCCAATCCATCGCTGGGCACACACTCACTCACACAGACACACTCTATATGGGGCAATTTTTGAGAATTCAATTAACTTGATCCATGTTTTTGGAATGTGGGAGGAAACCGGAGAACCCGGAGGAAACCCACGCAGACACGGGGAGAACATGGAAACTCCACCCAGATGGGGATTCGAACCGGGAATCCCTAGCGCTGAGAGGCGAATGTGCTAACCACTAAGCCACCGTGCCGCTATCTTTAATTAATTTATGAATAATGTATTTGGTCTTTAATATCAATACAAAGTTGTTAATTAAAAAATGTAGACATTATTACAGTGAATTAGTAAGTACTGAGTTCATTTTTATTACATTAATTTTCTCTCTAATGCTAGTAATGTCACAGTAAATCAGACAATGATTTCATTCTAAAAATATAAAAACTGACATAAAAACTGACACTCACCACCTGACATAAAATATCCCTCACCACGACTGAGACAATAGTTATTCACATTTATGACGAAAAAGGGTCAATGTAGATGAAATTTGGTACATTAAATACCAAAGGTGACCATTAAGAAAATACATTACATAATATTAAAAATATCACATCTGTACACCAGATGGCACTATTGCAAATAATACAAACCCAGTAGGCTTTCTTTGGGTTCCTTAAGGTCTCTACAGATAAACCGGTCAGAGAAAAAAGGCAAAGTCATGCACTTATACTGTCCTTTTGTCCATCAGTGTTAGTAGAACTTAAAACCGTACATTGAAGCTTTAACATACACAGTGTTCCTTGAAAGCATATAAATTGCAAAATATAAATATTTGGTATTTCTTACTGGCTTATTGTCAGTTACCTAAAAGATAAACACTGCTTTTAGTGTTTATGATATATCTGAATGGATAGTAACGGAGTGTGTTTATTGAAATAGTGCTTTTAATAATGAACTATAACGGATTTAAGAGAGAATTATTAATAACAGAGAAACTGGCTCCCGGTTTAAATCAGAACGCAGACAAAGAGGTAGGGCTGCAGTGAGGCTTGTAGTCCCGCCCCCAGTCGGTTTAACCTGCGGCTATTGGATAATGACAGCTGCTGGTGCGCTCTCTATTGGATTGCTACTTTGTTACCGACCGCAGTGTGTTTTCCCGCAGGGATTTGGTGTAACGTACTCTACAGACCTGGATGAATCAGGGAGGGAAGCGTTCAGGACGTGTACGAGCCGAAAGCGGGACGTATGAAGGTCAGTTTTTATAAACACACACGTTTTCGCCCTCACACACACCTCGCAGTTAGGAGACTGTAAAGAAACAAACGATTAGACACGGGCCGTGTCCTGGGAACAGATCAGAATGATGCGAGATTCCAAACAACTTAAACTACCATCTACAGCATGGCACAGATTTAACATTTATGTAGATTTTCCATTTATTGTGTGTTTAAGATGTGTCTGATCTTGACAGCCACAGTGTTACAAAGCTGTGTGTTCCATTTCTACTGTTCAGCACCTGAAAAACTGGCGTTCTATCTTACTGTATAAGCAGTGTGTAAAAATAGTGCACGTTGCTTCGTGTGAACATGCTGTTTACTACGTAAGTAGAGGTGATCCATGTATGTTTGGCTTTTTTTGAAGTGTATAGATGATGAAAAATGTCATGAAGGCTGAACTTTCCAAATCCAGATGTATTTATTTTTTAACCTTGGCAAAAGCAAAAAGTTCAAAGATTGTTATTAAAGATTTGCATGTCAATATTACCATCCGTCCATCCATTATCTTTCGCTTTATCCTCTGTTAGGGTCGCGGTGGGGTTCCCCATCCCCATCCAGGGGAGAATGTCTCGGGCGCTGGACAGATACACCCAGGACAGGGCGCCAATCCACACACTCACTCACACAAACACACTCTATATGGGGCAATTTGGAGAACTCAGTTGACTTGATCGTGGGTGGAAACCGGAGAACCCGGAGGAAACCCACGCAGACACGGGGAGAACATGGAAACTCCACCCAGATGGGGATTCAAACCGGGAATCCGTAGCGCTGAGAGGCGAACGCGCTAACCACTAAGCCACCGTGCCGCCATTTAATATTACATTATTTTCAAAATAATAGCTGATTTTGTTTTTTTATTCTAATGTATCTATAATTTAATGGAATTCAGTAAAGTAAATGCATGTCTGGCACAGGGACCGTGACTTACTGTTGATATGAAAAGCTACTAAACCTTGTCACTACACCTGTAATGCCAACACCATTTCTGATGTCATAATTGTTGTACTATATGAACCTGTGCAGATTAACAGCACATAAGTAAGCAGAAGTTTTTTGAAGCTTGTTTATTAAACTGATGTAAATAATTAATGATGACTGTGATTTGTATACAAAGTTAAAAACAATAGTATAGCAGATTTTTTGGTATATGTCAAAGATATGTTTTTTTTAAGATTAAGATTCATTGTATTTAAATTTGGTGTGCTGATATGTTGCCCTGCTCTTTGAAGCAGAAGAATGTGGTCCAGCACATAATAGCAATTCCAGCCAGTGTTGTGATGGGTATGTCAGCAGCAGTGAAATCATCAGTACGTCACAAATTTTTGAAATGGAAGCTTTGTTAATTTCTCAACCAGAGAAATGTGAGTTGAGTTGAACTGAATTGTGTGTGTGTGTTGTAAAGTTTATTCAAGGCAGAAATGAGGCACTTGAATTTAGCAGCTGGTCATGTGCTTAACATTTATGGTTATACATTAAACACTGTATGATGTTAATCATAATAATTTATGTTGCACTCAGAAATACCAAAGATTCCAATAACTTTATGTAATACTTTTTGCCACACACCTCCTTTCTGTTAGATATTTCCCTCCCCCAGCTAGAGTCTCTTTGTCCCAGCAATGTAAGATAATTGTGCATGTGGGTCACCCAAGTGCCTTTAAAATTTAATCAGCTAAATAAATATTTTACTGATCCACTGATTTGGGGGATTTACTTAGTGAATTAGGCTGTAAAAATTTAAGTGAGGTTTTTTCTTTACCACATATGTGTTATGCCTTGTCATTACAGACAAATAATGTGATCTTGGGAAAATGGGGTTATATACAGAATATGATGCAACATAGCTAACCGTGACAAACTCTTTGGGGAAGTGAAGGGTAAAAAGAACCCACAACAACCCAAGTGTGTCTGTCTCTAATGGCTTGTATGATGCATGCAGGCATGGACTTTAATGAGTACTTTAGTTACTGCAGTGATGGAAGTGATGGAGGCAGATGAGACGTTCAGCTAATTTCAAGGTTAAGTAAATGACATGGTTCACTACAGACAGTAATATAGGAAATTTAATGTAACAATTTCAATTGCATATTAGAATGATTACAAGTTGGCAACCCTCTTTCCAGGTGTTTGTATTTCTTGTGCAGGATGGAGAGTCCGGTCTTAATTAGTGGTTTAAACACTGCAGTTTAACCACAGTTCCGACATTGCTGACATGAAAGACAACAATTTTCTTGTAATCTAACCAAAAGTAGCAAGTGCTACTTTATATAAATGGAATAAAGTACAGGGTAATTTACACTGAGAGGCATCTTTAATCTGTGCATTGATAATGTAGTGATCCTGAATTTTTATTAGAAGATTTTATATCTGTATTTACATATCATGACCTTGAATATCAAATCAACCAAGAAAACCATTGCAAAATGGTCTTCACCTTACATCAGCTGTATTAAATACAGTATGCTTCATAACTGAAAAATGTGAATATTTATACAGATAATTTAGTAAGATAAATGTGCCTTTAAGAACCATGGGATACTTAGATGTGAAAAAGCACAGAGGAAGGCATTTAAAATATTTTAAGTAGAACTTCAACCATTAATAATTTAACTGGCAATTAATAAATAAATTACTGATTATCGTAATTATATAAAAAGTATTTAGTGTCCTTACTTATTTTATTTCAGAATATAAATTTCCTTAAAATTAGAGCTTTTAATGCCAGTAATTAAGGCAAAACCCTTTTCCCATCCCTTTTATATTTGCTCTTAATTCCCAGAACTCTTTTCTTCATTATATGTCAGTACATGTAATTAAAGTGGAGCGTTATTCTTTCAGTGGAATTAGAATTTAGGCTGCGAGAGTTAAAGTAACTATTTTAAATACTACAGTGATGTTTTATAGGTGTTGTAAATGCACTTGATTTACAGCAAGCATTTTATACCACTGGGATTTTTTTTTTTTTTTTTTACCTTAACCCATTAGGTAATCTGTCCTTATTGAGAGTGCAGTTTCTTATTCAGGCAACAACTTGGTGAAGTGAACTATAAATATCCGTGGATATAGATATGCAACTAACAAACAACATACATTTTTTTATTGTATATATTAAAATATGTAATGTATTACATTAACTCTCAGTTAATGTGTAATGCGTATGTATTCATACTTAGTCTGTAATGATTTGAAATATTAAGACACTTTGTTGTTCACAAATCTTTATTTTATTTATTTGGCCTAGACTGTAAAACTGCATAATTAAAAGATTGCAATTTATGAACCAAAGTGTGACTATAATTGCTAATCAGAATATGGCTCAAAGTTTAACTAAAAAATCATTTACTTTATCGGTGCAGAACGGGATCAGTTCTGGTTCACACTCCTAATTTTAAACCATTCTGCAAATGTCCACTGCTCAAAAAACTAAAATAAATTGTATGAACTAACGGCACAAATTTTTGCAGTTAATCTGTTTGCCTTCTAAACTCTTACAACAGTTTACATTCATACTGCATTTTTCTGTATTTATTATGTATCTCTAATTCTAATAAGCCTAACATGTACAAGTTAAGAACCAAGGTTAGCTTGCATTAAAATGAGCTCTTGTGTTTAGTGTGCAAATGAAGTGCACTTAGTCCTGACCTTAAATGAACTAAACTTATTAAAATAATGTAATGTAATTGCTATAATATAAGCCTTTCAAAGATTATCAGTGCATGACCTCAGTTATATAAAATGGCACAAATTCAAAATTGGAAAGTCATCTCAATGCCTATAGTGATGACTATTTGGCAGTCATGGACCTGGTTAAAATAATATAAATGTGTTTCAGTTTTTAATTAGATTTTTCTTTACTAATGACTGCTAAATGTTGTCCATGGTAACATCTGTTCTGATCTAGAAATACTGGAATTATGTAGTGTAAAACTCCTGGGCTATGCTGCATGCTTTCAGGACTTCAACGGTTTTGCCCTTAGGGAGGAAATTCAAGTTCATACTGCAAGTTCTTCAAGAATATGTTCTAAAGCATTATCTAAGTGTGTATTCCTTCCTGACTTTTGTGCAACTTCTTATACTGCTGTTTGTGAAAATTGGATATTTTGGTATAGAGCCCCTTTGATTAGTTATAAAATACAGTGTTTACAGTGCTGTTTTGAAGTGTGTGTGTGTGTGTGTGTGTGTGTACATGTGGTATAGTAGTAAAGACCATTTTGTGGTTAGTGGTTTGATCGTAAAATGGAAAGCAGTTCCAGTATGTGCCTCAGTAAGCAGTGTGACTTTATTTACATATGAACTACAGCTGCAGTACAAGCTCTATTAACATAAAGATGGGGTCAAAAACTCATAACTTAACCAGAAATGACTGTCTCTGTCTTTGTGTGTGTATGTGTGTGTGTGTATATAAATATATATAGCTTCTTGATGTCTGGGACATTATGATTCAGGTGGGTTTATAAAATCTTGGAACAGAGAACAGAGGTTATTGAAGAATGAAATGAATAATTAATGACCCAAATACAAATATTATTATACAAATAGTGTATAATAAGGGTGTATGTATGTCTTTTGACCTATTTGTTGCTGACTACACCTTTTTTAATGCCTAATATGCTGCTCTATAAGGTACTATTTCAAAAGACATTGGGGCAATCTGTTTTTAAAAAGATAATGCCAGACAGGAGGTGAATTTTGGGTGGGGGTGTTCTCTAAAATGTTTAATATATTATCAATGGGCAATGTTACAAACCTCTGGGAATTTCTGTCCGTGCTAATAATGATTAGACAAATGTATTATAAATGTCAAAACCTTGGCCTGACTTGTGTTTCATAACATACCATTGACAGGCACGATATTTTAAATGCAGCTTACAATAACAGGTCTTGCCCCCAGTTTCAAATTTTTTTGCTCTGTTCATTTTAATATTTGTTTTTAGGCGAGCAGATACTATATATAATACTTTAGAATGTATATAGTATGATATGTAGTGTGTGCAGGATAAATAATTTTCAATATGAAAATCATGTGTGATTATTTGATTATTTTTAATTAACACATAAGTCTTTTCCTGTTCACATGAGAAAAATCCTGCTGCGTTTAGAGAACCCATCTTAAAGTTATATTTAGCACTTTAATATAAAGTGTAGATTAAATGGTGACATAGATAGAGACTACAGACTTAGATACATAAATAGAGACAACAGAACCGTTATTGATTTAATGTAGAATGCAGCATTTTATTTTCAGTACAGTTATTTATATCTTCTATATTAGGTTCTGTGTCTTTAATCTGTAGCTCGGTAGGCTTGTTTTGCCATGTAATTTAGCCATGCTGCACAAAATTGCTGTGGGACGAAATCAGCCACTGAAATGACAATGCCATGATGAAAGTTCCTGAGGAGGAAATATGATTCATTCTTTCATCATTTAAGGATGTTTAACACACAATGACCCCTCGAGGTTTAACATTTGCTCTGGTTGTCAGTGTGATTATCATCTGAAACAAGCCAAATTTATATCCTTAAAATAAAACATTTTTAGCAGTTAAAAATATTTTAGACTATACATTTTGATCTGAAGTGTTGTTTATTCCTTTTTATTAAACTTGACTATACAAAGAGAACAAGAAGGATGAAACTAATCAATGACATGACTAAAGCATGGTTCATAGAATGTGGATGATGTCATCATGACATTTAATGTAAGTCTGGACAGTCATGTATTTTCCATTAGGATCTGACTCAGCATCACTGCTCATTGGAATAAGGCACAGCTGGGTCCGGTCCGTTAAGATTGTGTTTGCTGTAGCAAAGATGATGCAACGGCAAGTCAGAAGTCTCATAAACGCTGTGAAAGAATGTGTTTTTTTTATTGGACAATGTAAGGCATACTGCTGTTTTACCTGAGTTCGGTTCATTTTCGTCACATTCTCACCCTCCTTCCTTTGAAGGATTGTTAAATGTAGAAATAGTTGACTACATAGATGACTGTTGGGTAAAGACATATGAACACTTTATTATTCTTGATGGATGGTGAATGGATAAATGGCAGTTTTTATTTCCTTTCAGACAAAAAATTCAAGGTGTAAAGATGAATGGATGGATAAACTGATGGATGAGTGAGACTGAATAAATCATAGAAGGATATTTGAGTGGAAAATAAGTTATTGAATGAAAAGTGGGATGAATGGGAATTTGATTTCTTTTCTTCATGCCTGGATGTGTGACATTGCATGAGATTCAGTAAGGTCATTTTCATGGTTGGTTTGTGCTTGAATATATGTTGCAGGCAAGCAGGATGAATGTTGAGACTCTGAGTAAGGCAGAGCTTCTAATGCTGCTCAGCATTCTGGAGGGAGAGCTGGAAGCTCAAGACCTTGTCATACACACACTCAGGGTAAGAACTGTGAATAAATAATTTATTTTCAAAATTTCTAATTATATTTGTCCATGTTCCATCACCAGCAGCAGTTTATTGTTGACACACACATACATGTAACACCATCAGCCACTGATTTTAGATGTCTCTCTGTTGTACTATACATGCTCTCAGTTCTACACTCACTCTCTGGTTTTTTAGTTTTACTTAAATGAGAGATGGACTTTATAATTTTACAATTGCAGATTGTACGCTATCCCTTAGCCCTTTTCAGATGCCTGTAAAGTTACTATAGCAGGTATTATTCAGGTGGTAAATAAATATCTGCTCTGTAGTGGCACTAACATTGTGAACAAAACACCATTATGACTGAACCATATACATTTTGTGTATGTATGTGTGTGAGCATGTGCGTGTTGTTTGTGTGTGTGTGTGTGTCAGGAAATCAGTGGAGCCAAAAACAATGGCAGGCAGTACTGTTCCTGTAAAGCACACACAATCTGTCATCATAGAATAGCAGCATTACCATTGCTCTGTCAGTGGGGTGTGGCAACAGCAATGAGGAAAAAGCAGACAGCACCTTTACAGAATGTGGTGTTCATTTTCCACATAGTGTTACATGTAGATTGCAACTTTTAATGATGTTCTAAATGATTTAATGATGATAATTAAATTGTTAAAATAAAATTAAATATAATTTATAGGGGCCCAGCGATAGATTGGCGCCCTGTTCTGGGTGTATCTGCCCAGCGCCCAAATTATTCTCCCCTGGATGGGCATGGGGAACCCCCCGCGTCCCTAATATAGGATAAAGCGGAAGATAATGGATGAATAGATAATTTATAGGGCACAATTACTATATTTTTTAAATTGGTTGTAACAAGTATTTCTTTATCTTCAGAATTTGCCAGATGGCTTAACAAACAGATGATCTAATTTCTGTAAATGGTTATAGTTTTTACCTCTGAATTCCTAGGTTTCAGTCTTTGTGAGGTAATTTGCAATGTGATCAGAGTTTCAGTTTACTGATTAACCTTTGTGTTCATTTAGTTTTATATTAAACATGTACATCTTTTTAACATTTTGTCCCTTAATTCAAGTTGACTTTGTCCCTGTGTGTACAAGTGTTTGACAGACAGGTCTGCTGACATTTGAACAAATGGGAAAACGCACACATACTATACATGCATTCTATACATGCTATATATAAGAGATTAGAACGTGGACTGATTTATATGATTACTCCCTAAATTTATTTAGATTTACAATTGCAATAAATAGCAGCAAATCATGGTTAATAAAATTGTATTTAAGTATTCAAGTGTTTTATTTGTCATTCCAACAATATAAAGTACTGTACATTATTTGTGGAGTGAGACGTTCTCCAGGAGCAAGGTGCTACACATAACAGTTACTACACAACCAACATAAAAGGCACGTGTGCAAACACAAGGATCATAATAAATACAGGACATTACACAGTACAATAAACATTCAAGTAATGGGGAGGGAACAGTGGATCACCGCTCAAGGAGGATGAGTCCCCCACTAAGTCTTGGTCCTCCCAAGGTTTCTTCCTTGAATAACAACATAAAAGGAGTTTTTTCTTGCCACTGTCGCTTCGGCTTGCTCTTTTGGGGGTTTAAAGGCTTTTCATTCTGTAAAGCTGCTTTGTGACAATGTACTGTTGTAAAAAGCGCTATAGAAATAAATAAACTTGAAATTGAACTTAACAGTGCAACAGACAGTATGCAGTAAACACTTAGTAAGTTGTAAACAGTAGACATTTAGTAATGTTTCTTTTTTTGTAGTAATGTGTAGCTGTAGTTGTGCTTTTAGAACCTCAAAACTTTTTTTTACAGAATCTAAAAAAATACATTAAAGTGCATGGAATTTATTTATTTAAGCAAAAGTGATAATTCAATTTGTCTACAGAATAAATAGTTTTAATTGAGTAATGTTTTTATTCTCTGCTTTGTTAAATGCAGAATATAACTCACAGCTGCTTTAACTCAAAATAAGTAAAAATGCAACTCTGTGGTTTTTGTGGCTTTTTGTAGTTGGAAGTAATAAGAGGTTTGGTGTGGTGATGATGACAGAGATAGAGAAATTAGAGCTGGACTCATTAGGGCTGTAGCCCAGTGACCACACCCTTTTCCTATTTTCTGATACAAAGTGAGCTCTGGGATTCTGCCCCCCCCCCCCCCACTATAAAATGTTTTATGTAAAATGACAGACATTTGAAAAATCCAACCTGTGAACATCTTACATTCATGTCAACAATTTGCAGCAAGCGCCCCACCACAGTTTGGATCCAGGTCAGGTTTAGATGAAAGCTGGTATCTGGAATAAAAGAAGAAGATCTTTAAAAACATTTTTATGTGTACTTGCTAGAAATAAACAGCTACAAAATCTGTATCTGTTAGAATGCAGCCGTAAGGCAGTGTTTTTGCATGCATTGTTTAAGTTTATGGTATGAACTGTCTGTAAAAGCAGACAGTAGCTTATTTGTAGGTGCACAGGTGGATTAAGTCTTCATGTAATCTTTCATCAGTGCTGACAAGACACTCCCAACAAAAAGGAGGTGACTGATTGGCCTAATCCACTCATAACAGGGCAACATGCACTAACATACCAGCACCATGTTAATGGCACTGTAATGTAAGAATGACCCATCACCCAATTAAAATTGAGCTGTGGGAGGTCTGACCATTAAAATCAGAGTAAAGGTAGAATTCACAGAAACATACGGGCAAGATTAATTGTGGAACTGCAAAGTGCATTTACATGGAACATAAAAATGATAAAATGAGCAATGGATGGTGAGATGTTAGAGAAATGGTATGCCATTAATTAATGGTATGCCATGCCACGGAGAAACATGCATATTAGGGTCATTATCAGTGCTGTGACAACAGAGCTAAGTCAAACACCACGCACCCCCTTCACTTCCAGATACAACCACTATCATCTTCATGCACAGAGATACATTTCATAGCATTTGGTAAATGTATATAATGTGAAACAGCTGATGTGAAATGAGCATAAACCAAGTTGGCCTGATGTCATTGTTCCAAAAGTGTTTTCATGATGTCGGCATGATTATTTTTGGAAGATTTTTCTCTGAACTCTTTTTTTTTCAGAAGTTTTCAATACACGAAGGAACACTGCTATAGTTTAAACAAAAAGCCAAAAGCATGTTTGCTCTTGGTTCACTATTGTAGTGTTCAGGGCCACTTAAGCACATAAAAGAAATCTTGATGTTTCAGTGCAGATGTGGGGCAATTTACAGCCCTTGGGCACATTCAGCTGTTTGGTCCGGAGATGAAATCAAAAGTAACAAATAAAGTATCAAATGTAGATGAGTTTACTTCAGTGCACATTACAGTGCACTGTATGCCATGACTGTTGGTTTGGTCCTCCACAGCAGTCCAGTTTCTCTTGTGGGCCTTTGAGAAATTCAATTGCCCCGCCCTGTTTTAGTGTTTTTTTCATTGTTAAAAATTAATATTGGAATTTTGTGCTAAGAAATGTTTTTTATTACTTAATCATTAATGGGGCGGCACAGTGGCTTAGTGATTAGCACGTTCGTCTCTCAGCGCTAGGGATTCCCGGTTTGAATCCCCATCTGGGTGGAGTTTCCATGTTCTCACCGTGTCTGTGTGGGTTTCCACCGGGTTCTCCGGTTTCCTCCCACAGTCCAAAAACATGGATCAAGTCAATTGAATTCTCAAAATTGCCCCATATAGAGTGTGTCTGTGTGAGTGAGTGTGTGCCCAGCGATGGATTGGCGCCCTGTCCTGGGTCTATATGCCCAGCGCCCGAGACTTTCTCCCCTGGATGTGCATGGGGAACCCCACCGCGACCCTAATAGAGGATAAAGCGGGAGATAATGAATGAATGAATGAATAATCATTAATGGGACATCATGGTAGGTGGATGGTTTGGGTGACTTTTTAGCATATTTTTGGGACACTGAACAGATTTTACAACTTGCAAATCCATACACCAACACCCACACACACATTCCAGACTTTTCAATTTGAGAAATGCTTCATTTTGCCCTCGGGGCATGTCAGACCAAGAAGCCTATGAAAAATACGATATAATCACAGAAGACAAGAAACAGAGCTCAGTAAATAAATATCCCTTTACTCCTGTAGTTATCTAAACACCCTACCTTTACTGCTGATCTGCCTCCTACATTCTGTTCTTCTGTACCATCTCAAAAACTGAGCAGAGGCATTACAGCACTGTGAGCTTGGAGGCAAACCAGTACCAGCTTGTTTCCCTTTTAAGGCCATCAGAGTTTTATATGGGTTTACTAACTCGTGCCTCAAGCCATTATGAGATTTCAGTCTAATTTCAGACATTACAAACAAACCATCCCTTTATGTTCACATGGAGTTTTACCAGCAGCAGGAGCAGAAACTTTACCACTAAAGATATAAAAGGAACAGATCAGTTTCTATTCCTGATGCCTCATGTCAAACTAGAGGTGATCGACCCAAGCTGATCTCAGTGGACGTTTGTAATTTACTGACCAGCTGAAATGGATCTAACTTGGGGAACAGAATGAATGAATGTTTATAGGACACAGAATCAATAGAACTGTCCATTCTGCATGTTTGCTGGAGTTGAAGGTGATTGTGTTGCATGTATGTGGCTCAGAGTTTCCTTTAGGACAAAATAAAAGTAAGAATATTCCACCACATATAAATTGTTTTCATTTTAATATGTGATTGTAAGTCAGTAAGTAAATTGTGTATTCTTCTCTTTTGAAAAGCAATATGGAACCTAATATGAGGGTGTTTTAAAAGCCCACATCTAATGTGTTAATCAATCATAAACCTTTAATTGATCAAAATTGTAATGTTATTGTGTATGTCTTTTTATGTCTTATATGGCATTAAAATGAAATAATACCATGATACTGTAATCAATACTATATGAATACATGTCACAGTATTTTTATAACACTGATAATGTAAATATACCATTGACACAAAAGAATTCATTAGGATTTGAGTCAGGTACATCAAGGTTTAAGATAATTAGTAAATCGCAGATCCTTATTTTTATTTTGTGTCATATTTTTTTGTAAAATGGGATAACCAGTACAATACAGTAACTATCTGTAATATAGTAGTACCAGTAGTACTGTGGCCATGGGGTTTATGTTGGTGTGCACGTTTACATTTGCATAGTAAAGAAAAATAAATGTATAACAATATTGAAAGTAAAAATGTTTTTATAACAGTAATGTGAACGGGTGTTATGAAAAGATAGGATTGGTGGTCTCCAGGCAAAAAGGTCAGGTTCCACACACTCTTCCCCCTCCAGTTACTACTAACAACCAAAACAATTCCCAGAATGCCACACAGAGAGGCAGGAAACCATGTCTAACAGGAAGCAGAAGAATATAGCACCAGCATAAGAGAAGAGAAGGAAACACACACACACACAGACACACACACATACACACACAGGACTTGAATCAGTGGTCAGTGTCCCATGAGAACTTGGGGCATTTAAATGTTTCCACTGTAAAAGGACTTCTTTTAGGTGAAGACAGTACTGAGCTTGAAAATAAAGAACAAATCCAGATCTCTCTCTCTCTCTCATACACACACACACACACACAAAACATGCATTCACACACAAGGCGACACTCTTAAAGCTGAATAACAGGATGACTAAAGTCAAAGTATAGCCTAGAGGCTGAAATAAAACCCCTACTGAATGAATGTAATTCTCTCTCCTATTTAGGGGGTGGGGGTATATTTACACCCCTGGATTAATAAAAGAAATCAAACCCAAAACTACTTAATATTAGAAGTTTTTAACAAGAACAAAAAACAATGATAAAATGATTAAAAGCTAGAAATATTTAATAGATAACTAAACCTAACACTTGTAGATGCTCAGTGTTCCAAAGTATCAATGAATTTATTTCCAAACCAACAGTCATTAGTTAATCATCTGTACATTTTATCAATTTGGAAAATTATATATGTAAGCAATAGTATACATATATTTTATGAGTGCAATTTATAGAAATATCTATCACTCAAACTCATCTCCTCTGTAGTGGTCTTGATGAACATTGCATTGACACAAGCTTTTCATCCTCACCTAGGATGCTACAGTAACGTTTTTGGGGTACCTTAATAAGAAAAAAGTCTCGCTTATACTCAAATTAATTAGATTTTTTTTTAATTTACTTTGTCTACTTTTAGTTTTCATTCTGCACTTTTGGTCTGAAACCCTATATGCCTATATTATAGCAAAATGAAGATGTTGCTGGCTTAATGTTGATCAGATTTTGATTTGTGTTACTTAAACCCACTGAGGTATGAAGATTTTACTGTAATCTCAGACCTGAAGGATATTCTCATTATTCATCCCGGACATTATCAGTATGACCTCATACATCTTTAACCAAGCATACCAAGATCGCTGGGAGATTCACTTCTCCATGTTTAGTAATCTATACACATTGTTGAAGCTACGAGGTTTGTGTTTCGGAATGACATCATTGTGAAAGCAGTTAACACTATATTAAGCAGTCTTAAAAGGTTTCCGGCTGGGCTCCTATGCTCCTGACTTCATTTTCATTTTTAACTCTAACTTCCACTTACGCCCTATGAGTGAATATAATAAGATTATTTGCTGATGGAGGTATCACACCTCTATTATTGTTGGACAATCCTATTCCAAAATGATGCCTACGCAAATGTATTCAGCTAAAATGTATTCCGCAATTTTTTTTAAATGACTGTGTAGGATTTTGTGCTTTATGTCCAAACTATTCATTCATTCATTATCCTCTGCTTTATCCTATGTTAGGGTCGCGGGGGGGTTCCCCATGCCCATCCAGGAGAGAATGTTGGGGCGCTGGGCAGATACACCCAGGACAGGGCGCCAATCTATCTCCTGGGCATGTCCAAATTATATGTCTGTTAATTGTAGTCAGTATAAAAGAAATTCAATATTCATGTACTACTTCATCACTGTTGCTTTTGGATAGCAGTCAAGCAGAGAAAGTATTTATTTATTTTGCATAAAACATGATAGATAGGCGTGATGAACTATCTTGAGAATTACAGACACGCATGTCGAATGGGTACTTGTTTCAGATAGACTGCCATGCCCTTTGTGTGATTTCAATCTGTGGGAAAGGCACAAGTTTCCCATGGTTGACTTAATGGACTTGTCTCTACTTGCCCTATCTCTTTACTTCATCAATTTTTCCCCTCCTCCATCTCTGTAATTTCTGCTGCACTTCTTCCCAGTTTGAAAACCTTTATCGGCTAGGAAATGAGGAGTCCATCCCTGAGCATTGTAGAAAATAACACCTCAACTAAACTCTGTGCACATGGTATTAGCAATGAACAATAAAAGATTGCTGGTCTAAAGTAGAGCTTTAAGTAGCCATGCAAGTGTGTAATATACCTGAACAGACAGTGCCAAAAATATGCATTTCTGGGCTGCTTCCCTTGTTGTGTATACATCCTGTTCCTCTATTTAGATTAACTTCACCAGCTTCACAAGGGAGATTCCAGGATTTTAATTTGGGATTGAACAGTGGGAGTTAATGATGCCACCATACCCATATTATGGCCAGCAAGCTTTTTGTAGTTTTCAATGTGGTTTGTTGTCGTGTCCTGTTTTTCAGAACTTGGCTTGATGTGATCCAATGGCATTGAGCACTATCAAATGTATAGTCAGATATTGACAGAGCTATGACTGAATAAAATTGGAATGGCAATTGTAATACTAAAAGAGTAAAAGAGGACACCAAAGCACCAAAGACAGAACTAACAACACAGTCCACACACCATGGGTTTTTTTTGTACATTTTTATATGATGAATGGAACCATATCAACTGCACATTGCTTTTTCTCTGTATTATGTTTGTTCTGATGACTGAGTTCTTTTTTTATTATTTTATTTGGGTGTTGGATGTTTCTTATTTTTCTCTTGCAGTACCAATAATGGTGTGTTGTGCTTGTTTTACTGGATCAACATAGCAGTCAAAAATGTCCAGTCAGCATCATATAGTAGTAGTAAGGTAGAGATGTGTCTGTAAGTGCACAGTGTGTGGACACAGTTTTTCAAAACGGGAATGCTGTCTGAGCCACTCGTACCAGTGCAATGCTTGCGGCTTGTCAGTGTCACAGTGCTGAGAATCATTCAACACCTAAATAGTACCTGCTATGACAGAACATTACAGAACAAAGAAAAAGGAACTTACAAAGTGTACAGAAACAGATCCTATTGTCTATTGCAAATATAATTTAGAACAACAAAGTGCATCTATGTGATGATTGGAAAAGATTAAACAGACAATGGTTATGGAACTGGGTAATAAACAGTGAGTTTCATGGCAAATGTATGTTATTTTTTTGTTTTTTATGTACTTCTCTTTGTTTTGTTGCTTTGGAAAAAAAAAACTTGTTTTAGTGCTGTAGCATTTTCTACATACGAATTTGATGAGGTCATCAGTGTTCATTTGGTCTGGCACTAAATTATTTAGTACTGATGCTGAACACTCATCCACACAAGCCAATTTAAAGGGTTTAGGAAACTTTGCTTACCAATTGAATCCTATAGCCCTTAATTCCCAAGACTGAAACTACGCTTTCTCCAGACTCATGGTGTGGAAAGCCCTGATCATTTCCTTTTTTAACCTCACCCACAAAGTACACACATTCCAGAAAGTGGTAAGAGAGAGGAGCTGCATGATGAAATGAAGATTGTAACTGGACTTTTGACTTCTGTTACTGACTAAGGCTGCCAGTTTCACTTGAATATGACGCTTCAAGTGTAAATCTGTGTCTCTTCTTTTATACAAACATGGGCGTGTATGTGCCAAAGAAAAGCAGAATATGAAGCTTTACATGAATTTGCATATTTAAATGTTCCTGTTATTTTAAGGCTGACAAAATTAATCAATGAGAGCAGGAGCTTAGGATAATGAGTTTGTTCATGTAAGCAACACGTAATCGGTCATTCACCATGGTCTGGTGGAGGTTCGAAACCAAAACCTCCCTAAAACAAAATAATAAATAGAACATTGTGTTTGGTCTTGAATGACACATTTATGCTACCCGAAAACAATACAGAGGTGACCACAATCTGATAGAAACCAGTTCCCACTTATTTGAACAATGAATTCTTTGTAGTTAAACATTTAAACACCATTTCTATTTTATTTTGTATATGAAATAATTTTTTTTAGTTCTGGTCCCAACAGAGTGGGTCATTGTAAAATTATATATATATATATATATATATATATATATATATATATATATATATATATATATATATATATATATATATATAATGTATGATCATATGCAGATATGTAATTACAGTCCTGTATACTGTTCAAACTCTGTACTATTGTTTTGCTTATGGTGTTGGTTTACTGGGTGCAATCTGTACTAATATCTTCCCACATTGAATTATAATGTTAAAATAAAAATGTACATAATTGCAATAGTTTAGAATTAAGATGGACCTCTATTTACCCCAAAAATTGGAAATTGTTATTGCAGCAAGATTGTAAATCAGTTATGTGTACAAATGGTCATTCAAATAGGGCAGAGTGATATGTCATACATTGTTACTCTGTTTATTAACTTTATTATTATATTATTCGTCATAGCAGTATTTATTAATATTTTCAGTGTTTAAAGTGTATGTATGTTTGTATGTTAGGGTGGAGAGGAATAATCGTTTATGCAATTAATCGTAATTAAAAAAATTTACATTTTAATAAGATTATGGTGACCTTCATAAGAAAAATGTGTAATATGCTGACAGCCATATCTTTAGACCAAGTGGTCATGGAACAAAAATGAAGTTACGTTTTTTAACTTTAGCAGTATCAGCAATATATGATGTCATCCAACCCATGACATGAACTGGAGGTCACAAAAACCGTGAAGTTTGAATGTGCAGGGATCTCCATGGAATCGGCCACATTGCTGCACTCGCCGCCTCTTTTCTATGATAAAGCATAAAAGCGTTTCAGATTAGGAAGCTCAAGCATCTGCTTTTATGTGGGGGAAGAACGGCTTATAGGGAGTCGATGAAAGCAGATGAAAAGAGGTGCAGCCAGCTGTGCTTTGTCTGAAACGGGGACCTCGAAATGAGTCCCAAATTAAGGGGAACAATGTGTGAACTGCAGAAGAAAATGATGGATGGACAAAGACTTTTTTGCTTTTCAGTTCTGTCGGTTTTACTTATTGTAATTTTCACAGCACAATTCTTGTTCATTGCACTGCTATGCCATCTTTTGACTGAATATGTAATTAAAAAGCCATTTTTTCTTGAATGTGGCTTTACAATGACAAGACACACAGCTATCAATAAAGCTAATGTAAACTTCATAAAAGGAGCTTGTTCACCTAAACCTCATTTTTGTTTCCATCTGCTGATTCTTTCAGTGAGCCGAGGCCGTTTTACTGTCCCAAACTGGTCGGAATGTCACCCCATTTGCTATGCACTCTCAGAAGCACACCCATCTCAGCCTTCACCAGCTGCTCCTTTTGTGTTCTGCTCTGTGTCTATGACCCTTGCTCCCCCAGGGAAGGTTTAACACCTGCCTGTCGGGGCCTTTTGGAATACATGTTTGGGGGCAGGGTGATATTGGGGGGGGGGGTTATTATTCGAGAAACAGAACCTAATGAGGACACGCTGCATCTGCTGAGTCTGAAAGGATGTACGATGACCGTCTTGCCACCTGGTTTGGGTTAAATGAGTGCAAAGATCCCTGCTGATGATGGCATGGGTTGCCAAAGTACAACCTTCTTGTTTGTCACACTTTTTCATTTTTGAGGAACAAAGTACCATTGCTTTTTAATGTGGAATTAATAGCATAGGCAAGCAGCGGACAGTAGGACAGCCGTTAGTACTTAGCAGATCTTTGGTTTTAGCCTCCGTTGTCTACATTTCACTACTTGTTTTTAAAAGCACCTTGAAAAACCAGTCCATTCCATTCACCTTCTGTCTGGGGAATAAAGCAGCTTGATATCTTTGGGCCTCATCTGCAGTCATCGTGTGAATACTTTTATAGTGTCTGGCACATGCTTCCTCGTGTTTTCCAAGCTGATTGATGAAGAGGCTGAAGGAAAAGGTTTTAAAGGGAGTACAGGATCCAGTAAGCATATCCCAAATGAGCATTAAAGCTGTTCACACATTCCACACATTCTCTCAAATGTGCAGCTTTGATCTCGACTCAGTGTCTTAACGGCAAATACTATTTCAGCTGAATGCTGTAATGAAATAATGATTTCTTGCTAGATTGATTATTTTCAACCACATGTTTGTGCATGCTGTCACAATAGAGTGAGGCTCATCGGGGTGTACATAGAAGATCAGGTCAATTTGAACTCATAATTTACTCAGTAATGAAAAGTGCTGCCAGACAGGTTTGCACATTTTTTGGAAACCCCAAATGATTAAGCAAAATTCTGCCTCCTCGACGCTTTGCCCGAACCATTTTAATGGTAATAAAAGAGGGAAATGGCTCAAATATCTAAACCCCCACTTCACTAATGTAATGGAGCTTTACAGATCAATGAAGCATTATAACATATTCTATTCAGATCGTAGAATAAATAATATTTTTCAGACAGCCTCCTGAGCAGATGTTTTTATAAAGTGAGTTCAGAACATGCTGTACGTTCCTGGTTGACTTTCCCATATGCCCCATATGCCCACCACACACTGTAAAGGGGCTTAGGTCAGGTAAGATGGAATGACCTTGTCATGGTTTGATTATTATCCATTACCTTAGCGAGATCCCATGTGTAACAGTTCCTCAATGTTTAAAACCTGGATACATTCAAAATCCTTTTTTTATGCTTTCTTAATTTCTAAAATCAAACTAGACTCTATGGTCTCGTTAGCCGATCATTTCATTGTGGTACAATATGGGTTTAGCAGTATTTTTAATATGCTACACAGAACCTGACTTTATTTCTCTAAATCTGGTCCCATTCCATCCAGCATCAGTACTCATTTGCTCCTGCAAACTGGCCATATGATGTAATAACACAGAAAAAAGATTATGCAGCAAAGTTATATATATGGTAATCAATTGGTCACGTTGTTTTAATTGTATAATGTACATTTGTCTTTCCTGTAAGATTATTCTTCTATAGATACATTTAATTAGGAAGCTTGATTAACCACAGTATTTTTACACTGAGATAGATATTTATATATTTGCATTCATTGTAAAAAGAAAGGATTTACCTAAGTAAATTGATTTGCATTTATAAATGACAATTGCTATAGTAGTATGGCAATATAAGTTTATCTGTGCAAATGTGTTTTCTTATAGTTTGGATCCACCAAATTTTAATTAGCCAGATGTTTTATTCTAGTGACAAGCTGCTTTAACTCTATAACCTGGATAAATGCAGTGCTTTGTATCCATGCTGTTTCTCATAATAACCTGTTATAACTATCTTCTCTCCATTTTCCAGGCGCAGCAGAGAGATACATTTGTGCAGGAGCGATATGGCCGTTATGACCTCAGCGATCCATTCTTGGCATTACAGAGGGATAGTGAGGTGATGCAGGGTCATGGCCAGGCTGAAAGCCAGACTCCGGGTCGTGCAGGAAGAGGCCGCAGTAACCCAAGTCCACTTGCTGTGCTTAAGCTCGTAATGACTCATTGCAAGCACATGCAGGAGAAGATGATGGCACAGTTAGCGGCAGCTGAGAACAGACATCGGCGGGTGAGTTTGCCAATCTGATTGTCACAAAGAAGTGCTTTCTTGCATTTCATTACAAAGCAACCCAACCATCAGTCGGCATCACGCATCAGTGGTTAGTCTTGAGTCATTGCTTTTGCAGTGTGTCACTCAATTGGCACTAGCTAGAGCTTGTCAGTGCTCATCAGCACCAGCTGAGCTTGCTAATTCAGTGCCAAGGTCGGTGTCTTGGTAAGATCTGTGATTGGCTGTCTGGAGCAATTATAAAATCTGATGCAACTATTGAAACCAGTTAAAACATGTACTGTAATTTCTGCTACAGTGATGCATACAGGTGTTCACAATATAACGTAATTAAATACTGTGTACATTTGAAAAACTTGGGCAGAGAAGTGGCAAGTTCTTGTTATTATTTTTCATTCATTCATTAGGTTCCCCTTAATACTACTCAATACTTAATACTTAGTTTCCTATCCAGGGAAGAACATTTCAGGCACTGGTCATGCACCTAACTATCGCTTTGCACACTCACTTACACAGACACACACTCTGGGGGCAATTTAGAGCATTCATTTTATCATGTTTTTTGACTGTGGGAGAAAACCGGAGAACCCAGAGGAAACCCACGTGGAGAAAATGGAAACTCCACCTAGATTGGGATTAAAACTTGGATCCCCAGTGCTGAAAGGCGAACATACTAGCCACTGAGGCGCTGTGCCGGACCTGTTATTGTTCTTGTTGTTGTTGTTTCTTTGTTTCTCAGAACAAAAATGTGAATGTGGGGTAAACATCAGTAAGAACATTCATGCTCTTTAAAATGTATGCTCTGCTTTAGCCAGTAAAGGCATTTTAATAGTACTGTATGTAGCTCCTGAATCTTAAATCTAAAAAGCAGTGTGCACTTGGTGGCTACATTTCAAGAAGTGGGTCGAGATATGCTGCTGATGAAAGCACAAATACTTTGAGAAAGCACACATAAATCCTTTTTCCCCTTAATAAAGCATATAATTATAGACCTGTGGCTCCCTGTTGAATGGCAAGATATTTCAAGTATTTATGCCGCAGTGCTGCTTGTCATCAGCTTTTCATCTTTGGTATCAGAACAGGGGGGATGTATGTAAAGCAGCTCTGTTTACTTTCTCACAAGCATGTCTGTTTTTATCTCACAATCTGAACTAGAAATAGTATCTACAGTTGCTTCTAATGCGCCGAGTTAACATGATTAGCTCCAGGTTTAGCCCTGGAGTTCGTTAGCACTAATGAAATAAGTTGCTTTCTCATTCCAAAATAAGTGATGACTTAAGTGGCGTGCTGTTGTGTTACGTGTGTATGTCTATGGAAGTTTTTTGGTGTATTAAGTCAAGGTACTGATGCTTAATGAGACTGCCTGACGTGCAATCAACATTCCAGTTATTAAAGGTGTTTGGTGCACTTGAGGTCAGCTGTATGGGCAGTGCTCTGCAGTCCTTTCAGAATTCATCAAACCATGACTTTATGAACCTTACCTTGTCCACAGGGTCACGGCCAGGCTGGAGCAGAAAATTACTTTTTTCCAAACTGCTCACAAACGAAGCTGCAAAAACGTAATTTTCCAAAGTGGATTTAAACGCTTTCACTGGAGCTAACTTGCCGGGCTTGAGTTTAATATTCGATTGGCATGTTAACACACTCTTGCAGTTTTATGCATAGATTCAAACACCTCACTCTACTTAAATTCCAAGTTTTGTTCATTTAACGTATCTGAAACATATTAACTTGTTATTTTTTTGGAAATATTGTGTAAGATATTTCTACTGAATTAATTTTATCATTAATTTTTTTTGTTCCTCCTCAGTTTTCTGTGTCCTGCACAGACTGTGCTTTTCGTATTTCATTTATTCTCTCTGCGGTCTGAATATTGTGTGGGCTGTTACGGTTTGAACAAGCTTAAAGCCCACGCATTATATAAGCTGTGTAAATCAGAACTGGCATTGCTAAATTTTTCGTTTTTGGTCTGAAATTTAACTTCCCATGTGGAGTTGTGGTTACAACATTCATCTGGTTTCAGAAGCGAGCTTCCAATTTTAGAGATGTTTATCATGTGAGTTTAAGTTAGTGGATTATAACATACCACTAAATGGATTAAAACAAATTACAGACGGTCACTAATTAAAAAAGGGAAACCTCGTTCAGTGGATTTGGAAAAGAATGCTGTCTGCATTAGGATGAACTGTCTGTGATGTTTCCTCACCATTTGCTTAAAAAGCACTGAGCTGCACCCCCACACCCCAAAGCCTCAGCCACACTAATTAGGCGAAGCAATTTTAAAAGAATGAAAGACTGAAAAGAGTTTAGACAATAAAGGTCTGGTTTATTCAGTAATACAAAAAACAATTACAACCTGCGCTTTGATTCCAGAAGAGTGAGCATATGCATGTGTGATTAAGCTCTTACCCTCCTCTCCCGAGATGAGCCTTGTGACCTCAGAGGGAACAATGGTGCTCACGGGTTGAGAAAAAAAACGATTGTGTGTGTGTGTGTGTGTGTGTATGTGTGTATGTTTATAAGGTAGCACAAATTCATGTGTGTCCGTGTACAGAGTTTAGTCTAAAGTTCAGTTTTGCACAATAAAGCCGTTGTCACCCGGCAGCTTCAGATCAGGCAGTAAAAGTTTCCTCCCTATCATTTGTTCTTCCCATCTCGCTTTTGTCTTTGTTTTCTCCTCTCCGACTCGTCGTGTGCTGTTCCTGTTTGTCATTCTAACAGCCTAACAGGTTTATTTTTTTTGGAGTGGCTTTGAGAGCCCAAGCTGAAACCTGATCCGCCTGAATGGATCATCAAAGAGCTCAGCTTGGCTTCCGGATTGACTTTAGTTTAAAAAGAATGCGTGTAAGAGTGTGTGTACATGTGTGTTTGTGACAAAGGAAGTATACGAGTGTGAGCAAATGCAGTGTAAACAGAAGAGTTCATGTGTGAGCACACGCGTGTGTGCGCACATACACACACACACACACACACACACAAACACACACATGCATACCAGTGTGGGGAGTAACGCATTACTGTAATGTTGTTACTTTTGGCAGGGACAAGTAATGTAACTTTCTGTTCAAAAATGAATACAGTCTTACGGTTTTAATTTAAGAGGAGATTCTACTCGTTAGACGGCACAGTGGCTTAGTGGTTAGCATGTTCTCCTCTCAGCACTAGGGATTCCTGGTTCAAATCCCAATCTGGGCGGGGTTTCCATGTTCTCCCCGTGTCCGTGTGGGTTTCCTCCGGGTTCTCCGGTTTCTTCCCACAGTCCAAAAACATGGATCAAGGTCAACTGAATTCTCCAAATTGCCCCATATTGAGTGTGTGTGTCTGTGTGAGTGAGTGTGATTGAGTGTAAGTGACAGTTTTAATCTTGATCAATGACCAATCGTTCTCTTTAATTTGATGGTGTGTAGGTGATTGCAGACTTGGAAGAAGAGAAGCGCAGGCATGCTCAGGATACTGCTGAGGGCGATGATGTCACATACATGCTGGAAAAGGAAAGGGAACGGCTACTGCAGCAGGTAACCTAGCAGCACCACAAGACACAAACACACACACACATACACATCCAAACTCATCACATCATAATCCCATAGTGCTGACAGTGGAACGCTGAATATAAATGTTGCATTTCTGTTCTGTCCTGTTCATTTTTTGATCATCTTGTAATGTGGAAGGAAGTTTGTGAAAGGAATGTGGGAAAAAAGCATGGGTCAGACTACTGAGGAGTGCATCAGTGATCAGGTTGCACTGATTTAGTGTTCAGAATGGGGCTATTTACAATCAGGAACTTCACTGTGAAACACAATGAGTCTTCTGCTCTGTGTTGTAAAGACCGGTGGGGGGTTTCGAGACCGGCGGTACGGATTTGTAATGTAGGAAGCCTGCAACGGAAAAAGAACCCAGTGTTCGAGGTCTGCTGCTGGATGTGCCGGTGTTCTATGGGGTAAGGTGCAGAGGGTCAGAAGACTTTGTCATATTTCACGAATTCTTGAATAACTTCCCGTAAACAATTTACACTGAAGAATGAAAGTATGTGGACGTCCCCTCCTGTTATTAAACTTTGAGTTATTCATTTTTATAAAGAATTGTAAATGAAAATGACAGTTTACAGAGTTAATGTTAACAGTACACATTTCAAAGTTTTGGTAACGTGTTTGAGCCACATGAGAATAGATTCTCAAACTGTTTTTAGTTTTTAAAAAGTTTGGTATAGAGGAATGTTTTTGGCCCAAATTCAAGCCCAAATAACTTAAGGGAAATGAATTGGAATGTTGCCTGCAAGCCAGACAAACCGCACACAGTGTCTATTGACTGAATGGGCACAAATTCCAAGAAACTTTAAACTCTTGGGGAACGACAGAAGAAGGGAAGCTATAGAAGCAACATTCCATATACATGTCTCAACTTTTTAAAAAAGATCAACTGTCTGCATACTTTTGAATATATAGTGTAATGCTTTACTTTATCTGTAAAAATGTGATAATAATGAAGGCAAAATGAAAAACACTCATAATTTCAGTAAAACTACAAATGTAATCCTCAGCTTAGACTCATCTTATTATCTTACTCTTAATCCTGTGCTAGATCAGGCTTCAAACCTGCCACCGGCACACTTAATACAACAATTTTTCATATTAACCATTTTATCTTAATACTGTAACTTGTGCTTCATGGGTAAAGGAACATGTTTTGTAAAATTGCTTTCTAATAAATAAAGTATATTAAAACCAGGACATTTTTGTTTTGAGGCGAAAGCACTATCCAGTGCACCACCTTAATTCCCCAAACTGCTATTGTGTAAATAAGGCTCCAATAAATGTTAAAGGTCTATTAAATCAGCTGTATGTTTTGTAAAAACATTTAAAGGTACATAAGACCTACACGTGCACATCAATTTCTTGAAGCTGTGTTCATGTTAGATTGACAAATTTGTTTTAATATGTTTAAAGCAACAAAAAAAAAAAAAAAAATTCTCAAGGTTTTTTATGACGTCCGTTTGGAAATCAAAAAATCTTTACAGAAATGTGCATTGTCATCATTAACACTTTTTCAAAAATCTCCCCTTACAGCCTCACCCTCTAACCTATTGCTTTCCCTCAGCTGCCTTTCGGCTTTTAGTGTATGATTTAATGTAATTTTGGAAATTCTGAATATGGTTGTCCTTATATCTGATGTAAATGGTGTAACATGATCTGTTGTCTGTTTACTACGTATGCACACAATTTATTGCTTTGTCTCCCTCTAGTGGTAATACGCAGTTATCACAATTTTTTTATCATCACGGGTTTCCATTGAGGTATAAAAGTTACATGTGGTTCATTTACTTTGGTTTTGGCCACATACAAAATATTTCTTTAAAGTGTTGTCCCGAATTTCTAAACCTTTGTACCGTAATTTACATTTTTTAGCATGTTTTATGTTTATAAAATTAAATAGATAGAATGTTTTTATTTATTAACTGCTGCTCTAAAACTCCCTCACGCATCAGTATTACTGCAAAACTGACAATGAACAATACAACACCCAAATTATTGGCCTGTTCTGTAATGGTCATGACCAATAGAATACAGAGAACAAACAGGGGACTCACAAAAACAAGAAAACATGGACAATGGAGCATGAAAGTCCAAACTTTATGTACAGTACTGTATATAATATCTATATAGAACTCAAGGTATATAAACAAACAAGCTGATCTAGAATACATATAAAATTGTCAGCAGTCCAGCTTTTGTTTGTCTTGTATTTTTGTAGAATAAGATGTTTTTGTGATCTGCACAGTTGGAGACCGAGCATGCGAGAGCTGAAAGACTGGAGCATGAATGCCAGTCCCTGTCCAGCAAGGTGCAGGAGGATATGGCGCAGCAGCAGGAATTGTCATCGAACCTGGCTAAAGAGTGTGAACTCGCAAGTGCACGTGCCCAAGAGGAGAGTGATCGTGTGTCTCAGCTGAGTGGGCAGCTGGAGCGAGAGAGGAGCACAGTCCAGAGTCTCCAAGAGGCACTGGATCAGGAAAAAAGCCGCATTCTGCAGACAGAGGCCAAGGCAGAGCAACAGCTCGCTGAATTTGCCACCGAGCGCGAGCAGTTGAGGGTTCGACTCTGCAAAGAAGAGGCACACGGCAAAGAGCTGCAGGAACTGATCGAGGTTTTAAGGAAGGAACTGGAGGAAATAAAGGAGCGGGAGAAAGAATGGAGAGAAAAAGCAGTGATGGTAGAAGAACAGAAAAAGGTAGGAGTGAAAGCGACTACAGAGACGTCAACCTCCACCGCCTGCCAGACCGAGCCGGATGGAAAGGTGGTCAGCCTTGAGAAGACTCAGCGTCTCAGACTAAACGGGCACCTGCTCCGCAAAGACAACGAGGAGGAAAAGAATACTGAAAATGGAGGCTTGGAGAATGGCGGTGCACTGAGCTCACCTGTGCATGCTAGTCATTCTCTCTCACCCAGCAGCACGGCGTGCTCCTCGCTGTCCTCCTCGCCCTGCTCCTCCCCCGTCTTGGCGAAACGCCTGGCATCACTAGGTGCCTGTAGCCCCACTTACCCATCGTCCTACCAAGCCAGCGTCAACCAGCGCTTTCAAGCCGCCAGACATAAGTTCCAGCAGCAGGCCGAGCAGGGAGCAGGATTGCCTCTGTCACCCCGGGAGTTGTCACCCACCTCCACGCCAGTGCCCCCTCTGTCTGACAACTCCAGTGCCAAACAGATGGCCCGCAACACAGTCACCCAGGTGCTGTCTCGCTTCACCAGCCAGCAACCTCCAGGTAAATCGCCCATCTCCAACAGCTCCCCGTTTGGTACCGACTACCGAACCCTGGCAGCCTCTTCCTCACCCACCAGCAAAGGGCCTTGTCCACTGTCTCCCGGCATCCGCTCACCCATAATCCCAAGAGGGGAGAGGAACCATGGGCCTCCCATACCCCTGAAGAAATCTGGCCTGAGCTCACCTGGCTCACCTGCGCCTTCCTCTCGCGCCACTCATTTTCCCGAGCTCTCAGGCAGCTGTGGCATCAGCAGCTCCCAAGAAGGTGCTAAAGATCTTGACTTGGTGTTATCCAAATCCAGCTAACCAAATTTTAGGACCTGTCTTAATGCTTTCAGTCGAGATTTGAAGCTGCTCCCTTTTTTCTTTGGACTAAAGAGAATACCTACTAATCCTTATTCATTTCTCCTATAATTAACTTAGAAGTAAAAGCTCTCAGTTCTGCCCCATTACCTTCCATACAAGATGATATTACAGAGCACTTTGGTTCCTTTTTTTTGTAAACCCCAAAAACAAAATCACTCAGACTGCAGTAAAGAGTCTCTAATGGCTCTTTTATGCTTCATCTGAATCATTAAAGTCTGCAGCCTGGTTTATTAGATCCGTACATCCTTAAAGAGATAATCATCTTTATAAAGAAAAACACCAGCGTGAGGCTTAGACCTGTACAACTATAGCACTGTTGGAAAATGGTGCTAGAACCCTAAACCTAAAGTTGTTCCTGCAGCTTTTCTAACTCCTCAAACCAACCAGTCACCTTCTCTTCTCTCTAAACAACCTTTACTCTGCTCTAAATGTCCAGGTGGAGGAGAGACCTTAAAACATGTTTGATGAAGTGACTCCTCAACCCTTCAGAAAGATACTGATGTAAGAAACATCTAATATTAATGAACAAATGAACATTCCAAATCCATGGGCACTGCTGTAGTTTTCAGACGTCCTCTGTCACAGATGTCTTTATTGTTTTATTGATTGTTTTTTATATTATCATGTTCTGTTTATATACTGGAGTTTTGACCTATTTGAAATATTTTATTTATCCCTGTAACCTAGATGTTTAACATTAACTTTCCTTTAATGCAGATCCCATTAAAAAAGGGAGGTTGTAGACTTTAAATAACTGATGTTCCACTCTCAGGTAAAGTATAGATTATCAATGTATTAAATAATATATCTAAATTGACGGACCTATATTAGAACATGTTAATAAACTTTTATATATATTCTATAACTAGCAGCAGGTTAAGTATAAACGTTATTAGAACATCTGTTTGTAGCAGGCAGAGGTTCAGCACTGCTGGGTGACGTCTTGGTGATGCTCAAATAATTACAACTGGACCTAAACCCCATTTAGTAGGTCTCACACAGGCCAATCAGAATGCTTTTCTTCCTATTTATTGCTGAGCTACAACCAATCAGAAAGGAGATGTGTACCTGTTGTACACATGTAAAATGTATACTGTAAACATCTTAAATTTGACATTAAATTAGCAATTTGACATTAGATGGACGTTTTTGTCTGTAATGGCACCGATTTATAAACAAAACACGTTTTTGGTTTAAAGTGAAAAAGTAATGTTTACAATGAAATCATTAATTAAGAATTAAGAAAGGCACCTAAATTTAGGCTTTATTTGTGTTTATCCTGCAATATATCCATCCATCCATTATCTTCCCCTTTTATCCTCTACTAGGGTGGGGGGGGGGCTGGGCAGATACACACAGGAGAGGATGCCAATCTATCACTGGACACACTCACTTACACAAACACACTCTATATGGGGCAATTTGGAGAATTCAGTTGACCTATATCCATGTTTTTGGACTGTGGGAGAAAACCAGAGGAAACCCACGCGGACACGGGGAGAACATGCAAACTCCACCCAGATGGGGATTCGAACCAGGAATCCCTAGTGCTGAGAGGCAAACGTGCTAACCACTAAGCCACCGTGCCGCCTACATGCAATATATAAAAAGGTAAAAAATATAATTAGTGTTCTCTCACTGACCATAAGAGCCACTTTTTTTTGCTCTTATTGTTTATTTTCTTTCCATCTGCTGTTTTGAAGTTCTAAATTGCAGACTGAAGTTCATCTTATTTTCTGCATATGTTTTAGTCCCCTTAATCCTGTTCTGTAATGGTCACTCACTTAAAGGGGTCAAAGTATGCAGCGAGATGGCTGGACTACAGTCTGCTATTGTAGAGCTCCAAAGTGAATCTATATTTAAAGTGTAACTAGAAACAAGATGTACCAACTCACAGGCTGCTGAGTGTGGTTCTGATTAGGGTCACGAACCGAGTGCTGAATTTTAAGAAAGGCAGTAACCAGGGAAACGCCTGGGACAGGTCATCTAACTACAGGGTGGCGTGGTGGCGCAGTGGTTAGTGCTTTTGCCTTACAGCAATAAGACCACTCCAAAGACTCCAGTTTAAGCCAACATTCCACACAGATCAACCACAAAGCACACAACCCACTTTTACACTTAGCAGCAATTTTATTTAAATTATTTACTTTTCAACATTTTTATACACTATGGGAATAAAACCTATATATAGGCATAGGGAGAACATGCAAACTACACATACAAATGACTCTCTCCTTGGTGCCTGGGAATTAAACCTGGGCTCTTGTTGCTGAGGTGTGAGTGATCACTGTCCCATCCTGTGCTAATTGATTAGTATATACAAAATTGATGACATGTTTTAATACATTTCTTCATTCCCTTTGAGAGCTTGATTTTCAGTACAGAGTCTGCTGTTAGTGTGAGTGTAGAACTGATGATTACACACAGCGTTCAGAATAAATGTTAGGATTTTCTAGCAGTGCTACATTATACAGTAATTTACAGTAAAATATAAATGTTTAAAGCTTATACACAATCAAATCTGTGTGATCATTTAAATGTAAATCTTTGGATAAATTCAATGTTATTTATTAGAAAGCTTCTGCACACTATTTAACAAATGCAAGTATACACGCTGCTCATAAATAATGCTTCAGACAACCAATCAATGCTCTGAATCAGGGCTCTGTACTGTACTGCACATAAGCTGGACTTTGGCCTTTCCATTAAATAAATAACAGGTAATGGATATTTTCTTGTTAATAGGACTTTGTGTTAAGAGTACAGTAACATAAAGCTAACAATTTTTACTAAAATAATATACTCCCTGTTTAAGCTCAACGGTGATGTCACTGATCCAAGCTGTATAATAAATCCCTCACGTTCAATTCGGTCTAATCAATGTTTTAAATGAAATGGTGCTGAACTTTTACGGACCATCAGGCAAAAATGATGTCATAACGTCTGTTAAAGCTCAGCAAATGGGTATGTAGCTACACTCACTCACTGGTCAGCTTATTAGGTTCAACTTTCTGTTTCTATAACCACTTACTGTTTTCTCAGCTCCACTGCCCACATGCATTAGCATCACTGTAGTCCATATGTTTCTCTGCATACTTTTTGTTAACCCTCATTGCTTCATTGCTGTATGTCCCTGTGTTCTGACGCCAACAATTATTGTTTCGATATTGTTGAGATACGTGTAAGTCACTTTGTGTAAAAACCTTCACTAAATGACCAAATGTAATTTTCAGCTATACAGTAAGTGGTACTAATTAAACATGAAAGGTAACAAGAAGGTGGCTCTAATAAAATGGCTAGTGAGTGTGTATAGTTTTCAAAACAATGAATCTACAGTAATGATATAAAAGAATTGTTTTTAGAGTGTCATCAGGATGATTGTTATGAAGGCAGGAGGCCCAATGCATTTAGAAAACTTTTTTTTTGCCTGTGTCTCTTGGTCATGCAGCAGCAGGTGGACATTTTTATTTTATTTTTTTAAGACAATGAACTACTGATTTCCAAATGCATTTTGCAACATTGTAGTCGCTTGATTATATAAATAGCAAATAATAAACCATAAACCCATGGCTGACATATCTCAGTCAATAAAGAATTCATGACCTCATCATTTGTGGTGTCCATCCTTATCTTCCAGTGAAAAAACTCCCAGGTCTAATCTGCATGTGGGAGTCATGTTTGAGTTGGGAGTCAGATGGACTTCATGAAACAGTTTTTTGTTTTGTTTGTTTTTGAGTAAAATTGTATATTATATAATGATAGGATTTCATTTTGAAAAGGCTTGTGGTGAACTAATCCCACTAGTCTGTTATGGAGTGAGGCCCCAGCCTTCCCAGCGCCGTCTAGTGGCAGCAGTGACAATTGTCACTAGATGACCATGTCGAACTTAATGCAGTATTTTAACATAAAAAAAAAAAACACAGTACATCTTTTTTACAATAAAGAGACATAAGGTAGCTGTCCTCATCTGTTTTTTTCCTCTTTCTGTATGTAGCTTATTCTATTGCAGCACTGTGATCTGCAATGTAACCATAAATCCAAAGCACAGCCTCCGCATGCTGCTATTTTATTCATGTATATAAAAGTAAATGTATGGATTCAGCGTAACCCTTATATTTACACCACACAGATCGGAGATCCATCAAGTGGACTGAAGTATTGTTATCTTTAATCCAGTAATTTCTTCTCATCTTCCACTTAATACTTTGCTCGGGTTACTGAGGGGTTCCCCATGCCCATTCAAGGTAGAACATTTCAGGTGCTGGACAGATACACGCAGGACAGGAAGCCAATCCATCGTTGGGCACCCACAGAGTAACATATATATATATATATATATATATATATATATATACACACACTATTTTTAACACACACAACATTTTTAAAAATGTTAAGTACATGTATCAGAGTTTTACAGTTGACAATCATGTGATGGCATGAAGAACTTGGATTTATCTGCGTATTCAGATCTGTGATCAGACAGACGTCACTATTATTGATTCTTTAAGGAAGGTAAATGAAGCTTAAAGCAAATCAGTTGCTACCCGACTTCCCACTATAATCTTTTACTTTCAATTAAAAATTTACTTTCGTGAAGGATTGAAACACTTTCACAGCTCTACACTAAGTACACGGAACCGACTCACAGATGAGAATGTATGAATTTTCTTTTTCGCACAGATTTGCTAGTGTTTAACCAGTTTTGCTGAAAGTTTACAGTGTAACTCTATACAAATGCAATTTTCAGACGTCATGTGAGCCACACAGACCCGTCAAGGAAAGACTGCTCTGCTCTATTTTTATCCACCGTTCTTACTTCTCTGATAGCACAGAGCTGCAGCCACAGCATTTTCACCACTCAAATTTTTAAACAGCAACACTTTGCCTGGTGTATACTCAACTGTACTCATTAAAACAGGGTTCATACGAACAAAATATCATTAATTAATAAAGATTGTAAAATTTAGCTTGCAGTCATGTGTTACTCATACTAAATATCACTGAAAAGGAATTTGATCGAAAGACCTAATGAAAATAATTAAAAAGGTATTGCAATTGCAAGAGTGTAAAAGGAAAAAAAAAAAATATATATATATATATATATATATATATTCATTCATTCATTATCTCCCGCTTATCCTCTATTAGGGTCGCGGTGGGGTTCCCCATGCCCATCCAGGGGAGAACGTCTCGGGCGCTGGGCAGATAGACCCAGGACAGGGCGCCAATCCATCGCTGGGCACACACTCATTCACACAGACACATTCTAAATGGGGCAATTTTTGAGAATTCAATTAACTTGATCCATGTTTTTGGACTGTGGGAGGAAACCGGAGAACCCGGAGGAAACCCACGCGGACACGGGGAGAACATGGAAACTCCACCCAGATGGGGATTCGAACCGGGAATCCCTAGCGCTGAGAGGCGAATGTGCTAACCACTAAGCCACCGTGCCGCTATATATATATATATATATATATATATATATAAAATTCACCATTTACTATACACACCCCTACAAAAATCCCTCTATAATCCATTATTTTGAAATAAACCATCCAAGTCTTAATGTAACCAACTCATCCACATACTGTGCACTCCTACTGTTAACAAATGACAGTAGTGGAAGTGTTAATTGTGGTTAATTTCTTCTTAACAGTCACAGACCCACTACCATGAAATTAGTACAGAGTTACAAAGCAAAAGATCTTATGTTTAAAGTGTAGAACTGGTTAGATATACAAAAGACTAAAAAAAGTAAAGCTTTTCCGTTATCAGCTTGGTGCCAATTCTTTATTACCTGTAGGTAGCATATACTTTGCTAAAATCCGCATGAGTCATGTTACAGGACAGACAAAGAGACCGAGAGAGGTGATGTGAGAGTGATATAATACAGTGTGACAATGCTTCTGTGTTCAGGGTGAATTTTACAGTGGCAAAGCATCGAACAGTACCATGACATGAACATGCGACAGCAACACTGACGACGCCCCCTTCTGCTCATGGACAGCAGAGTGCATAGAACAACTCCCGTTCGCCGTTTGCATCATAAGACTCGTTCGATTGTGGACACCCTGAAGCTCAGAGTGCCTATAGCATGTTTTAGGACTGCTTAGTAAAATATAACATCTGTATGTATAAATATGCAATGCAAACATAATTGGGACTTCTTCCAGTCTGGGCAGGTGGAGGAGTTGATTTTTTTCCATTTACTGATTAAATTTTTACACCACTAATTTAGCTGGACGTTTATTGTTAATCTTTTTTTAAGAGAGAAGGAGGTTAAAAAAGAGGAATTAAGACAAAGACCAAGACCGAACTCAAACAAACCTCCTCCCCTCAGACAGACTAGTAGGATGAGCTTAGAGACTGAAAGAAGAGGTTTGTTCTGAGTACTGGACTGCAGTCAGTATTTACTATGAGACAGACAACGGAGTCTGTGTCACTTTAAAGACATTTAAACCCTACTCAAGCATTCCAATCCATCGCAGCTCAAGACAATGAAAAAACTACACTGAACAGCTCTTCAAATAACTTTAGACGGGTCAGATGAAATCACATAAATGCAAGAATGGCAACCGATATACCAAGAATTTAGATCCAAACTCCCTCCAAGCTCTTGTCCGACACTTCTGAGTCCTTTAACAAACCAGAAATTTAATGAAATCGCATCCTCTCAGTAACATTGATAAAGTTCCTTGACTTTTTTCTTTTTTTGTTTCATTTTCGTTATTTATCAGGGGTAGGGAGGTCTCCCTCTGGTTAGCGAACAGCATGTGGCTTTCTTATTGACCGGTTCTGCGTAGAGAGGAAGAGAGCTGGAACCAGGCACGTTCTAGGCATTCTGCATCTCTTTGCCGATCTTGTAGCTGAGGATCTTGTTCCAGTCAATCTTGGTGCGGGTGACTGGAAGCTGTCGGCGCAGAGCCTTGAAGGTCGTGTCCGACATGGTCTGGTAGTTCTCGCTGATGGCCGTCTAATGTGCAAAAAATTAAAGGGTCAGCAATAAATCATCGTTATCAAGGAACAATCGACAACTATTACAATGGACAATTGTTAAATGTGTTGCATTAACTTTGTATCTCAGTCTACATCTATAACTACCACCTCCATTTTTAATACATGGTTAACTCCTACTGATCCTCTGGTCAATGCAGCTTATTGGAATCTGTGGCAGATTTCAGATTCACTCTAAAGGTTAAATATCTAAAAACTATTGAATTGTTAAATCAGTATCATTAACGTTTTACCTGGTATTCATTTTCTGCATTTTCAATGATTTTTACAAATTCCCTGGCAGTTGACTCTTCATCCTGTAAATAAGAAAATAAACATAACACATAATGGCATTTAAAAATGATTTTAAAACTGAGCAAAAACGATACGAGTTCACTTACAGTAACAATGATGGACTCTTCCACTTCTTTATGACTGACCAGCTGAACGTTGCCATCCTCATAATAATGCACCTGTAACAACAACAACGTAATGCTTTTTAAGGAAGTTTTTTTTGGTAGAATACAGCAGCCTAAAAATTCTAACAAATAACTACATTTAGCAGGCACTTTTATCTAAAGCTACTTAGAATTGAGAGAACACAAGTGAGTATTTAAGAAGGAAGCAGCTGAACTGCAATATTACCAAACCTTTGTCAATCTGTTTTTCATGCCTGACTTGCTGGACAACATTAATTAAGAATGTTTTTAAAAAAAAATAAAAAAAATTAACTGACTACTGGATTATGAAGCGTTTCTCGTCACACTGAATACAACAGGAGCATGTGTTAAGCCTGAATAATGCAAAATAAAGTGTCACCAAAAAGTATATATTTTTGACAACGAAAGGAGTTGAAATATCATCAACCCTGATACTGAACGATACATTGTGCAAACATATAATGTTTATTGGATTAAATATATATATATATATATATAGAGAGAGAGAGAGAGAGAGAGAGAGAGAGAGAGAGAGAGAGAGAGAGAGGTTAAAAGAAGAGTGTACATATTCTTCTTAAAGTGCAAGTATGCACACAAACAAGAGACGAGGAAGAGGTGATAAATATATAATAAATATTTATATTTAAAAAATCAAAGATCAGATAATCATAAAATATTGTTTTTGTAAGGTGGTTACATTCTAAAAATACAAACATGGACACACCTTCGTGCAAGTCTACAGGAAGGACTTTGTTTAAAAAAAAACTTTGTTATCTCTCTGCGTTTAGCATTAGGGCTGGTAAATAAGAGCAATTTACTGCTATTTAATTCCACAAACAAACTTCAGCCTGAAAACTGAATAGTTTATTACAGTTGTGGCCAAAAGTAGAGACTGACAAATTTAGATTTTACAGAGCTGCTCTGCTGCCTCATGTTAATGTTTTTCCAGGTGTTAATATTGTACAATTAGTATAATTAGAAGCATTTTTTATTACTTTTATTCACAGGTTAAGGTAGAAGTTTTAGATGTACAACGCTCAATCTTATTTCTCAAAAGTACCAGTGTCAACCGTAAAAGTATATAGGCCTGTTCTACCTGTACTTGATAAACATCACTTTACACTTTAAGAGTAAAAAGGGAAGATAAAAGATAAAATAAAGTTGAAACCTGTGTTTTGTCATTATTGATAATAAACTCAGAATAATGCAGCGCTCCAGCATACAGTGGAATAAGCTGAAATTGCAATTAAAGCACTGTAGAGCTTTTATTTTAATACAAGGCTTCTGAATGTGATTTAAAAGATTTTACTGAATATATTTTGTAAAATAAGAATTTCTAATTATGTGACATTAAACATCCACCATACAGTAAAAGCAATGCAAACAAAAGAGTAAGTTTCCATTTTTAATACACAGACAAATAAAAAAAGAAAACGTTACACAAGTGCAATCCTCACCTGGATTTTCAACACTCCCACCACCTGAGAGGAGGACTGGTTGATGGTGAACTTCCATTCTGACCTGCAGCGTCCATTCCTAAAAAAAGTAAATGCAAATGCATCGTGCAAATTTAAATCATGAATTTTTAATATAAAATGAAAAATTCTAAATTTAAAAAGGAAGTTAAAAGTAGCAATGTGATTAGTTCTAATTTAGTTAATTCTGCTTTAAAATTAAGTTCCCAACTGCAGTACAATTTTCAATTTTTTCATCTTACTTAAATAGCTAGATAAAATGTTCATAACTAATTTTAGCTACATGTAGGAAATACTTAAATTGCATTTACAAGGGACAGTGAAGAAAAGAAAGTGTTTTACCAGAAGTTTTTAGGTTGAAACTGATGTCCCTCAATGCAGGCAATAATGGTTTTCTGACCATCCACAGTTTTCCCATATACCTAAAAGAACACCATGACATCACATCCCATTAGTCTACAGTATATGCTAAAGCAGTCACTGAGTTCACTGCCTTAAAGCACCATCCAGTGGGCTGAAATGGAGATATAATCAAAAATACATAAAGAAATAATTTATACAGCTATATATTACATAAGGTTACACATTACTGCGATCAAATAATGCAAGCAGTGTGTAACTAAGAAAACCTGTAAATGGAAAACAGATTGACTACAGTTTTTATTAGTACAAAATACACTAATACCGTATTTACTTGCAGGTAAAACTGAAATTGGACAATTAAGAGTGAAAAAATGAGCCATCAAAATAGCAGATTATTAATTTATATTTAAACTTGCCAAACAAGCAGTGATCATACATACCGTGCACACTCCAGTAGGGTAGTGCTCCTTTACATAGGCACTAAGCGCATTGTCACAGGCGTCTCTCCAGGAGTGCAGTCCGGTCTCTCCCTGGTAGGGTTGGGGATCACTGGCTTCTTTACGCAAGTGATCGAAGCGGAATGACTTGCGGCTCCGAGGATCAAAGAAGCGTCCCTGACCCAGGTCACCATGCTCCGTAATCAGAACCTTTACAAGAAAAAATTAATGTTTTTTTTTTAAACTACAAATAATTCCATTTTGTGCATAAAAGCAATAGTGAGCCAGCATAACTGGATCACTGCCATTTGTCAAACAACCCCAGTTAATCTTACCTACAACCTCCTATTTACTTCTATGAACAAAACTCTATAATGTTCATTTTAGCATCATACAAAGTACTAAACTAATGAAATAATAAACACACATTATTTCCCATATACCTTAAGAATAAAACAAAAACAATGCTTTGTGTGTATTCATAAAACCTACTTTAAAAGATAGAAAATAACAACTATTTTTAGGTGAAACAAAAGCTTTAGAGTTTAGCAAACAGGTGTGTGCAGGAACACAGACTGGTGTTGAATCACACACAATTCACATACTATATAAAACATCTGAATACTCAAGAAACTTACTGACTCCTCCGAATTTTCCAGTTTGACAGGGGTGAACTGATCCATGTTATACTGGGCAAAGGCACTGTAATAGTCAGATCAGAACAAAGCAACGAGTGAAAAAGCTGCCAATAAGTATTTAACATGAACACTTATTAATGCTCTTTAAATAAAGAAAAATCTAGAATTCAACAATAAAATAACTTGTACTTCCTAAAAGTTCTGGTCACTTACTGAGCTGCCCCCTCCCGAAGAAGGTTGTCATTGTTGAGGAGAAGCCGCACATCTATAAGTAAAAAGTTTATAATGCATTAATGTTAAATGTACATAGCCAGTGTATATACATTTACATTAGCAACACTATGTACTGAATAAAGCCTCAATATCTAAATGAAGTGTTTGTTATGCTAGTGTAAAAATATTTACTAAATGTACTTTTTTGTAAATCCTCTAACACGGAATATAGGGAACTTACCATTAAAGACTTCGTTGAACTCTCCTGGTGGAGCATGGGTTACAAAGTTAGCTGCTATGCGGACCTGTGGTTGGGGGAAAAAAAAAAGGTGGTCCATCACAAGTACTTTTATGAAAGTGAAGCATACGGAATTGGGGGGGCATAAATAATGGCTAGGGCTGTGTACAACTGGCCATTTAACACAATTTATTTTTAAAGAAAAGGTCATCCATCACAAGTATTTTTTTATGAAAGTGAAGCATACAGAATGTGGGGAGGCATAAATATTGGCATGGGATGTGTACAACTGGCCATTTAATACATTTTTTTGCATTAATCTAGACCACCCAGATCAGGCGCAAGACATGCATTGACTGACTAGGCCATTGTGCTGCACATACAGCAGCATGCATCTCATGGCATTACAGGGAAGTTATTGTTTTGTTGCCTAGGCTGACTATCACAACTTTCACACAGGGCATTATGCCAGTGTTCTTGCATACTGAGGGGGCATTGGATTTGGATAAGCACGCACACTCCAAACTGAAAGTAATGTGCAATAAGTACAGAAAAAAAGCCTGGTCAGTAGTGCACTGTCAATGTATAAACTGTTAAGTCTTAGACCTTTAATAGAGAAAACCTTTTAAAAGAGAAAGCTTTTTGACATTTTCAAGGTAATGAATTTTATGTGGTTACAGTCCAGGTTCAAGTAACTTTCGTTATTTTTACAATATACAGTAGTGTACACTTTACAGTAGTTCCTCAAAGATGGGTGCTACAGAGAACAATATATACAATACAACAAAGTGCATGTACAATTATGTGCACTTGTTGGTTGTAAACCATTGTTTGAAGTGCAAGATAAACAGTATGTTTTTCCTCACAATAAAGCAGATTGGGCAGTAAAAACTAGAAATTAAACATTCCCATCCCATATCAAAAAGCACTCAGGATGTGTCTGAAGACCCTGTCCATGTTCTCAGACTACTTAAATATGATTATAAGCTTGTTAGAGACCAATACACATACTTAACATATTTTTGCACTTATGTCAACCTGTATTAAGTTGTACAGCTATTTTTATTGCTGCCTTTGTTTGGCTTTACACCAGCTTGATTATAATTGATTTAGTCTCTTATTGAAATTTGTAGACATAAGAAGATGGGATTAAAACAGAAACCAGAATAAAACTTACTAGTTTCCTTTTAAGAAATGAGAAACTCCCATGTGTAAGCACCTGAATCCTGTTTATGCTTCATATATTGTATAAAAATTACAATGAAAAATGGATTTTCATTCACTGCTCACAACTCTAAAGAGTAAATGAAGCAACCCAATAAACAATGACAAATCTCTTAATGATTAATTACTGATTAGAAACAACAAAACCTTTTGATCTTCTGCACATAAATAATTAGCACAGAATTCATGCAATAAAAATAGTTTTCCTGTGTGCACATAGTCAGCAGTTATACAGCAGCACAAATAATATTAAATAATTCTAAAAATATTTAATGCTTTATTTTTTCTTTCTTTTTTTCCCTAAAAAAGGCATGTCTGACTTTTCACACCATCATTAATAGTGTGTGTGTAAGGAAGTTCTAAGGACCAGTCACAGCAATGATTCAAACAGAAGCAATTTTTCCCAGAAGTTATACTTATCCATTTAACCAACCAAAAGCCTTACTGGACCCGATCTTTACAACAGTAATGTGGGAAAAACACATAGGTTAGCAAAACAGCAATATTTAGGGAGTCATAGGAAACGGGAAACGTCAAAAAAAAAAAAAAAAAAAAAAAAAAAGTCATAAATCTCACAGGCTCACAGAATGTTGCACACTAAGGGGGGATTTTTGTTGCCGCCCTTTCCATTTTCTTTAAGAGGACTTTGCCCTACCCCCCCCCCCCCCCCCCCCCCCCCCCCCCCCCCCCCCCCCCCCCCCCCCCCCCCCCCCCCCCCCCCCCCCCCCCCCCCCCCCCCCCCCCCCCCCCCCCCGAAAAACCATCACCATGGTAAATTTTAACATCAGGTCACAATCATCTTAAACCTTTTAAGGACAATTACTTGCAATAATTGGTCAAAATAACTAAATATGAAGGGTACATGATTTCTTTTCATAATGTTCTGCCATCTGAATATTAGGGCTAATGTAAATTAAACAAACTGAATGCGTATTATGTACATTACCATCTTAACAACTAAGGAAAGACAGAACAGCTAATCTGATGCAAAACAAAACTTTCATTCAGCCTGAAAATATATAAAAATTAAAAAGCAGGATAAAATGCACAGGGGTAATCAAGAAAATGCAAGCAACACAAAATGCTGATGCTTGCATTTAAGAATGCTAGACAGCAAAATTTTGCAGACAATAAAAAAAAAAACATTTACTGAATTTAGCTGGACTTTTACATCAGGTAAAAGTAATGTGCAACCATTATAGAACCTCTGACACTGATATATGTTCACATGACATGACAAACTGCTTGCGTGAGGTTTATATATGCAGATTAACAAGCACTGTAACAAAGCAGCCAACTTTAGGCAAGCAAGGAAACCCTTGGCAGCATCAACATTGCTTAAGGATTAATGTTTCTTTCTCTTTTGGAAATAGAATAGTCAATTTAGTTTAGAAATATTTCATTTCATTTTTAGCGCACAATGTTTAACAAATCTGTGGGTAATCTGCTAAACTGTGTCTATAATCTATGTGTAAAAAAAAAATGATTAAAGCCAAAAAACAAATTTTAAAACTTATGTCTGGCATCATTTAAATTTGCAATTCATTTAGAGTAATTTGTATTTATTTGTTAAAAAAAATTGTTAACAGATTTATTACAAATGTATTTATCAAAATTATTGTTTAATTAATTACTTTTCATAATAATGAGGTGATAAACAGTGTTCACATTGTTATACAATCAGTGAAAAGACACGGCAATTAAAAACAGGGAGGGGAAAACAGACAGATCACAATTATAAACAACAATTATTTTATGACTGTCAGCCCTGTGGGTTCAATTTTGCTGCTTGAAGTCAGTCAATAGAAGCCTGGTGTATATGATCAATGTGCAGGATTCAAATCCACTAGATTTTAATTATACAACAGAAGTGTTGTTTTGAAGGACAGATTCTCAGAATAGATGGCTACAGTTCACCTGAAGTCACAAATGTAAACCAACAACATGGACATAACCATCGAAGTGGAAAGTACAAGTTAAAGAATGAACAGGTTTTACAGGGAGAAACACTTCATGCCTAATAAGGATGGAGACATGTGCGTTTATATATATTTAATACAAGTGTTTTAAGAGATCTTTCACCATCCATGTTAATATTCGTAATTTGTGTATAAAGACGATATTTCTAAAATGAACTAAGCCCAGATTAAAACACAAAGAATTACTACTTTGTTTAAATATGAATAAATTTAAATAAAAAAACAATTGCTATATGCACCCACATACAAATCAGTGCCCACGCACAGCAATAGACTAACCTCAAAAAACTATTGAATTAGTCCCTGTTAATATCTATCCTAAAATCTAAGCATGAAATAATTTTATTTTCTTATTATCCAAATTACTCAGTTCACAAAAAGATTTATTTACAAGCGTTATCTAATTTTAAGAGCAATTGTTTCACTGAAATTTTAAAAGTTTATTTTTCCACATGTGATTAGGTTTTTACACAAGCAGCAGAATGTATGCTCTAATAGTTGTCAACTACGACAAAATTAAGCATTTTGCTTATAAACATCCAAGTCTCCTGTCATTTCTAAATTTGTCTAATGATTTCTACAGTCTACTTTTAACTGCCGAAGTTCCTGAAACTCCAGTTTCTCCAGTGTCTTTTATCAAGATGTTTGTTTTGTCCGTGTTCATGTGTGCTGTGAATATTTTTTTTTAGCTTTTGGCTGAACTATTACCTTGTACAAGAGCAGGACTGTAAAAGTATGACAGGATTAAGTTCCAGTATATTACTTGTGTTTGAGCACACAGCTCTACTGGACAAATTACTAGCAAATCTCAGGTTTACAGTGCAGACATAAAAGAATTTAAAAAAGCAAGAAGGCCAAATTCAACATTAACACTAGGAATTTAGGAAAGAAATAGTTGCCATTAGGTTGAGTCTTTCTTTTTTATAATATTGAGAAAGATTTTTTTTAATAGGGGTGGCACGGTGGCTTAGTGGTTAGCACGTTCGCCTCTCAGCGCTAGGGATTCCCGGCTCGAATCCCCATCTGGGTGGAGTTTCCATGTTCTCCCCGTGTCTGCGTGGGTTTCCTCCGGGTTCTCCGGCTTCCTCCCACAGTCCAAAAATATGGATCAAGTCAATTAAATTCTCAAAATTGCCCCATATAGAATGTATTTGTGTGAGTGAGTGTGTGCCCAGCGATGGATTGGCGCCCTGTCCTGGGTGTATCTGCCCAGCGCCCGAGACATTCTCCCCTGGATGGGCATAGGGAACCCCACTGCGACCCTAATAGAGGATAAAGCGGGAGATAATGAATGAATTAATATTTTAAATAACAAATCCACCAACAGCAACACAGGACAATATGATCCAGCCAAAATGCGGTGCAAAATATCAACACAAACTGTCAATCACATTAAAGCTCATCATTTTTGCCGTTTTAACAGTTACATACATAATGTCAATAAAAAAGAATTTATTAAAAAACATTAAATCTGCACACAATAAAAAATGCATGTTTGAAGATAATCTGAATATGATTTATCTTATCAGCATCATTAGCAATAAATTCTGAAAAAGCTTTGAAGATTAAAGAGAACATATCTATCAATACGTAACCAATTTACAACCTTTGCAAGCAGCACCAGCCTGAATTACTTCGACAAAATAAATGTAATCCCTGTTTGTACTGAAGCACTACAAGTTTCCCAGGAAGGTTCTAGACCAAAAATCAGACAATAGGAATGTAGAAGGAAAAGCAATGCTTGGTCATCTGCAAGCCTTTTTTGATTGCACCATATTAAAAAAAAAAAAAAAAAAAAAAAAAGTTTTTATTTTCTACTAGAAGTGAATATTGAAAGCCAAAACTACACCGAAAAATAAACAAAGCACTCTTTGAATAGAAAATAGAGATGCACTAGCATTTTTATATGCTCCATTCTTTTCACAGAGCATTAACTTTTTATTTTAGGGGATAATCCTCTACACACTTGCAGAAATTCACAATAATCTATATTGAGATTTTTTTTAATTGTCACAATTGATTAGTATAAACTCTACAGTTACTTCAAGTGTAGAGGAAATATCTGGTAAACAGAGGTAGAGATGCACTAATACCAGAATTAGCTCATGTACTTTTCCCCAATACCCTTTACCGGAATATCACTTTACACCATAATTACAGTTGTTCTGCCAACTTGTAAAATGTGTGGTAATTACAGAATGTATTTTTTCTTAAAAAAAAAATACATGACTCAAAGTCTAGTAAGCATAACAATAATAAAATGTCATATTTAACAAAAGTCTTTGTTCACTTCATTGTTCAATCCAATGTTTGTGTTATGAAGCATTGTGTATCTGCAAGGGCCCAAAAAGGTTTGGCAAAATTGGCTTCTGTGAATCCTTAAAAAGAAGTTCTCTATATGCACATAAAATATACTTAAGCCATCTACTTACTGCCAGTCTGAAAATGTCAGGGGCGTGCATGTGCAATACTCAAAAGCTAAGAGGCCGGGTCATTTTTTTGTTGATCATTTGAATGTCCATGGGATTTATCAGCTTATTGTTGTTACATCAATGGTAATGAGTTTGAGCAATCACTGTAGCCACGCATTTTAGCTGCAAAGTCATACAATTAAGTGTTTGGGTAAAACAACAAAGCACTATACTATACACTATAACAATCCAACACGATGCGTTTGATAGACCCATATTGAATGTTGGTCGTGCAGTATTGTCACGTCCCAGTAGTTGGGTTTGCGTCTTTAATACCAACATAACCGTCATCTTACTCCAGCAGATGTGTATTTAGGGCGCAGGCGGATTTCTCAGTGAAATGTAACACTACGGAAGACTGAGAACGGAGAGACACTATTTATGGTACCGAGGGCTCGACGCTACTTCCTGCACAGTTAGTCGTTTTTGTGAAGCTAACGCCCGAGCCGCTCCGCTCCGCTGCCACAGCAGCAGCCTCTTCAGTCTGCAACGTTCACCTCAATCCAAACAAACACACTTACAACGTTAACTAGTAAAGCAGCCGCTGTAAACACGCACGCTCGCAGCCGGGAGTGAGGACTCGGGCTCCCCGGCAGCTGCTCAGCAGACGGCGGCGGTGTGTTTACTTCACACTGGGCTTTTCCCGAAGCGGCTGCCGCGGGCTGTAGCTTCCTGTCTGAGCTAAACAAGCTAGCTCCGATGCTAACGTGCTAAACTCCAGTTCCCCGCTCGAATATCCCAACTCCACTCGTCGGTTCAAACTCTAATAGTCTCTACAGGCGACGTGTCCGCGTCCGCAAACGACTCGGAGGCCATTTACCGTCCGGTTAAAAGGTTTACCTTCTCCTCGTCGGAGAGCGGTTCCTCAAAGTCGCTCATCTTAGCTCCAGCAGACCCAGCAGACCAGCCTCAAATCGCAATGCATCATGGGGCGCAGGCTGTCACAGCCGTTACCATAATAGGTCAGGAGAATCTGATTGGTCCGTCCCAGAGCGCGAGCGAACACTGCTTATTAGAGCATGATCGCAGTGTTCCGTACACTCTCTCTCCAAAACTCGAAAAAGTTATTTCATTTGTGGACCTTTGCCAAAAAAAAAAGGAAAATAAATTGTAAATAATGCCACGTCAAAAAACTTACGTTCAAAAAAAAGTAAAATAGTTTTGTAAATCTATTATTAAGGTGGACGGCACGCTTAGTAGTTAGCACGTTCGCCTCTCAGCGCTAGGGATTCCCGGTTCGAATCCCCATCTGGGTGGAGTTTCTATGTTCTCCCCGTGTCCGCGTGGGTTTCCTCCGGGTTCTCCGGTTTCCTCTCACAGTCCAAAAACATGGGTCAAGTCAATTGAGTTCTCCAAATTGCCCCATATAGAGTGTGTCTGTGTGCGTGTCTGTGTTTGCCCAGCGATAGATCGGCGTCCTGTCCTGGATGGGAATGGGGAACCCCCCGCGACCCTAATATAGGGTAAAGTGGAAGATGGATATTTTTAAGGATTTTATTTTTCAGCAAATAAATGCAGTGCGATAATAAGTGATATAATCACTTTTACTATATATATATATATATATATATATATATATATATATATATATATATATATATATATATATATATATATATACATATACCGCTTTACTTTTACTTTATTCTGTAAAATTTTACTTTTAAATTTTCATTTTACTGTGCTCATTGTTAATTCTTTACTCTTCTTCTGCACATAACACGACAAATAGAGCATCGGTAAAAAGTGAAATTTCCATCCGAAGATTAATAAAGTACTCTTATTGCAATAAACTGCAATAGAACACAAAAGGGGTAGTGTGTCATTTTCTGCAGTGTGGTTTAATAATAAAACATCTTACAAAGTACATACTGGCTCCTGCGGACAAATAGCACTCAGCACTCTCGATCCAGGTTCGAATCCAAATCTGGGTTGAGTTTCCATGTTTTCCCCGTGTTCGCATGGGCTTCATCCTGGTTCTCCAGTTTTAATGCTCTAAAATTGCTCCACATAGTCTGTGTCTGTGTAAGCAAGTGTGTGCCAATGGATAGATTGGTGCCCTGTCCTGGGTGTATCTGCCCAACGGCTGAACGCTCTTCCCTAGATAGGCATGGGGAACCCTAGTAGAGGATGAAGCCGAAAATAATTAATTAATAAATTAATTAAGTAATTTATTATTCATTCATTCATTCATTATCTTCCGCTTATCCTTTATTAGGGTCGCGGTGGGGTTCCCCATGCCCATCCAGGGGAGAACATCTCGAGCGCTGGGCAGATAGACCCAGGACAGGGCGCCAATCCATCGCTGGGCACACACTCACTCACTCAGACACACTCTAAACGGGGCAATTTTGGAGAATTCAATTAACTTGATCCATGTTTTTGGACTGTGGGAGGAAACCGGAGAATCCGGAGAACCCGGAGGAAACCCACGCAGACACGGGGAGAACATGGAAACTCCACCCAGATGGGGATTCGAACCGGGAATCCCTAGCGCTGAGAGGCGAACGTGCTAACCACTAAGCCACCGTGCCGCCAGTAATTTATTAATGAACATAAAATGTATAGTGTACATTTTTCTGCAGTATGGTTTACTTAATAAAACTTCTTAAAAGATAGATACTGGCATCTGCTGGCACAGGCTTGAAATTTGTCTTTAAATTTACATATTCTTGTTGCACATATTCAGGATTAACATTAATAGTATGTATGCTTTAAATGTCCCTATGTCCATTCTAATGTCGATCAGTCAATACTCTAATTAATATACAATCTACCATTTATAGCTGCTATTGACTTAGTTATGATTTTGCTTAATTATGTTATAAAGAATATTATCTTTTAACATTAAAAATTAATCTAAGGATAGACCTGCCAGCAGGGGCCTCCCTAACTCTGTTCCAAAATTTTAATGCCTCTTACACACTGGATTTCCTACAGCATTATACTAGAACCTGTTTTATTACATACATACAAATAATAAAAACAATGTGCAATGTTTAAGATATTGTGACTAAATAATAAATAAATTGCTCAGTAGATTTAATGCCCAGCAACGAAATCTCTTGAAAGTTGTGAAAGCACTCTGCATGAAGGAACTAAAACACCTCACCCACCTTTGTTCTTTCTAGCTTGTACATTTTATTGGCAGCTAATCTCCGTTCATGTTCATATACTGTGCCAATTTCCAGATGGACCACAAAAAAAATCAATGCACTCTTTTAAATCCATCTGTTAGAGGTTACTTCATAGTGTGTATACCTTTATTAAAAAATATTGGTATTGCTAACCTGAATTAGACAGTAACATTTCAGGAGGTAGGTGCTAACTTTAGGGGCTTGGTGACATGAGAAAAGATGAGATGAGATTTGAAGTAATAAGCCCTGAATCAGACTGAGATAAATTTACAGGGCTTCTATAGCATAACACTATCAATCAGAGTAAATGGACAGACTCCAGACTGAAATTAAACTCCAACGTGACATCAGCCAGGCTCCAGATTGGAGGCACCATATATTGGATTCAGAGAGTATCTATACTAAAACAAGTCCCAGTCATCACTGAAATCAAATTGCTTCCAGATTGTTTGTAGACATACATCCAAGTACAACATATAAATGAGGCCAGTATTGCAGTATAATGTCTTCCGGACTGTCCTCTTATATCTCTCCAGATGTCATCTTAAATAAAGAACAGTTCTATGCAAATGCCAACCCTTTCATGATAAAAAGAAGAATATACAGAAAAGAAAATACAAACTTTGAAATTGTACTTTAATCTCTTTGATCATTATAATTGTGGTTCTTATACACTATACTATAACTAATCATGCAGCCATATTTGTACAGACTTGCTTAAACATACTTTATATTTTCATATATTCTAATGAATATATGATTTATTGAATTATGGCTAAAGTGAGTACTAGAATATAGTTGTTCACATTATATTTTTAAGAATGTGTGGGTGTGATATATTTATATACAGGAAGAACCAGAGAATCTATTTAAAATGGTTATATTTATCATTTTCAGAAATAGTATAATATTTATTAATGTATTTAATTATTATCTTCGACTTAGTCATGACAGAGAACATGGAAACTCCACCCTGATTGGGCTTCGAACCTGAATCTCCAGCACTGAGAGGTGAATGTGCTAACCACCAAGCCATAGTATATATATTTTATTTATAAATCTTAAAGTATAGTTTCAATCTAAAATGTAATGCTCCTGACCTTTTTTTGAACAGTGCAGGCCTGGAGTAAGTGTACTGATGTTCATGGTGTTTTTTTTTTTTTTGTAAATAACGTGTATATTAGAAGTTTGCAGCTGTACTTAGATTGATGCAATTAACGCCAAACAGGTGACCTAAAAACACTAGACTGAAGATGTAGTCAGTCATCATTTGTTTGCTGCATTACAGCAATAACAGATTGACGTGCATGTTCTATGTGATAGACTGGCAACCACACACTTTACACTCTATGAGACACAGCTACCATAATACTTCATCTGATAGAAAATAAAAATCAAAGACAGTTACAAATTTTTTGTTTCACAGTCCGTTCTTAGTTTTCTAAAAAACACAAGGAGCTGCCTACAGCATGCTGCTCACTGGTCAATTTTATGTCCAGTGACACTGGAGTATTTAAAAACTCCAGTAGCATCATTCTACTTTAACACACTAACACACCAGCACCACATCACATGACTCATTCACCACCTAAATATTACCTGCTCTGTGGTGTTCCTGTGATCAATAAGAGAACAGAGCAAAAGAGACTAACAAAGCATGCAGGGAAACAGAAGGATGCCACACTGCAATAGCCGAAGTATAACATGCATCTATGTGGTAACAGTAACTTATAAAATAGACAATGAGTATAAAAACAAGGGTGGTCCACGGCTCTGCCAATGAAAGATGGTAGAACTTTGGCCAATGGCAGAAATGTCAGAACACTGTGTTTAAGTTCTTCTGCCTCCCACTTCTTTAGTCCAACGTCCTCATTTTATTCCCAGACATAACTGACTTTTCACCATTCATCAAAAATGCACAGTTTGCATGTGTGCTTGTGTGTGAAAAGGTGAGGTCTATTCCCACGACCTGGGCTGCGGTAACATTAGCTTCCTTTGATCTGGAGCGGGACGGCTAGCCATCCACCAACCACCCCTCACACCCCCTTCCCACCCGACTGAGGTTGCTGATGAGATGTGACAGTTGTGAGGCCTCACTCTTTGATGTGCACAGAAATATAAGGGTATTATCCTTTCCAAAGGCCCACCGCACACACAAACACACCCACCCGCAGATGTACACCTATGAGGCCACATAGAAGTAAGGTTTATCTGCCATCTCAGTAACTAAAGGCATTTCTCTTTTGTAGTTGCAATTACATAAGGACTGAGAATTAATATAATTACTCATCATATATTTGAACATATTGTTCATTAAAAGGGTTCCGACTAAATGATTCTTGTATATGTGTATTTAATAATTTAATTAATGTTATTATTTGTGGTATTAATGTGGTACCAGCTTACTAACAGCTTAAAACAAGCCTCAAAATAATTAAAAAATACAAAACTACAAAAAATGGGTAATTTGTATCAATTAAATAAAAACTGACCTATGGAATGATAGTGCTATGTCCTGGGTGTATCTGCCCAGCGCCAAAAAAAAACATTCTCCCCTGGATGGGCATGGGGAACCCCCCAACTCCACCCTCATCCATGACCCTAGCATAGAATTAAGCAGAAGATAATAGATGGTTGTACAATTTTATAATAATAATGTATGTCATTGTGATCTTACTGAGATCTCACAATATGGTTACTACTGATGAAAGATCATCCTCCTACAGGACTCTTATTTTATAAAATAACCTTCCTAATCATTTTAAAAAGCAAATCAAAAACAGTACAAATTTTTAACTTTGCTCTTGCTTTTAATTTGTAAAACTCGAATTTTTTTTTGTTCTTTAAACCTCAATCCTGCTGATTTCTATTTATTATTTAATAATAATAAAACTGAATCATTTGTAGACTATTGTTTTACTTATTTATGGCGTGGTTTTTGTGTAATGCTGCTTTCTGACATTTCTGGATTGTTCAAAGCTTATATATAAATACAATTTGTAGCAGAAAACAACAGCTAGTAATAAACAGAATACAGAAAAACCTCTTTATTACACTGTACTCTGCGTAGCAGCCAGGACTGTAACTCAATACACAGTCATTCAGACACATTTACTGCATCATTCATGCACCGGGCAGAGCTGCACAACTTTGTGTATAGCAATTAAGCTTTGTTTAAACACATTTTTTAATATACTATATAACCCAAGTGACAGGGCCTATTATGTCATAGTTTGTGTATAAAAGGCTGTTACATTTGGTGCAGTGTATTTCTGTTCAGCTCTGAGTTTTGGAATTTGCTGCTGGAAAGTAATGAATCCAAATAACTTGTTTTAGTAAATTACTTGAAAGGTTTAATATAAAAAAGGATAATGTCATCCTGATTGTCTACTTAGATCTCTGTTTATTTGTGGATATATTTAAGTCAGTTATTTTTAGTATATTATACAACAGCACATTACACAACTTGAGTAAAATAGAATAGTACTGTATCACAGAATTATAACATGGAACCTAAACACATATTGTCTTAATAACTGATTAAGTCTATAAGACCACTTCCATATCTAATGGATTCAGGCCAAGAACCGGAGATACGTTGAAGTCTGCACAAGAACATGTGATAACCTGAGACAAGTGCTAATATCTTAAATGGTGGATGATTAGGATTTGTCTGAAGAACTGAGAGCTGATGTTGGTTGAGTCTTTGAAGTGGTACTGGTTTTATCAGCCACTATATGTGCAACAGTGACTGTCTGAGTGTAAAAACTGATTGGGATGCCCGTTCCTGATCTGGCAATGACATCTTCCACTGACTGAGCATCATGGGGAGTATAAAATGTTTTTATTTAAAAGTTTATATTAAGGCTTATTTACCATTTGGATTTATTATGACTTGGTCTTTTTTTAGAAAAAAATATTTACTGTACTGCAGCCTATGAAAGTCAAAAAGAACGATCTTTAGTTGAAAGAAGAACAAGAAACCCTTAAACAGATGATCTGACTCTAACAGGACCCTGATTGCAACATCAAAAGGTTTGTCTGGGATTCCATGAAGAGATATGAAGAAACTCCACATCAGCAAATCAGAGAGAATGAATGCAGGTTTAAAAACAAAGAGTGATTACAACAGATATTGAGTTACATTTGTTGGATTCCGTTTACTACACTACTTAAAACATAACATTTTAAAATGAACTGTACTTTATTTAAATATTGTCATTTTTGTATCAGATAACAGCAAAGCAGGCGGCTCAACAGTTGAACCATAATCAGCTCCTTGGATGACTAGCATTAGCTGATGACATTCAGATATGAAGCGTGACTAATTTGTCTCTCTCCGGCACTTTTGAGGTTTTTTCTTTCTGGTAGTCATGCATACATTGAGATCATGGATTACACACACTTCAAGTCCACACACACTGTTCTCACACACGATGGTGACTCAAAAGGCCATGGTAAATTACCAGAGGACTGTGAAAACATATAAAAACATAAGTGTAGGGCAGAGGAAAGGACACGTTCTGTATTTAAATTGCGAGCCCAAACCTGTGCACGCAGTTACATCACATGCCATATTGTTAATGTGTTTTATGGTTAGTACATAATTAAGGTTAAGTTCTCATTATTAATAAAAACAAATGCATGCGTGTGTGTTAGTATGTGTAAGCTCTTGGTGTTATCTCTGTCACAATAGCAAAAATATTTTTTTACAAATTGCAAAGGGCTCATGTTATTGTATTATGTTTTTTTTTTATTTTTTTTATCATACCTTAAATATTAGCATAGTTTTTTAAGCTGATGCAAACAGGAGGTACAAATAAGGAGAACAGCTGAATAAAGCTGTAAAGCCATTAGTTCACTAAAATGGGATTAGTAATGCCTGTAAGAGCACACAGCAAGATCAGAGCTTGAGCAAGATGCTTATCAAAGAGAGGCCATGTACCAGATCAGTAAATGGATCAGTTTTGTGTGTATGTGTGTGTATGTGTGTGTGTCAGTTGTCCCGGTCACTTTTGGGTTACAGGACCATTGCACGCTAACATAGCCTACATCTGGATGCTCTTTTCCACCTGATCTTGGCACTAAGTACATGCATACTATATTTGCTCTAGGCGATGGGAAAAAGTTAGGGGTGAGTGCAGTTTATAGATTATTTCAAGTGGGGCTAAGACTGTTAACCACTTCCAGGCTGTAGGGGAGTTTTGGTTTAAATTTAGTATGCTCTATAGGTAATGAGTTCTTAGTGTTCACTTTATATTTTCTTTGTTTCTGTAAGTGTATGATACATATTCATTTTTTTGTAAAAAAACAA
>JAFMOD010000507.1:138727-141855 GCA_019802435.1 Corydoras maculifer
TCATTTTATGCTCTGCTGGACTGCCAACCACAAATAACTAAAGTGAGAGGAATACAAAACCACAACACAAAGCACAGTGACAAATCACATGCAAGCATCACCAAGAAGACCATAGTGTCTCAATAGTGTCACAAGTGTATGTTATTCCCTCCTGACACATTTTTGGAGTCATTCTTATGTTCCTAGTGTACTGTGTTTCTAATATTCTTATATCTGCAAATTCTACATAGCACATAATAGGATATTAACATAGATGTTCCCCAGATTCCACCCAGATCTTGAATCTGAGAATTGTCTAGTATATATTTGACCGCTTAACTTTATTGTTTAATTTCATTTACAAAAAGCATTATGTCACGATCGACTTTGTAGTTCTACAATTTCAGACTGTAGTCCATCTGTTTAAGGTGTTTAAATGAATGCACTGCTGCACTAAAACCCCCTCAGTGTCACTGCAGAACTGACCATAAACAATCCACCACCTGAATGAAACCTGTTCTCTGATTGCCTGACCAGTACAGAGAACCAACAGGGAACTAACACGAACACAAAAAAACAAATGAACTACAATATATAATTATAAAACTAAAAAGTCCATCTATATGGTAATAGGAGAAAATAGACAATGGGGCAAGAAGGCATTGTGTCCAAATTTTTGACTGCTACTGTATATATTTATGTATGTATGTGTCTTCATATAGGAATCTACTGCAAAAAATTTGTGCACACTCAGTGACAGTTATTCATTTTCTTCAATTCATTCAATTTTATGTTTTTGTCGGTTGTTGGATAATTAAGACCTTTTCTGTGTTCCTTTTAATTTACGTATTTGTTTGTATCTCCAGGTGTCTGTCTGTTTCTTTGCCAAGCATTGTATCATCAGTTCTTTGTAACCTTCCATTCCTAGTCTTCTTGTTGTTGGTTTTTTGTTATATCCCTGCTGTCCTGGTCCTAGGCCCATTTATGATCTGTTTCTGATTATGGACTTACCCATGTATACTCTGGAAAGCAGTCTGCGGTAAAGCACTGCAGTAAGCTGGAGCTGTACTTTTTGTCTTGCTAGTGATAAGCCTTGTGAAATTTATGACCAACGATTAACACAAAAAAAGTGTAAATGTAATTGTCCCTTATATTTATGAGCCCCTGCTTTTTATAACAGAGTAAATCTTGAATAAAACATGTGATACGATATGTGTGTGTGTGTGTGTGTGTGTGTGTGTGTGTGTGTGTGTGTGTGTGTGTGTTTGTGTGTTAAGTGGATATAAAAGCATATATAGAACCATTGATTACTATAATGAGCAGCAATATCTCTTAATGTTATGACATTTAACCCTAAGGTGGATAGGTTACAACAGCAAAAAAAAAAATGTACAAACGCTTACTAAAATAAAACAAATGAAAGATAAAAGATTCAAGGAATGAATTTTGGTTTAAAGCTTGTAGATAGTGTAAATGATGGGTAATTCGGATTGGTCAATACTTAAACCTGGTAAAACTAAAAGTCCATCATTGCTTTATTGCCAGATACAGTCTACTGTTGTGTGTTCACAATAATACATGTCCACAATAATACAACACACAATGCCACAGAGAAAAGTCCACTTAAATCGGTTTTATGAACTTGACAGTGAGTTTAATGTTCTTTACTGGACTTCAGCTGGTTATCAGCTTGAATGTAGTGGACTGAGAGGTTTTCAACCTGAAAATGTTTGGGAATCCATGCAATATATAACTATTCAAACAGCCCTGTATATATTATAACATTCGTTGTGGAGACTTTATATGGACTTCTACTTATTTCATATAGACTTACTGGGGTTTTGGTCCCTCAAGATTTTATAGACACATACAAACAGGCGCACACACAGTAGAACTTGATTTCATGAGAACTTTAAGTGTCAGAGAACTTGATTTAGTCTGGAATTTATTCTAAATTCAAATAAAACAAGATGTAACAAATTTTACCAACCCTAAACATGTTCCAAACCCTACTTGTTATGTCTAGTGTCATTCAAATAGAGACCATAAAACAGCAAACACAGTCCCATAATGATAGAAAGATCAAAACAGATGCCACAGAAAATAAACTGAAAAAAACATGTAGCCCATTTTAAGTGTTGCTGCTGAAAACATATGACAATATAAGGTTGTTAACAATGACAAAAATTGTTTTCAATGCACTTTTAGATTCTCTTGGGCTACTATGATGCAAATCATGTTTTTAATTACGATCACTCTGGAGTGTTTCTGCAACAAAGTGTATTATGTGTCTATATTTGTAACAAAAGCACATATTCAAACTCACATAATGAAAGAAATGAAAGAGATAGCGTATGCGAGTGTGTGTGTGTGTGTGTGTGTGTGTGTGTGTGTGTGTGTGTGTAAGAGAAAAAAAGAGCGGGGAGATGCTAGATGAAAGAAAAATAAGGTAAACCCTTCCCCATGCATAATGCGATGACACCATTTCTAACATGCTGCAGGTGTGTCTGCCTGGATGAGTGTGTGTGTGGGTGTGTGTGTGTGGGTGTGTGTGTGTGTGTGTGTGTGTGTGGGTATTACTGGCAACCAGAGCACTTTGAAGTCTAGGCCAACTTGGACCTACACTCAACTCACAGCGCAACACACACAAACACACAGACACACATTTCTTAAAGATTACATGATTTTTACCTTTTTATGGACAATTTCATTTAAAATTTATTTTAAAATCTAGAAAATAACAAAATGATGAATAGTCTTGCAGATGTTTCATACTAAGGGCCAGATAAACTACTAAAAGCATGTATCTCTCTCCCTCTCTCTCTCTCTCTCTCTACATATATATATATATATATATATATATATATATATATATATATATATATATATATATATATATACATATATATATACAGTGGGTTGCAAAAGTATTCATACCCCTTGAACTTTGCCATATTTTGTCACATTACAACCACAAACATAAATATATTTCACTGGAATTTAATGTGAAAGACCAACACAAAGTGGTATACAATTGTGAAGTGGAATGAAAGTTATACATGAACCAACAATTTTTTTACAAATAAAAAACTGAAAAGTGCGATGTGCAAAATTATTCAGCCCCCCTGAGTCAATACTTTGTGGAACCA
>JAFMOD010000507.1:143034-222449 GCA_019802435.1 Corydoras maculifer
ATTTTGCACATCGCACTTTTCAGTTTTTTATTTGTAAAAAAATTGTTGATTCATGTATAACTTTCATTCCACTTCACAATTGTATACCACTTTGTGTTGGTCTTTCACATTAAATTCCAGTGAAATATATTTATGTTTGTGGTTGTAATGTGACAAAATATGGCAAAGTTCAAGGGGTATGAATACTTTTGCAACCCACTGTATATACTTTAATGCAAACTAAAAGTTAAGTTTCATTCATTCATTCATTCTTCCACTTTATCCTATATTAGGGTCGCGGGGGGTTCCCCATGCCCATCCAGGGAAGAAAGTTTCGGGCTGGGTAGATACACCCAGGACAGGGCGCCAATCTATCGCTGGGCACACACTCACTCACACAGACACACTCTATATGGGGCAATTTGGAGAACTCAATTGACTTGGTCCATGTTTTTGGACTGCGGGAGGAACCCGGAGGACACCCACGCGGACACGGGGAGAACATGGAAACTCCACCCAGATGGGGATTCGAACCGGAAATCCCTAGTGCTAAGAGGAGAACGTGTTAAACACTAAGCCACCGTGCCGCAAAAGTTAAGTTAATAAAATGAAATACTTCTGCATTACTGTATATTAGCCATTTATATTTTTCAAATTGTTCAAAAAATTAAAAGTCATGGTCATTTTGCAGATTTACCAGCTTCAAAATTTCCTAAACATGCAAACCAGTTTTTCCTACTGATTTATGACCTCCTTCCCTATAATCTATAGGAATAACATTGTCATTGTATTAAAGGTAAGTTAAAATACATAATATCAAATATTTAAGTCGTGTGCTTGTGGTTAAGAAACCAACCTTGTGACCTGAAGGTTTAAGGCACTTGACTGTAATTTTGTACTATATTTTCCCATCTTTAGGGGCGGCATGGTGGCTTAGTGGTTAGCACGTTCGCCTCTCAGCGCTAGGGATTCCCGGTTCGAATCCCCATCTGGGTGGAGTTTCCATGTTCTCCCTGTGTCTGCGTGGGTTTCCTCCGGGTTCTCCGGTTTCCTCCCACAGTCCAAAAACATGGATCAAGTTAATTGAATTCTCAAAATTGCCCCGTTTAGAGTGTGTCTGTGTGAGTGAGTGTGTGCCCAGCGATGGATTGGCGCCCTGTCCTGGGTCTATNGCCTCTCAGCGCTAGGGATTCCCGGTTCGAATCCCCATCTGGGTGGAGTTTCCATGTTCTCCCTGTGTCTGCGTGGGTTTCCTCCGGGTTCTCCGGTTTCCTCCCACAGTCCAAAAACATGGATCAAGTTAATTGAATTCTCAAAATTGCCCCGTTTAGAGTGTGTCTGTGTGAGTGAGTGTGTGCCCAGCGATGGATTGGCGCCCTGTCCTGGGTCTATATGCCCAGCGCCCGAGACGTTCTCCCCTGGATGGGCATGGGGAACCCCACCGCGACCCTTATAGAGGATAAGCGGGAGATAATGAATGAATGAATGAATGAATTTTCCTATCTTTGTATAAACTGTTTGGAGAAGGCTGTTTTCTGTTCCTGGATGACATAACCCAAGTTCATTCATTCATTCATTATCTCCCGTTTATCATCTATTAGGGTCGCGGGGGGGGGGTTCCCCATGCCCATCCAGGGGAGAACGGTTTGGGCGCTGGGCAGATAGACCCAGGACAGGGCGCCAATCCATCGCTGGGCACACACTCACTCACACAGACACACTCTATATGGGGCAGTTTTGAGAATTCAATTAACTTTATCCATGTTTTTGGACTGTGAGAGGAAAACGGAGAACCCGGAGGAAACCCACGCAGACACAGGGAGAACATAGAAACTCCACCCTGATGGGGATTTGAACCGGGAATCCCTAGCACTGAGAGGCAAACGTGCTAACCCCTAAGCCCCCGTGCCGCCTTATAACCCAAGTTATGCTTGGGTAAGTTTGGTGTGGAATAAGTTTGGCTGCACAGAGCCCTGACCTCCATCCATCCATCCATTATCTTCTGCCTTGTCCTCTATTATGGTCGCGGGGGGGTTCCCCATGCCCATCCAGGGGAAAACACCAGGGATACACCCAGGACAGGGCGCAAATTCATTGCTGGGCACACACTCACACAGACATGCACACAAATACACTCTATATGGGGCAATTTAAAGACTTCAATTGACTTGATTCATCCCAACCAGAGAACCCTGAGGAAACCCTCGCGGACACGGGGAGAACATGAAAACTCCACCCAGATTGGAATTCGAACCAGGAATCCCCAGCACTCAGAGGAGGACATGCTAACCACTAAGCCACTGTGCCGCCCAGACCCTTGACCTTAACTTCATTAAACATATTTGGGTATTCACGTTTCACAAGTCATACATGAACTTGTTTGAAGACTTCAAGCCAGACATCTGGTCTCATGATGTTCTTAAATAATTGATTAATGGAAATTCAGAGATAGTTGTAGAAAAACTTTTCAGAAAAGTGGAAGCTCTTATGGCTGCAAAGAGGTGGCTAACTTGAGGTGTCATAAAGGTGCTTGCTGGTGTAATATTTACATCATATATATTTTTCCATATTGTGCCAGGTAAACTGTAGATACTAAATATCTGTATCTGCTTCAGTGAGACAGGTGAAAAGATTTTTTTAAAGATTTTTCCTGGTTTCCATTTAACTGGAATTGTCATTGTGAATTTGTTGAAGTGGTTTAGGAAATGAATGACTGAAGTGTGCAAAAATAAACAGCAACCATTTTCAGACCAATTGTATTGAATGACAGATCTTCTCAAGAGCTGATGATATTGAACAGAACAGTTCCTCTGTTGTTCCAATGTAATTAACATCTGCTAAAGAAAATAAAAGTCTGGGGCTTAGCATCTATAACAAAGTGCATTTATGTGGACATGACAGTGTGTTCTCTGGATTATAGAATTCAAAAATATAGTCACAGATGGTCAAGCCCATATTTCTCCGTTCCACCATACCACCGGATTACTTTTGAAGAAATTGTATTTCAACAAAATCAACCAGTGCTTTATCTAAGAGGCCGTGGCAGTGGGGGAGATTTATGGCTCTTTCATCGCCGTCCAGCAAAAGAGAGATGTTCTTCTTACACTGGCATTTTTGAGTGTGTGTCAAAAGTGCTGCCAGGTGATGCTGGAGAACTGAAGCACCATTGTTTCTTGACAGGGTTATATTTCTTTGCTCTGGTCATTTTGCTTTGATGGAATCAAAACCCTTTGCCCTTTTGTGTGCGCGCTGTGCTGTAAGAGCTTCTTTCGCACAGGCTGTAATGCTTCATCGTTACTGTTTCAACTTTATCCTCACACACGACTGTGTGAACTTTAACCTGATGGCATGCTCCAAACTATTGATGCTAACCCTAGTCGACAGCTCATCTCAAGCCCGTACCACCGAGCTTTTCTTTAACTGCATCCCTACCGGTGCAGTGAGAGGTTGACTATATAATAGCGTTACTGTTTGGTGCAATAGATGGAGGAGATTAGCATTGGAATGGGTAATATAGCTTTACAAATAGCAGAAAGGTTGTACATGCTGAAGCTTAAGTGTCAGCTCAATGAAGATGGATTTGCTGTTATAGCCCAGGAAAATAAACCAGTCCAGACCAATCATCCACAAATGAGACAGAGCATAAGCCTGGGGGAGGAAAGAGTGGCAGCCCGGACACAACAACAGAATGGGGGGGAGATGGAGAGCAAGCGAGGGCTTGCAAAAAAGGATGAGAGAGGGAAGAGAGGAAGAATGGAAATGAAGAGGGAAAACAAAGAGAGAGATGACCTAGAGAGTAGTGAACCCTAACTCTGTTTAAACCCCTACCACAAACTGTACTCAAACATCCTGAACCCTTTAGGACCTACACACACTGAACTCTTTAAACCCCCCACTCCATCTCTTAATGCAACACACATACACACACACACACAGCCTCAAATGTGCACATGCACACTGAACCCTTTCTACCCCTCATTACATTTCTTTGTAGAACACAGAATTTCCAATATGTGTCTGTTTCCAGAGCCCACTGCCAAGTTTGGGATGTCTTGAACTGAATCTAGTGTTCATCTTGCACCTTGCAGAGACTTGATCATCTTGGGAGCCTGCCCACCTAACTGCCCTGCCTTGTGACTCCCATCAAAGGATCACGACCAGAGCAACATCTAAGCAAAGATAATAGCAAGTGATTAGCCCAGGATTATAAATTACATGCTGGCATTCGCCGAAATACAGTAGACCCCTTGTCCTTAAGCAAACAGCGAAGGTTCCTGGTAGAGTCAATCCTTTAAAATCACATCTGTAATATTTCATTTCCTGGGTTTTAAAGGCAGGGTGGTCACGAAGCTCAAGGATCCACTTTTCATTTACTGTAATGATCACAGAGACCCCGGTAAAGCTCTGATAGACCAGTCATGTTTACAAGCCTCAGTCTGGTATGGTACAACTTCAGGAACAGACAGAAGGCTGCCGCTTTAAAGTTAAAAAGGTATAAGATGAACAGAAGATGGCATTCATTTCTGTAAAAATTACCTGGTTCCCATGATCCTGTGGAGAAGCAGGCAGCCCTGTTGAAGCTCTGCTGGCACTTTACTTCCCAGATTAAAATATCACTCATTTTCATTCACTTTGGAACCAATCAGTCAAGCTAGAGTCCAGGGTGAAGACTGAAAATTGGCACTGAATTGTCTTGTTAAGGGATACAATGGGGTGTGGAATGAGCTTTGGGGTCTTCAGCTTAGAAAATATGAATCTCATATTTAGTTTTTCAGAATAATGCAATAAAAACAATTTTGGTTTTAGAAAAAAAATCTGGTTACGCTCAACAGACATTTTTTCCTGATAACCTTCATATAAGTATATACTGTTAAGAAAGAATGCCTTAAAATAAACTAGAAAATCTACCAAAAATAATAAAGAAAATAAAAGAGAAGTTCGATGTCACTCACACATTCACATTTTTTGAAAACTATAAAGGGTGCTGCGTAGATTGTTTGATCTTGACTCAACAGCACTTCTATGGTAGTACAACACTGTTTATTTCTTAGGAAAGATGAAAAGTCCATCTCTAACCTTTGGACATGCACCCAAAGATTCCCATCACGCTCCAGCTCCTGGCTGATGCAAGCCCCAAAGGGAGAGAGTTATGGCTCGATAGCAGCATGAATCCACTCTCCATTTCAAATGAACTCAGGCACAGGACAGGCCAAATAAATCTTGTCCAACTTGCCTCACAGCTGACAGAGAAAAAGGGAACGAGAGAGGAAGACATAAAGAGTGAGAGAACAAGAGAGGGAGGAAGAGCGCTGGAGCGATGGAAGATGGTCCTGTTTGAATTCATATGGAATCTGAAGCCCAGATTTCAGATGGATGTTGTGAAGTGGATGAAGTGAGGTAACTCTCGGAACCAAAAGAACATTACATTAGTGATGAGCCACATTACTCAGTCAGTTGATGATTCATTTGGAGAAATCTGAAAAAGTTGATGTTTTCAGTTATTGATTAAGGCATCTTCAGCAAACTGGTCTGCTTTCGGCAATCACCACTCTGATTCACATACATTAAAAAAGCAATACACTACAGTCTCTTCAGTTCTGTACCATGCATGTGCAGATGATTAAGGCGATATTTTTGCACTGATTAAAGTCTAAATTCTCCCAGAGCAACACGAACAACTCTGTGGAGCTCAAATTTATGCCAGTTCTCCAATTTGTCTGCACACACTACATAATCGATTAGTCTTTCATACCATCCGCTGATTAGTTAGCCATGAAGAATGAGATACTCACGTCCTAAAGCTCTACAAGCACTCCCCAGTTAAGCATGGTGTAAGAAAAAAAGGCTACAGTGATTTATGGATGAGAACTTTGGTATGGAAGAAATAAATCCATTCGGGTCTCGTACTCTTCTCCTGGTCTCTTAGCGGACGAAGGGTAAGAGGGAATAGGATGAAAGGCAAACGGGGAGACTCTGGCTCTGCTATAGATTAAGCCAAGCTCTTACATTCAACCAGATCAGGGAGGAAGAATACCTGCAACAGGCTTCTAGAGAAAAATAGAACAAATAGAAACACTACAGACGATATGCTGTCTATTAAATAAGTAAAATATTTTTTTAAAAAAGATACATTTTTTGTGGCATCTATTAGTTCTTTAGACATTAAGCAAACATTAAAAGGAAGGTATAATACGCTTCATCATGTGAGCTTGGGCACTGATGCAGTAAAAATAGTAGCAGTCGGCATATTTATGCTCCATAATAAGACTAGTAAATTAAAATTAGGTCACAATGGAAAGTAAACCCAGCAGCGACTGCGATCAGGTTACAGTGTGTTATGTTGTTTTGCAAAATGCGGTTTTGATCAGGTACACATTCTTGAAAAACTCTGATGGTGTCTGAGAGTGCAGTCAGTCTGCCGTCTCCACTCTTTCGTTGCTCAGCATGTGCTTCTAATCTAACTCATGGTGGTCTCAAATTTTGTCTCTCAACCCATTTGTTAAGCGAGGTGCGTTTCATTTCCTGCAATTCGGTAAAATATTATAACGTTAGACGCTGTTTTTTTTCTTTTTCTCACAGTATGTTTGTTTGTCCCACTTGTGGGACTTGCTGTACATGCAGACAGACGCACATGATCAAAACTGTTGCATGTGGTAACTGATGGATGCTTTTACATTACAGGTTATTTGGCCTCTATTGAGTGTTTGTAACATTTTTAAAAGTGCAATAATATTAAAACAGCATTATTTCTATAAAGAAAACTGTATGAATGGATGTGTTGGTGCTCTAAAGAACAGACAACAGATAATAATTTACATAACAGATGGATATGTTAAAAAAAGCTTTGTGATGTCACTCAACAACCCATCCATCCATCCATTATCTTCCGCTTTATCCTCTACTACGGTCACGGGGTGTTCCTCATGCCCACCAAGAGGCAAACGTTTCGGGCGCTGGGCACCCAGATACAGATACACCCAGAACAGGGTGCCAATCGTTCACTCACACACACACACACACACACACTCTGTATGGGGCAATATGGAGAATTCATTGACCTTGACCATGTTTTTGGACTGTGGGAGGAAACTGAGGAACCCGGAGGAAACCCATACGGACACGGGGGGAACATGGAAACTCCAACCAGATTGGGATTCAAACCGGGTAAACTTAGCTAAACACTAAGCCACCGTGCCACCCGTAACTCAACAACCCTATAATCAATTTAAGAAATAGATCATCCATCCATCTATCTATTATCTTCCACTTTATCCTCTACTAGGGTCACAGAGGGGTTCTCCATGCCCAGTCAGGGAAGAACGTTTACCTTGGATGGGCATGGGGAACGGATATTTAAGTAAACATTATTTATTATGAAGTAGAGCAAAATCTCTCTCCAGAATTTATTAATTTATTTTTTTATCTTCCACTAAATTCTATGCTATGGTTATGGGGGAGGGGGGTTCCCTATGCACATCCAGGGGTGGCATTTTAGGCACTAGGCAGATACATCCAGGACAGTTTGCCAATTAAAGTGAATTGGCTGCTCTAAATTGCCCCTCTATAGTGTGTTCAATCAATCCAAGTTCAAGTAATTTATTTATACAGCACATTTTACAATAGTATGTTGTCACAAAGCAGCTTTACAGTTATAAACCTTTAAATCCCCAAAAAGCAAGCCGAAGCGACAGTGGCAAGAAAAAAACTCCCAGTTATGTTGTTATTTTAAGGAAGAAACCTTGGGAGGACCAAGACTCAGTGGACTCATCCTCCTTGAGCGGCCGGCAGCATTAACAGTGTAGTACAGATTGTGTGGTGATCATGTGACCTGTATTTAACAATTAGGAAACTATAAAAGCCAATTAAGGTCCAATAGAACTCCAGGTTCCATCCAGTGAGTGAGTGAGTGAGTAAGTGTGTCCAGCAATAGACGTCCTGTATTTGTTCAGCGCCTAATACGTTCTCCTCCCACGACCCTGGAATTAGGATTAAGTGGAAGATATTAACATTAACATACATGTTTTACCTTTGTTGCTTTTGAAATTGTTTCTGGTTCTTGTTTTCTTTCATTAAACTGTTTCAAAGACTCGCCTTTAAGTTTGGTTGTTGGAGGTACAACAAATGAATTCAACACCAGTTTTCTCCAAATTTAGTCATAGCCAATTTTCACAGTTTCCCTTACCACAAGACCGTATCATATGTTTCCTTAAAGAGACGTGGAAGCACCCACTGCCTCATTTTAACAGCATCTAATGATGTAGGGATAGCATTGGGTAGCATGGTGTTCTCGGAGAACACTGCTTTCTTACTCATACACTTGGTCATCAAGACTATGATTAGTAAGTGTTGTTATGATTAAAACTAGACACAAGAATGTTACTCTTTCCACACAAGCAGGCCACCAAATAGGATTTTTGTACCCATCTGCTCTAATGGCATCGATAATGTTTGTGTTATTTTATTCTCTACCACATTTTACAGAAAAATATAGCACTTTATACTCTATTACATAAGTTTAACAGCTTTGGTGACTACTTAAAGTGAATTATCTTTTATACCACATATAAAATAAGTCTATTTTGGGCTTCTATATCCTACTGTAATGTGTAGCTTCACCAAAAGTGACAACTAGCCTGGTTTCATTTAAACAATGTTTAAAAATCCAATATCCATCCTTCCATCCATTATCTTCCCCTTTATCCTCTATTAGGGTCGCGGGTGGGTTCCCCATGCCAAGTTTCGGGCCCTGGGCAGATATACCCTGGACAGGATTGCCAATCTATCCCTAGGCACACACTCACTCACACACACACACACACACTCTATATGGGGCAATTTGGAGAATTCAATTCACCCTGATCCATGTTTTTGGAAACCGGAGAACCCAGAGGAAACACACGCGAACACAGGGAGAACATGGAAACTCCACCCAGATTGGGATTCGAACCGAAATTCCCAGTGCTGAGAGGAGAACATGCTAACCACTAAGCCACTGTCCTGCCTGCTTAAAAATCCACTTTTTGAACAAAATTCAAAGTAAAAGAAAAAATGTCAGGGCTCTCAGATCTCTCTGATGACTATAAGCATTAATTAATTAATTGCATTAATGTACGAGTTTAATGTAGCTACAGCAGACACTTTAAGCTTATAAAGAAATTACTAAAAACATGTTTTTATTTACTTGTCGTATTCTGGGAAGTGGAAATGACAGTAGAATTCCCTGCATTTTAACACTTATAAAGCACAATGTCGCAGCCCACCCTGAATTTCTACAAAACCTTCTAACATTTCTATAAATGGCATTTATATGTATCATTATATCTACAGATATTGCTGTATGTTTGTAAGGTTTGTTTTTTGGATGTTTGACTTTTAATTATATAAAATGTCTATCTAGCTCATATTTGTTGTCCTTGGCAACAACATTTATTCCGCATGCATTCGCATAATTAGTTAACAAGCACCAAACCACAGTTTGTTGGCTCCAGCTTTTTTAAACCAAAAATATTAAAAGATTTATTTAACCTAATTGTCTAATTAATCGATTTATGATTTGTCCATTCCAGCCTGCAATAAGAAACCTTAACCACAGTTATATGGATGAGTGGTCATATGCATAGTAAGTCTGTAAAAGGATATTTAAATTTGCATTGATTTTATATGTGTGCTAAGCAAATAATGTATTCAAATGAAAATGTCTAATTTATTAACCCACGCTGTTTGCCATTAAACAAAATTCTAGTGATCATCATTAGATTTGTTCTGTTGCCAGCACTGGGCAGGATGTGATGTGACCAGGGCTGTATATACTGACCAGCGATTGACATGCAGCGGATCACAAATGAAAAACATTGAGAATGCAGCAGATCTATATTCTTTGCTATATTAAATAATGAAACTCTCTAGTTGTCTTTCTTCGATTTGCTTATGTTTTATACGTTATTCGTTCTTTTAAATCAGAACACCTGATACACCTCTCTGCCATCTGGTTTAAAAGAACATTCTTCCTGTGCTTAGTTTTACTTTAAGGTACCTGATAAAACTTCAGTAAGCTATGGAGTCTTTGTATCACAATTTACTTCTTGGTGAAGGTAATGTTAGTGTATCAGTAATCGTTTCTACAAATGCAAACATCCTATCAATAAAAATATTTTTTGCAGAAAGACCTTGCTACCAACTGGCAGTGTAAAAAACTCTACCTTAATGAGTTTGGTATCACAGAAACACAAATATACCACACAGAGGCAATTTAGATTTTGATTTAGATTTAGAGATTTGGGGCGGCATGGTGGCTTAGTGGTTAGCATGTCCACCCCTCAGTACTAGGGATTCCCGGGTCGAATCCCAGTCTGGGTGGAGTTTCCATGTTCTCCCCGTGTCTTCGTGGGATTCCTCCGGATTCTCCGGTTTCCTCCCATAGTCCAAAAACATGGATTAAGGTCAATTGAATTCTCCAAATTGCCCCATATAGAGTGTGATTGTGTGTGTGTGTGTGTATGTGTGTGTGAGTGTGTGTCCAGTGATAGACGTCAAGATTTAAAATAGTGTTACGGTTGTGATGTTTGTAGATGCAAATGTAGTCATTTTGTTTGTATGTCAAGGATTTTTATTGTCATATCACCTAGTACTGGACCACTGGTGAGTGAGAAACTTATGTGCAAGTATCCACAACTGTGCAAAAAGCAATATTTACAAGTATAAATAAAAAATTACACAATAAAATTAAAATATAAAAATGAAAATATAAAATAGTGGCACGGTGGCTTAGTGGTTAGCACGTTCGCCTCTCAGCACTAGGGATTCCCGGTACGAATCCCCATCTGGGTTGGGTTTCCATGTTCTCCCCGTGTACGCCTGAGTTTCCTCCCACAGTCCAAAAACATGGATCAAGTCAATTGAGTTCTCCAAATTGCCCCATATACAGTGTGTTTGTGTGCGTGTCTGTGTGTGTGTGTGTGTGTGTGTGAGTGTGTGCCCAGCAATAGATAGGCGTCCTGTCCTGGGTGTATCTGCCCAGCGCCCGAAACGTTCTCCCCTGCATGGGCATGGGGAACCCCCCCAGGACCCTAATATAGGATAAAGCGGAAGATAATGAATGAATGAATGAAAAATATTAAATATAAGAAAGGTATGGAGATTTAGATAAAATGAAAATTGGAGAGGGTGTATGTAAAAGTCTGTGGGTGCTGAATATTTTGAAATCAACACAATTTATAAGAAAACACATTTTCATATTTTAATGCTAAGTTGCTAATTATTTCCTGGAATAGAAGTAAATAGTATTTCATTCAAAATGGAACATTTGATCCTCAGACTGTAAAAAATGACATTTTTTAAAAAGAAACCTGTGTGGCCATGCATATTTACTGTTGAAGCCCCACACAGAAGACGATTTTTGCCTTTGTTAATAAGATAGATTATTAACACAAAATAACATGAATGATAACTTTGACCAGAAGCAGCAGGTCAAATCTCTAAGTGGCTAAAATGATAAAGCAAAATGAAAAACAGTTGTGTTCCCTGACATGATGCTAATTGTGGGCAATACCAGAAGCAACCACATGAGGCAGAAAACCACAAATGACAAATAATGTATCAGAATAAACATAAAAAAAAATTTGTATCAGTAACTAATTTAAAAATAGTGGCTTTAAAACACGTTCCCTTACAGACTTATGAATATAAAAGTCGTTTATTATAGACTGAGGGTTCAGGAAGCACTGACCCCATCATAGACCATGAAAAGTGTTTATAGTAAACAGATGTTGTTAGAACTTCCACTAATTTCCATCTCTAACACAAATAAGATTATAAGCACATTTGAGTTCAGGAACGTTACTTTTTTAAATCATTTAAGCGCTTCAGGCACCGAAAGTAAATGATACCAGTACTTCTCTATGGCAGCATAAAAACTGAGACAAAACACAGGGGAGGAGCCACAACACCCCCAACATCTTCGAACCAGTTGTCCTCAATGAAAAAGAAACCTGTTGCGGCAAGAGAAGTTGATGGTCTGTTGTAACGGCTTCAAAACTTCAGTTGTATACATTTTTGTCCATAATTTGGGACTAGACTGGGGTTTTAATTTGTGTCGGGAGGCTTAGATGATGTTGGGGGTGATGCTATGGATTACTCAGGCACTGATACAATTTTAAGCAGGGTGTCTGTTTCAGAACGTCCAATATGTGTAATTCAGCAAGACAAGACAAGACATTGTTTGCATTATGTGTTCCAAGTACTCCTACAAGTAATACTTCTGTTATAGCTTTGATAATCAGGAATGATGGAATAAAGCCATGTCCAAACTCAAAGAGCTCTGTTCCTTTCATAAGGTTTACAATTGGCAGTGTCAGTCATCCAGGATATTTAGCGAAGGAAAGCAGTGGAGCGATGGAACCAATAAAATAAAAAGCTGCAAGAAAACAAACTCTCAAACTCTAAAAACCAACTAATGATCGATTCAGTTTCCTACTGAACAAGAAACCGACTTGGAAGAGTTCCCCTGATTTCCCTATTGCTCTTTGGGCAAACAAGTCATTGACAGAAAGCCATTTCATGCACATTACAGGCCTTTCTACCTTTCCCTGGGTTGTCAGTTTAGATTTTGTGATGCATTGGGAATAAAAAATGTTTGCAAGCTTTACTAGTGATGCTGTGTTCAGACTCCAATGCAGTCCATTCCATCCTGCAACAAAACATGTGGACAGCTTTGGCTTTTGACCAAAAAAATAGGTTGGTTGTTAGTGATCTTCTCGAAAGTGGATAGACTTCTTACTATATATGGGAGTAGAAAGGTTAATTAACAATTTATAGGTTTTTTTAGACATGCAGGATGAACTAAACTGTTCCTTATTTTCTACAACCAGATTTACTAAAGTGTTTTTTTTTTTTAAATGTCCCACATACCCCAAATATCCCATTGCTGATCAGCAAAAAAATGGAACATGCACATCTAATCACTGCTGCATCTGTCTTGTACATCAAACATGAAGTCATGAAAAATATTAAAGGTTTAAAGCTTAAAACAAAAATGGGGAACAATGGAGTTTTTTAAAGTTTTAATACTATTTTCCAGCTTGTATTAATGTGGTTGTGATCATCTGCAAGCTTAAATAATTTTACCATTTAATAATTTAACAGGTGATCTGAGGAAAAGGCTTATTATGTATAATCAAACATTTTCATCTCCTTGTTTTATCCATCTACAGTATTATCATCTGCTTTATCCTCTATTAGGGTCGCGGGGGGGGGGGGTTCCCCATGCCCATCCAGGGGAGAACGACTTGACTTGGGCGCTGGGCAGATACACCCAGGACAGGGCGCCAATCTATCGCTGGGCACACACTCACTCACACAGACACACACTATATAGGGCAATTTGGAGAATTCCGTTGACTTGATCCATGTTTTTGGACTGTGGGAGGAAACCCACGCGGACACGGGCATAGAAACTCCACCCAGATTGGGGTTGGAACCTGGAATCCCTAGCGCTGAGAGGAGAACATGCTAACCACTAAGCCACCGTGCCGCCCTCCTTGTTTTATTAATTTATTATCTTCCGCTTTTATCCTCTATTAGGGTCGTGGGGGGGTTCTACATGCCCATCCAGGGGAGAACGTTTCAAGCGCTGGGCAGATACACCCAGGGCAGGGCGCCTATCACTGGACACACACTCACTCACACAGACACACTCTATATGGGGCAATTTGGAGAATTCAATTGACTTAATCCATGTTTTTGGACTGTGGGAGGAAACCGGAGAACCCAGAGGAAACCCACGCGGACACGAGGAGAACATGGAAACTCCACCCATATTGGGATTCGAACTGAGAATCCCTAGCGCTGTGAGGAGAACAGGCTAACCACTAAGCCACCGTGCTGTCCTCCTTGTTTTATTTCTAACTAATTAAATGTGGATTGGTTTGTTATTTAAACCATTAAAACAGTTCACTCTTTGCCATTTATTTTGGCCAGGAGTTTTGGGCTGTTACTGAACTGCAACTGGAAACTTTCAAATTCAAAACAGCCTGAAAAAATGCTAGTGTAAAAACCTGTAGGATAGCACAGTCAGATATTAATAGCATGCGCGAGATCAGAAGCATGTTTGTAAAGGTTAAGGGTTTTTAAAGGGTTAGTATTTTAGCAGAAAATGTCTGATTTTGTACATTTGACTTTATCAGGAATAAAACTGTGCACTGTCAGCATAACGTTACTCATGTGCAGCGTTAGACATGAAACATCTTGTGCATGTCATCATTTCCATTAGCATTTTGACATTTTTCTGTCATTTCATCTGATATTATTTTTATTATCAGAATAATGGCAAAATTCAGGTCAAATTCAGAAGTGGGTGGAGTTTCCACGTTCTTCCCGTACCCGCATGGGTCGAGTTCGCCGGTTTCCTCCCACAGTCCAAAATCATGAATTTAAGGTAAATCGGCTTTACTAAAATTGCGCCAATGTAGTGCATATGTCTTTGTGAGTGAGTGTGTGCCCAGCAATGGATTTGCACTCTGTCTTAGGTGTGTCTGCACAGTGCCTGAGGAGTGATGGGCATTAGGGGGAACCCACCGCCCTGCGACCCTAGTAAAGAATTAAGTGGAAGATAATAAGATGAGATGAGTTATTACTAAGTGTTAATAATAAAATAGTGATTATTATCCAGTAAGTAGGAAGAAACACATGCTTCCCTTAAGGTCCAATCCAATAGATATTCTACAGTAAGTCATCCTGAATATCCAGTCATTGTAACGTAAATTCAGAAGGTTGTCAACTTCTGTAGGCATGAAATTATTTAATTAAAGCAGACTTACAGTCTTCTAAACAGTTTAGGTCAATGTTTTATCCCGTTGTCTTCGTATTGGTATTTATGTTTAGAATTAATAAATATAAAACTTTTTAAAGGCCTGACAGGGCAGCACGATGGTTAGCACGAGTGGTTAGCATGTTCTCCTCTCAGCGCTAGGGATTCCCTGTTCGAATCCCAGTCTGGGTGGAGTTTCCATGTTCTCCCCATATCCGTGTGGTTTTCCTCCGGGTTCTCCGGTTTCCTCCCACAGTCCAAATTAAGGTTAATTAAATTCTCCAAATTGCCTCTTATAGAGTGTGTTTGTGTGTGTTTGTGTGAGTGAGTGTGTGCCCAGCGATAGATTGGCGCCCTGTCCTGGGTGTATCTGCCCAGCGCCCAAAACGTTCTCCCCTGGATGGGCATGGGGAACCCCCCCAAGACCCTAGTAGAGAATAAAGAGGAAGATAATGGATGGATGGGTGGATTAAAGGCCTGACAATGTTTTTAAGCTTAAAAATAAATAACCTGAAGAGCATTTGTGATATAAATTTATTTATAGGATAATGTTAGGGTATCTTAAGGTGCAGCTAGTAGTTGCTCTGTGTGTATGTACGTGCATGTCTCTGTGTGCGTGTGTGTGTGTGTGTGTGTGAGTATTGTGTGGGAATTGCTTAGGCAACAACAAGGCTGCATGTCAAAGAGGCTTCCAATAAACAGAAGGAAGTGTGAATGTGAAAAACGGACAGCATCCCGGAACATCTAAAAATATGGGACAATAAATTAGCGAGTGTATGATGTAGTGATTTAAGGAGATGGCTGCGAGGAAATCCTTTCTGCCCCGTGCTTTTAGCTCCATGATCTATGCTGGTATTTTTAGTGTGTTTTATATTTGATGACCTTTAGCTGAGCGTGGCAGTAATGCACATGGACTTCTATTGACCGATGTAATCATCCGTGCATGAGTGCAAGCAAAACATTTTTTGTTATATTTCCATTGACGCTGCCTTCTGCTTCCAGAGTCTGTGTAAAGGTTTAAAGTATGACTACTTACTTACTTCCTCTTTTTTCGACATATACAGCTAATGTATTAACACATTAGTACATATTTTCGACATATACAGCTAATGTATTAACACATTAGCACATAAATAATAAATCAATAGAATAGCGAGTGGTTACACATAAGACATATTACATATGACAACACATTAGACAAGATTTAAAAATAAAATCTAATGTTCATAATTTATATTTCTGACTTTGCATTGCACCTTAAAACAGTCTTTTGCAATTTAGGTAAAACTAAATGAAATAAGGGTTTATAATGTTGTTGATTAATTGGAAGAATTAATTAGGGGAGAACATTTCAGGCACTGGGAATATACAACCAGGACAAGATGCCAATCTATCGCTGGGCACACATTCACTCACACAGACACACACACACAAACACATAATATAAGGGGCAAGTTACAGCATTAAGTTGACCTTGAATACATTTGACAGAGAAAACATGAAAACTCCCCAGATTGGGATTTGAACCTGGATCCTCAACACTGAGAGAAAAACGCCCTATGATGAAGTTAATATGAATTAATTAAATATTAATAATGTATCGCACAATATTTACCATCTACACTCTTTGTAAGTGACAATCATGGGGACACTGCCGCTTACACTTTTTGTAAGGGGCAGTCGTAGGCTTGTGGTTAAGGAACCAGGTTCAACCAAGTACTATGGCTAAAGTGCTCTTGGGCAAGGTACCTAACCCTGATTGCTCTCTGAGCACGTATAGAGGCCTGCCGACCACCTCGGGCATGTGTGCTCACCTCACTCAGTGTGTGTATGTGTGTGTGTGTATTTTACTGCACGGATGGGTTAAATGTGGAGGACACTTCTCTACCATCCATCTATCCATTATCTTCAGCTTTATCCTCTACTAGGGTCGCGAAGGGGTTCAAATGCCCATCCAGGGGAGAACGTTTCAGGGGCTGGGCAGATAGATGTTCTCCTCTCAGCACTAGGGATTCCCGGTTTGAATTCCAATCTGGGTGGAGTTTTCATGTTCTCCCCGTGTCTGCATAGTTTTCCTCCGTGTTCTCCGGTTTCCTCCCACAGTCCAAAAACATGGATTAAGGTCAATTAAATTCTCCAATTTGCCCCATATAGTGTGTGTCTGTGTGAGTGTGTGTGTGCCCAGCAATAGATTGGCGCCCCGTCTTGGGTGTATCTGCCCAGCGCCCGAAACGTTCTCCCCTGGATGGGCATGGGGAACCCCCCCGCGACCCTAATAGAGGATAAAGAGAAAGATAATGTCTGACTATGTTGTTAAGCTCAAAAATAAATAACCTGAAGAGCATTTGTGATATAGATCTAGGACAGGGCGCCAATCGATCACTGGGCACACACTCACTCACACAGACACACTCTATATGGGTCAATTTTGGAGAATTAATTTAACCTTGTAGCACATTCGCCTCTCAGCGCTAGGGATTCCCGGTTCGAATCCCCATCTGGGTGGAGTTTCCATGTTCTCCCCGTGTCTGCGTGGGTTTTCTCCGGGTTCTCCGGTTTCCTCCCACAGTCCAAAAACATGGATCAAGTTAATTGATTTCTCAAAAAATTGCCCCATTTAGAGTGTGTCTGTGTGAGTGAGTGTGTTCCCAGCGATGGATTGGCGCCCTGTCCTGGCTCTATCTGCCCAGCGCCCGAGACGTTCTCCCCTGGATGGGCATGGGGAACCCCACCGCGACCCTAATAGAGGATAAGCGGGAGATAATGAATGAATGAATTTAACCTTGATCAATGTTTTTGGAGTTTTGGATAAAACCAGAGAACCCGGAGGAAACCCACGGGACATGGGGAGAACATGGAAACTCCGCACAGATTGGGATTCCAACCGGCAATCCCTAGCGCTGAGAGGAGATCATGCTAACCACTAAGCCACCATGTCGCCCGTGTGTCAGTGCAGTAGACAAATTAGATTTTTTACCTCCTTCAACCTTTAAATGTAAAAAGTGGAATATATATACTGTACATTTTCAGATATAAATAGCTGATGTTGGATTAAACAAAAGTCGAATATTTATTATAGCAGGGACTGTCTTTGAAACTTGGGATTTTGTAATGAGTCTACGTCAGTAATAACCCTAATGAGTACTGTATACCATAATATTAAACCTGACACATGACAGCTTGCTTGGATTTTCATTGTCAGCATTACTTAGTGTGACGTGGCCAACTTAGAAGTGTTGTTTATATCCTCATCATGTCCTTTAGCACTCGCACAGTTCGCTTTCTTAAAGGAACTGATTAAATCTCCTGCAGGGCCCGACAGACAATAATGAATTCATTAGCAAACATATGAACGAATGAAACAAGCCTGCGATTTTCCCGTCAGCTTTGCATGAGAGAGGACATCCATAGCACCCTCATTCCTGAATCAGAGCCAGACCTGATGACAGTAAACAGCTAAGGCCTTACTCTTCATACACTCGGAAATAGACCATGAGCTCACAGCGACCAATCATTGCCCCAGGTTCTCCAGTCCATGATGGTCACCTTGAGTTATTAATCAGTCTTAAAAAAGCTGTTGACAGCCAACAGGACACAACAGTGACATCATGAAGAGAATTAAGCAGTCTGACATAAAGGGCATCTCATCGAATAGATATTACCTTTTGATCTCTTAGCATTCATATATCAGCAATTCTACTTTATCTGTAGACGATGACCTTTATTGTCTTTAAATCACAAATGTCTGAGTGGTAATTATCTAAGTCCATTATAAAATATTCCAAAACCAAAAACCAGAATTAAAACTGCTTCTCTGTGATGACATCTCTCTAAAGCACTTTTAAATACATTTTAACTCATAATGACAGGAAGACGTGACATGGTGCCTTAGTGGTTAGCATGTTCTCCTCTCAGTGCTAGAAATTCCTGGTTCGAATCCAAATCTGGGTGGAGTTTTCATGTTTTTCCCGTGTTCGCGTGGGTTTCCTCCGGGTTCTCCGGTTTCCTCCCACAATTCAAAAACATGGATTAGGGTCAATTGAATTCTCCAAATTGCCCCATATAGAGTGTGTTTGTCTGAGTGAGTGAGTGTGTGCCCAGTGATAGATTGGCGCCCTGTCCTGGGTGTATCTGCCCAGCTCCCGAAAAATTCTCCTTATACTAAAGATTTAGCTGTATTATATTCACCAGCTCACATATCTTTGTGGATATGATCTTTAATGAAATGAAACAACACTGGAGTGATCCTTTATCATTCAGGCTGCGTCCCAAACAACTAATGAATAGTAAACTGTTGCCTTTAGCCATTTTACTGAGGGATCTGTTTTCATGCAAGGACCAGTGCAATTGGGTCTTCAACCATAAAAAAAAACTTCAAGTTGATAAGGAACTCTTATGTAAGTGCTTTAACACCGAACATGTTCAATTACTGCACAACAAACAATAATTTATAGAAAGTATATATATATATATATATATATATATATATATATATATATATATATATATATATGAAGGTTTCGAAAAATATTCCTTACCATATTATTAATGTTTCCAGAATTCAACATTTTCCTCATCTATAAATAAAGATTCTTACAGAGAACGCATGTTTCTGCTTTTAGTGCCTACAGTATATCGACCATAAAAATGTACAAAAAACTTAATCATAAGTTCACATCTCACAGAATTGTATTTATGAAAATAGTTATTAAAAGCTTTTTCTTTGTGATTTATTCATTTATCTTTAAATATATATAATTATTTTGCATAACACTGCATGGCTCAGGTGTGTGTTAGCCAGCCTTGATAAATATATTCTGTCTGTCATAGACAGAAAATAATTTAATTACAATAAGTATATATCCGGCTACTGCAATAAAACATACTGTTGTCTCACAGAATGGAATTCCTAACGGGAAGCTTTATCACTTATTCTGTTATAGTATCCCAATAGAGTGTGGTAGCACAGTGGTTGGGTGTTGGGCTATCAATCTGAAGGTTGGGGGTTCAAATGTGGGTCTTTGAGCAAGGCCCTTAAACCCTCATTGCTCCAGGATGTTGTGAATAACCCAGTGCTCACCTTGTAAGTCGCTTTGGAGAAAAGCGTCCAATAAATGACCAAATGTAAATGTAATGTTGAATATGCATGTTCTCCTGTGTCTGCATGAATTTTGTTCCAGTGGTTCCAGTTACCTCCCACACTCCAAACACAAGACAATCAGGTGAATGGGAGATATCAAACTGCTTGTGTGTATGAAGGTTGGTAATCATCTGTTTTTACCCTGAAATATATCATTCCCTGCCTTTCCCTATTTTTATTTGCCTTTAATTGCCTGTTCCCAGTGAGCACTGGGATAAGCTTGAGTACCACTACTTCTTACCCAGATCCCTTTATATTAAAGTAGGCAATTAATTTTTTTTAACCTGACCATCAATAAAACAAAATCAATTCCTATGTACACTACATTTTTAAAACAATTTTTCAGAGGATCACTAGATTTAAGGTCAATCATGCACAATCAGCATTGTCATTTTAAAATGAAGATACCAGAAAAGATTATGTGGAGTATTTAAAACGATCAAAATTAAGTAAACAATAATATTCGTAATGTTTAAATAGTTGTTGGCTTTAAGAAGCCCACTCTCCCGCTCTGATTTTTTGATATTGTGACAATAACACACATGATATACACATGGCCATTTAATAGAAACAGGACCCCTCGAAGACTCCGCTGTGGCTATATATAAAAATCCCTCTGACTGTTGATGTGGATTTCTTGGCCACAATCTGAACAGGACACAGACTAATGTTTAATTAGTTAAAGTTATTTAATCCACAACTGTTTGTTTGGCACATGAGTAAACTTCCAGTAATGTCATGAAGTGTTAATAAAACACTATTTTTGGGTTGAAAATAGCTGTGGGCAGCACGGTGGCCTAGTGGTTAATATGTTCGCCCCTCAGCGCACAGGGGTTTCCGGGTAGAGTTTCCTTGTTCTCCCTGTATCCGCGTGGGTTTCCTCCGGGTTCTCCGGTTTGCTTCCACAGTCCAAAATCACGGCTCAAGGTCAATTGAATTCTCCAAATTGCCCCATATAGAGTGTGCTTGTGAGTGTGTGCCCAGCGTCCTGGGTGTATCTGCCCAGCGCCCAAAAAAGTTCTCCCCAGCATGGGCATGGGGACCCCCCACCCCCTGAAGATAATGGATGGATGGAAAATAGCTGTGTGTGGATATTCTAGCTAAAGGATCTAGACCCACGTGGATCCTGAGGAAAGCAGAGCATCCTGAATGCCGATGCTTTCTGAACTTTACCCAATAAGAGATAAGGATTGCGAGCCTGGGAGCATTCCTGAATCCACCCCCCTCAACTCAGCAACCTCCCCATCTCCAACCACGACCCTCACGCGCCTGCCTCTCCCACTGAGCGCTTAACAGATCCCACAGCCTGCGCTCCCGTTTAGTTCTGACAAGCGCGTATTAGAGGAAGAGAGAGAGAGATAGAGGGATAAAAAGAGAGAGAGAGAATTCAAATGGCATTGTGGACAGGACTCACAGCCAGCTGTTGTTTTGTAACGTCGGAATTGCGCGCACATCGCGGCTGCGGACTCGGCGCATACTTGGCCGGCGGAGCGGGAGAGGAGCGCGCCGTCTGCATGCGCACTGTCCTCCACTGAAAGTTTTTCAAAAGGAGGTGGGAAAAGCGAAAGAGGAGTGGGGAACCCGTGGCGCTCTGGCTCGGATTATTTCTGCTTCGTGTGCCAGTGGGAACTACTTTTAAATGGAGCGCCATAAGAGCCGGCCACAGAATCAAAGGCCGAGCGCGCACCGCGGGCCGATCTGCCGCATCTGAGCGCCAGCAGGCTGTCAGCGCACTGAAGAGCAGACGCGCACTGAAGATCCGAAACCTGAGCGATGTCCGGCTTCAGCAACACTCACGGCCAGCTAGGGATCCTCCGAGAATCCGGCACGCGCGCTTCCTCGCGCCTGTGCTGCGTCATCAGCCTCATCATCCTCATCCTCACACCGCGCGTGGACTCGTCCTGGTGGTAGGTCACTCTCAGCGCCGTGAGTTCTGCAGTGGGTCCAGATAGAATAATCTGCAGCGACCTGCTACAAGAGCTTCGATCTACGTTACAAACTTTATCCTAGTAAAGGTATGGTAGGTAGGGTTCGATTCCCGCCCCTCGATTCCCACCACGAGCCCGAGTGCGCACCTGTTAATAGCTCCACGAGTCAATGGGAAATCTCACGGCTCATTTATTTTATTTGAATGCAAATATTGGAATTCGGTGATATCATAAAGATGGAATCACATTATAGTAACTGGAATTTGAAAAATGTTGGGATTATTCTATTCATGCAAAACTAATAGTTTTGTATTAAACGCGCCAAACATGGTAATTATTAAATATTTTTAAAATATAGTTTTTTTTTGTTCGATGTAGGAATATTTTGTCAGGTGTACACAGATAAATGGAGAAAAAGAGAGTTTGTTAATAGCGTTATATAATAATATTTTTATTGGAGTATGCAAAATTGGAGTATTCGTCACATGCTTTCACCAAATAAGTTTTAGTGGTTTTAATACGAATTACTGTGTTTTAATATACATATATATATATATATATATATATATATATATATATATATATATATATATATATATATATATATATATATATATATACATATGCACACACACTACAGTTGTATAAAATCATTGTTGTCTTTAATCCATGTAGTTTGGATGGACAAGAGTGAAAAAAAAATGGAAATCCAGGTGCGTGAATTTGTGGCCAGTTTGGCATAAAATAAATTAATGGCCTTTACAAATCTTTAATCTTTATATATATATATATATATATATATATATATATATATATATATATATATATATATATATATATATATATATATATATATATATTTATATATATATATATATATAAATATATATATATATATGTACAAATCCTTATATATATATAAATATACAAATCTTATACAAATCTTTATACATATAAATAAATAAATAGAAAGAGAGAGAATACAGTCTAGCTGCAAGTGTACATATACAGTAATAAAAGCCCACCTTTCTATGGAAAAACATATTTTTTTATTTACTGTTTTAAACATGAGACGCGGTTCTAAACTGTTAGAAGCATATTGAAACTAAATGCTTCATCTGTTATAATCTTATGTGGTGGTTTGGGCACTGCCACCTGCAGGTGGTGTCGTAAATGATCGTTTAAGTAACTATGCCAAGGAACGCCCCTGCCGCTGACATATACCACTAACAGTTTAGTTTCGGCACAGTTGTACATCCACTTTCATTTATCCATTCACTATTCGTCCATTCCTCTAAAGATGTGCAAAAACATTGTTTTGTATCACTTTTGTCAAAAAAAAATGAAGAACACATTATTACTAATTACTGTTTAGAGTGGCAGGTTCGTAGCAAAATATATATATATATATCAAATACAAAGGCTTAGAATTAGAGATGCTTATAATTGTAATGCTAGAGATCTCTTTCTCTTTTTCTTTTTAATTTAAACATAAATTCAATATATCCTGATTGCTGCCACTTTAATGGATTCTGAAGAAATAGATTCAATTCAGAAATCGATTAGGTAATTAGACATTAATTTGTGTTAAAAATGGCAGCTTTAATTAAATAAACACGTTAAATATCAGGGTTTGTAATGTTTGTTATAATCTTGCTGTTTTTCTGTTTTAATTAAAGTTGTTATCTATATTTTACACCAAATTTTAGAAGGATGCAGTTTCATATTAAGCTTATTTTCCTTAAAGACTGTGAGTGAGAAAGAGAGAGAACATAGTTCCGCTTTATTGGTTCTCTGTTCATCCCAATGAGAGGCAAATCACCACAGTCAGGCATTCTTTACCCAGTCAACCTTAACTATATTTGATCCCCCCTTTACACACACACACACACACACTCAAACTCACACACACCCACCCACCCAAGCACCCACACACACATTTTTAAGCATTGCGAGATTGTTAAGGCTTTAATATACTTTTAATTATTATAAACTTCAATCACAGCTACCATAACGTATGATACTAATCTAATCTTGACTAATTCCTTAAAAATTCTTTACCAAAATGTATTATCTCCACACACACACACACACACACACACACACACACACACACACACACACATTAAGAAATATGTATTATTACTTAGGTGTAGAACAGTAATTTTTTAGCTCTGTGTAGCTGATTTTTAAAAGTGTCGCAAAAGAAATGATTGATGATAAAATGATGGAACAATAAAAACACAAAAAACAAAACTAAATAATGAAAACCCAGGTGGGGAGAAATCTGGGCATTGAACACAGACTGGCAGATGCTCATGATTGATAATACTGCAGTTCAGCTGCTTCCTCCGTAACTCACTTACTTTATTTTCTGACTCGTAAGTCGCTTTTGTGTCTGCTGAATGATTCAATGTAAATGTAATAACAGCAGCAATAATAACAATGTAGCTGCTATGAGTATGTGTATTATGTGCAGTCATGTTATTTTCTAGCACAGGTGTAATCAACTGCAATTGTATTTTAAATGTAAAATAAATTTTAAATTAACCGCAGCACAAATGAGGTATGCCTTAAAGATATTTCTTACATTTTAGCAACTTGTATACTGCGTGCTGTCATAACAACTGCATACTGTCAGTTCGAAATTGCGTTATGGAACATTTTCAGTACAAAAATGTCTACTTTCACTTTAGTTATGAACTTTAAATCTTTTACTATTATTTTTTATTTATTTTTCATGATCAGAATATAAATAAACTGCATTCTGATTACATAATTCAGTTTATCTTATATCTGAATATCCGTATATTGTATAGTTATGATAAATTATATCATATTTTCGGATGAAGACATTTATCTGTGCTTGTAGTCTAATGTTCAGCCAGCTGTACTGATCAAAAGTTAGAAGTCATATAATAATATGTTCATATTCTGTAATGTTGGTTGTCGTATTGTCTCGAGGCTGAGCTGGAGACATCGGAGCTGTTGAGTGGAATGTTAAAGATAAAACGGGAAAAGGGAACGAGTCATGCAGAAGGATGAACCTAGTGTGTGTGGATGTCTGCGTATTGTGTATAGCTTGTGCCAGTCTCGTGGAAGGGGGCGTTAGAGAACCCGTAAACAAACGGTGGGCAGTGATGGAATGGGGACAGCCATAAAGGGAGTGGAAACTAGTAAGAGTGTGTGTGTATGAGAGAGAGACACTAAGGAAGGTCTGATTATGAGATTTTTTGACAATATGGCTCTATTATTACAAAATAAGAGTTTGGTTTTAGTCAATTTTGTCAAGTATTACTGCCAAGCTTTTTTTTTTTTTACTGCCAAGCGTTTTATTGCCACCCTGAACTGAATGTTCCTCAAATAAATCCAACATTACCAGCAGAACATAGCCTTGAAGAGCATAGTCAGGAAGCATCTGCATTCTCATGAATGCCCAGCCTCTAGCATAAAAAACACTCAATTAAAGAAAAAAACACCATCTTTTTAATTTTATTTAATTTAAGGACAGAACTTAAGATTTAAGGCACTTATTGCTTCTTCCTACTTTCACTCTGAATTTCAGAAATATTATTGTACTATCCATCCATCCATTATCAGGGTGCCAATCCATCGCTGGGCACACATTCACGCAGACACACTCTCACACACACACACACACACTATATGGGGCAATTTGGAGAACTCAATTGACTTGATCCATGTTTTTGGACTGTGGGCGGAAACCGGAAAACCCGGAGGAAACCCACGTGAACACGGGGAGAACATGGAAACTCCAGCCAGATTGAGATTTGAACCGGGAATCCCTAGCGCTGAGAAGAGAACATGCTAACTACTAAGCCACCGTGTCGACCTTATTGTACTACTAAAACACTATTTTTATATGCAAGATAATAATAATCCTCATGTTATTTTGCGTGTGACTGACTGTGTGTAATGAAAAAATAGCTGCCACAACTACCATAATCCCTCATTAGCAACAACAGGCGCCCACCAGAGTTTTGATCACCTTTCTCATTTCGTTAATGTTTTTCTGCTTGTGACGTTGCTCAAGCAGGAGTTCGTTACAATTACATAATTTATTACAATGCAAAATGGTACTTAAGATCCAATGGTTTTTAAACCTTTTGGTCCGTGATGTTCGTGGGAACATATTTTGAGTTGTTAACAGCTTTAGTAGAGAGTGACTTGTCCCCCTACTTTTCTCAATTGGTTTCTTGTTTCATGTTGATCCGGTGACAATTTGTTAGGAGGGGCATGGTAGCTCAGTGGTTAGGGTGTTGGGCTATCAATCTGAAGGTTGGGGGTTCTAATCCCAGGTCCACTGAAGTCACTAATGTGAGTTCTTGAGCAAGACCCTTAACCCTCATTGCTCCAACGATGTTGTGATTAACAACAGTTATTAAATGTTTAATAATAATCTTTAGAAAAAATGAAACCTTAAAAACTCAGTGACTACATTTCACCAGGTAAAGAAAATAATACCTTAAATGGGACACATAAATGAACAATTTATCTAAAAAAAGGTGCCATAATTGTTTCCATAAATAGATTTTGTTGTCTTTAGGCAAAGCCAATATTTGGTTGATGTCGAGGTATGCTTTGAGTCAGTGTGGTCCTGAAAGGTGAAATTCCTTTTCGTCTTTTTAATTTTAGCAATGGCCTGAAGGTGTTCTTGTAAAGCTGACTGATATTTGGAACTGCCCATTATTCCCTTCACCTTGAAGCTATAGTTATAGCTGAAGGAAAAACAGCCCCAGAGCATAATGCTTCCACCACCATGCTTCTTCATGCTTTGAAAATGTTGTTCCTCTGGTGATGCACGCAAAAAACAAATGCTCATCAGATCATTACGCCTTTTCCAACATGTTTTTGGCTTTTTGCAAAATGGAACAGGGCTTGAATGTTTTTTGTCCTAACAAAGATGTAAGGTTGTTGTCACATGTAATACATGTTGCCCCATTGTCTATTTGCTCCACTTACCTCCACTATTTGCTCCACTAGTTCCCTGTTGGTTTCTCTGTTCTCTATGGTCAGGACCATCACAAAAGAGGTATCATTTGGGTGGTGGATTGTTCATTGTCAGTTCTGCATGGACACTGATGCAGTGAGAGGGTTTTAGTGCAGATTAGACTGGACAATAGATTGTTAATGTAATTTAATAATTCATAATATAATAACACACACACACACACACACACACACACACACACACACACACACACAAACACACACACACGTATTGGGAGCGGAGACTTTAAGCACGCTTGATTACTATCAAGTGCAATATGTTTTAGTGAAAATTGTGCAATACGGGTATCTCATATTGTGTATATATTATGCCTTATATTTTTATTTTATTTTATTTTTACTAATTTTATTTATACATAGTATTACATTGGTTTTTATATTGTTTCAAGTTTCTTACTAGCACCTTTGGAGTTGCACTCAAATTTCATTGTAATGGAAATTATAATTACAATAAAGGCGATTCTGATTCTGAGATATAATTTGTATAAAAATTATTACAAATTTGTATTTTCAGTATTGTATTTCAGTATTTTCAGAAACAGTCAAATTTTATTTTTGTAAATTGTTTCAGCTATTGTTTTGTGTGTTACAGGTATATCGGTGCTCTGGGTGCACGGGTGATATGTGACAACGTACCCGGCCTGGTGAGTAAGCAGAGACAGCTGTGTCAGAAGTATCCTGAAGTAATGCAGTCCATCAGTGAGGGAGGAAAGGAATGGATTCAGGAGTGCCAGCACCAGTTCAGACATCATCGATGGAACTGCACTACAATCGAGCGTGACCACACTGTCTTTGGCAGAGTCATGCAGCGCAGTAAGTGCCTCTTTCCTGTGCATAACAGTTTCAAACTGAATATCAAGCGTGATCAAAAACAATCTCAGTAAAGTATTCTCTCTTACTGAGTAGAAATGGCTTACGTTGCGATGTGCTGGTACAGTGCTTCAGCCAAAACTGCATTAAACTGCAAAAAACAATCAAGATGAAGAATGTTATTATATAATGTTCATTCATTCATTCATAATCTCCCACTTATCCTCTACTAGGGTCGCGGTGGGGTTCCCCATGCCCATCCAGGGGAGAACGTCTCGGGCGCTGGGCAGATAGACCCAGGACAGGGCGCCAATACATCGCTGGGCACACACTCACACACACAGACACACTCTATAGGGGGCAATTTTGAGAATTCAATTAACTTGTTCCATGTTTTTGGACTGTGGGAGGAAACCGGAGAACCCGGAGGAAACCCACGCAGACACGGGGAGAACATGGAAACTCCACCCAGATGGGGATTCGAACCGGGAATCCCTAGCGCTGAGAGGCGAACGTGCTAACCACTAAGCCAACGTGCCGCCCTTATATAATGTTATAATACTTATTTATACAATAACATTAACATATAATGTCAATGTGACACCTAAAATCATTTAACTTCATAAATAGCTGGAAACAAACACAATAAACATCATAAGGAGAAAGCTTTCAAGGTATTTCACTAAGCATGGGACAACTACGAGGCAAGGCGAATTTATATATAGAGCATCTTTCATACCGAAGAAGCAATTTAAAGTGCTTTACAAAGTAGTACAAATCATAAAAGCCATTTTGAATAATTCAAATATGAATTATCCATCCATTATCTTCCACTTTATCATCTATTAGGGTCGCATAGTGGGGGGGGGTCCCCATGCCCATCCAGGGAAAAATGTCTCGGGCACTGGGCAGACACACCCAGGACAGGGCGCCAATCTATTGTTGGGCACACCCTCACTCACACAAACACACTCTATATGGGGCAATTTGGAGAATTCACTTGACTTGATCCATGTTTTTGGACTGTGGGAGGAAACCAGAGAACCCGGAGGAAACCCACACGGACACGGGGAGAATATGGAAACTCCACCCAGATTGGGAATCGAACCGGGAATCCCTAGTGCTGGGAGGAGAACATGCTAACCACTAAACCATCATGCCGCAATATGAATTATAAGAAAGAAAATTATGAACAAATTAGAAAAGTGTACCTCCTACAACTATACAACTCCATAATGTGTAAATTTGGTGTAAGGCTCAAGAAACGTCCTTCATATTTAATAGCCAAAAAGCGACTTTTGCAAAAAACCCAAGGAATTCCTTCACTTTTATGACAATGGCCTTGTTGCCACAAATTCATTGACCTCAAATAAAAAATGAGCCTCGACTCGTTTATGTTTTGCCATTTCATTTAAGCCCATTTATTTAATGTAGAAGACAAACATGTAGGCTGTTGCATCAGCAGGTGTTAAAATGACAAAATACTTTGGGTGAATGACCCAGATCAGTAGCATGTCGGGTATCACAGTGCCCTGCTTTTAAACGGTTTATCTGAGCAAAGAGGAACTCAGTCTAGAGAGATTATTTCGGCACTAATATTTAAAAGCAGCGCTAATGCTGCGGCCCCTTCATTCCCTCAGCTGTGTGGAGGTGTGAGACAGTTTTGGACGGCAAATCTTTCTCTTTTGGATAGATTCTGTGATTGAGTGAGTGAGAAAATGAGCTATTGTGTTGCCTCATTATGGGAAGCAAATGTTTCCATGATGATATTAAATGTCCAAAAAAAATTATGACATTATATCCATCCATCCATTATCTCCTGCTTTATCCTCTACTAGGGTCACGGGGGCGGTTCCCCATGCCCATCCAGGCGAGAACGTTCTGGTTGCTGGGCAGATACACTTAGGACAGGGTGCCAATATATTGCTGGGCACACACTTACAAACACAAACATACAATATACGGGGCGATTTAGAAATTCAATTGACCTTGATCCATGTTATTGGACTGTGGGTGGAAACCGGAGAACCCGGAGGAAACCCACGTGGACACGGGGAGAACATGGAAACTCCACCCAGATTGGGATTGGAACCGGGAATCCCTAGTGCTAAGAGGAGAACATGCTAACCACATTTTATTTAAAACAAAAAACAAAGTGTTACATTTTCTGTGAAAGCTAATGATTTTGTTGCCGTTCTGTGTTGCAGGCAGTCGAGAAGCTGCCTTCGTGTATGCCGTCTCCTCGGCGGGTGTGGTGTACGCCATCACCCGTGCCTGTAGCCAGGGGGAGCTGAAGACGTGCAGCTGTGACCCGCACAAGCGGGGTAAATCGAGGGATGAGCGGGGCGAATTCGACTGGGGTGGCTGCAGTGACAATATTAACTATGGTATAAAGTTCGCTAAAGCCTTCATAGATGCCAAAGAACGAACAGTAAAAGATGCACGAGCACTTGTTAACCTTCACAACAACCGCTGTGGACGAATGGTGAGTATAGAGAATGTTTGTAGTCTGCTTCTTAAGTCATTTAAAACAATTTTAAATATTGCTAACAGATGTGGGTTTTTTTATATCTGTCATATGTAAAATCCAAAAAGTATTAACGACTGTTAAAGGATGAATTTAAATTGAATTAAAATTGATATAAAATTGAAGAAATTAAATTGAATTACATGAACTGCCATATTACTGTGATAAATACAGCTACATACGCACAAGAATACTTTGAAAAATCACCTAAAAGTATTTACAATAAATAAAATAAAATAAAGTAACCTGAAAACTGGGGCCACACTTTTGTTGCCGTTTGGCAATTGGTGATGATAAGATTATGTCAATATCTTCACCTTAATCCTAAATTAGGTACTGGCGGGGGGTGCCCATCCAAAGGATAACATTTCGGGCACTGGGCAGATGCACTCAGGACAGGGCACCAATCCATCACTGGGCACACACTCACAATATAGAGGCAATTTAAATGTATGTGTTTGGACTGTGGGGAAAAAAGGGAACCCGGAGGCAACTTACACGGTCATGGAAGAACATGGAAACTCCTGGATCCCCAGTGCTGAGAGACCATGCCATCTGAATATATGTAAAATAATCATTAGAAATATATATATACATTTACATTAAAGCTATTTCATAATTTTTTTGTCTGTATTGTCTGTGTCTCTGTAGGTAATGTTTGTCTTGAGGGTTGGGTGGAAATAGGTTGCTATTAATTTTATTCGGTGTAGAATCTGTTTGGCTACAATGTAATACGGATATCTTATGTGCATGGATCTCGTAGGCTTAATCTAACAGTATATGGAAACGTCCATGTTCATGTGGGTGTTGGGGAGTTTTTTTTTTATTTTTTTTTCTACACAGAAAATAGTACAGAACACATTTGTAGTATTGCTATATACAGGCACACCTGCTATGATGCTAAAGGTTTTATATCATATATCATATATATATATATATATATATATATATATATATATATATATATATATATATATATATATATATATATATATAATACAGGGTTTATTTACGTTTACATGGCAAAAAGTAAAAAGGAGAGTCAGTTTTCATTCCCATTTTGTCATGAAAATAAGACACGTGTTAAAGTATGAATTAGAGGTTAGAACCGTACCTATTCTCTGCAGCGTATGAGGTTAATAATAAATGATGAATTCTGAACAGTAAACATAAGAATTTTGGCCTTTTTGCAAATGGTGTCTATTTAATAAAACTGGCTGTAAACTCTCATGTTTTCTTGCTATTAAAATCTCTAATATCAGTATTTTTGTCTGGGACAGTCAGTGAAGCGCTTCATGAAGCTGGAGTGCAAGTGTCACGGGGTCAGCGGCTCCTGCACGTTGAGGACTTGCTGGTTGGCGATGTCTGACTTCAGAAAAACAGGAGATTACCTTCGCAAAAAGTACAATGGCGCCATTGAGGTCACAGTAAACCAGGATGGAACAGGATTCACTGTTGCTAACAAGGACTTTCGAAATGCCACTAAAAATGACCTGGTTTACTTTGAGAACTCACCTGACTACTGTTTGATGGATAAAGCTGCAGGTACGAGTTAATGATTATTGTAACCTTAATGTCTAATGCCTATTAATAGCGGTGGGTAGCTTCGAATGAGTAGTGTAGGGAGAATGGATATTACTCACAGCGGTCCTATTTCCGTGCCACTGACGCTGATCTGATGAATCTAGAGTGGGTAGTTCCTCATGTTAGAGAATGGAAAACAGGTAGGACTTACTGGCAGCAGTAAGCCAGTTCTCACACCGGCCCCAGTTCAGGCCTTGGGGCAACAGGAGGAGTGAGTGGTTTTGAAAGGGTCATGAGAGGTGGAGCGTGATGTTTCTGCCCTGTTAATCCCTGACACTCTTGCATTGTGACCATAGTGCCCGCAGGGGCTGCAGTTACTACATACAAGTTTGCCACATACCGTCACCTCCACACTCATCCTGCTTATGGTTAATGGTAGCTTAGCATGTGCATCTCCTTGGTGCCACTGTAGGTTATGATGCAACTCAGCTAGATTGATCTCTTGATGTCGAAATGAAAGATACTAGAAACGATAAATCTAGAATAAAATGCGATTGGGCAATCGTCAAGGGCTAATGGTCACTGGGGCAGTCAAGCATGACTCTTGTTGATGTATGCATTTCGTCTGGGTTGTGTTTGGTTGTGGTTTGTGTCTGACTCAGACAGACAACTCACAGCCCAGTAATTTCCAAGCTCCCCACCCTACTCTCTTGAAGGTATTTGCACGCCCAAGGATACGACAAGCATGTTTTCTCTTCCTGACAACACAGGCTTTGAGCTGATGGAAGTCTTGCCACAGGGGATTGCGAGACTCTCGTGACACTGACTCTCAAAGCAATGGAGACACATAGTCCAGTGCTTGTTTATCCCCTAAACACATTGATATGCCCAAAGCATAACATTCTTCTGAGGAATTAGGCTGCACAAAGAATATTTAACTTATGAGCAAGTTTTCCGAAATTGAGACAAGGTCCACCAGATCCAAGGTTTGTTGATGGCTGAAAAATATTAAAATGCCCCATAAACCTTGTTTCCAAAACCAATTACATATTTGACATCAACTTAATACAATTGACTCAGGATTCACGAACGGTTAATATACCTTATACTTTGTACTGTTTCAAGGCAGAGTTGTCGATGTGCAGCGAATGTAGTGTAGATGTTCTTCATGATCTTCATGAAGAACATGATGATGTAATTTGTATGACCCATACCCTGGAGGGCGCTCTTGTGTTCATGGATGTCCATCCATCCATTATCTTCCTCTATATCCTTTACTAGGGTTGTGGGGGGGTTCCCCATGTCCATCCAGTAGAGAACTTTTTGGGCGCTGGGCAGATACACCCAGGACATGGTGCCAATCTATCACTTGGCACACACTCAGTTAGACAGCCACACTCTATATGGGGCAATTTGGAGAATTCAATTGACCTTGATTTATGTTTTTGGACTGTGGAAGGAAACCGGAAAACCGGAGGAAACCCACGTGGACACGGGGAGAACATGGAAACTCCATCCAAGTTACATCACCATTTAAATTATCTGCAAACATGCTGTGATTTGACAAAAATCAAATTTTTTCAGAGGTGTGGGGGCATCACATTCAACCAATAATTTGGATTTAAGTCATGATGGCATGGTGACACAGTAACTAATGCACTAGCCAGACAGCAAAGTCCTCGATTCGATTTTTTAATTGTCTTCTTTTGCCTGCTGTGCACACAGAGGAATCGGTTCTCCACATTGAAATCATCCATGCAGTGAAACACACAGATATAAACACTGGTGAAGTGAGCACATGTGCCCAGAGCGGTGGGCAGCCCCTGTACATGGCATCTGTATGTGGAGCAATTGAAGTTTGGTGTCAAGTCTAGATTTACTAGATTTAATTTATGTTTGGCGGCACGGTGGCTTAGTGGTTAGCACGTTCGCCTCTCAGCGCTAGGGATTTCTGGTTCGAATCCCCATCTGGGTGGAGTTTCCATGTTCTCCCCGTGTCTGCGTGGGTTTCCTCCGGGTTCTCCGGTTTCCTCCCACAGTCCAAAAACATGGATCAAGTTAATTGAATTCTTAAAAAATATTGCCCCATTAAGAGTGTGTCTGTGTGAGTGAGTGTGTGCCAGCGATGGATTGGCGCCCTGTCCTGGGTCTATCTGCCAGCGCCCTAGTTCTCCCCTGGATGGGCATGGGGAACCCCACCGCGACCCTAATAGAGGATAAGCGGGAGATAATGAATGAATGAATAATTTATGTTTTGTGATGTTTCTTAAAAATGCTATGTGACACAGATATAAACAAAATCTTGTATATTTCAGCAAATGGTTATATAATGCGGGTGGCACGGTGGCTTAGTGGTTAGCATGTTCTCCTCTCAGCGCTAGGGATTCCCGGTTTGAATCCCAGTCTGGGTGGAGTTGCCATGTCCTCCCCATGTCAACGCGGGATTCCTCTTGGTTCTCTGGTTTCCTCCAACAGTCCAACAAGGTGGATCAAGGTCAATTGAATTCTCCAAATTGCCCCATATAGAGTGTGTCTGTGTGAGTGAGTATGTACAGTGATCGATCGATACGAAACGTTCTCCCCTGGATGAGCATAGGGAACCCCCCACCTCGCGACCCTAGTAGAGGATAAAGTTTCAACCCACAGTCCAAAAAAATGGATGGTGAAGTGAATGTTCTCGAATCGCCCCATATAGAGTGTGTTTGTGTCTGTGTGAGTTACTGTGTGCCCAGTGATATATTGGCGCCCTATCCTGGGTGTATCTGCCCAGTGCCCGAAACGTTCTCCCCTGGATGGGCATGGGGAACCTCCCTATGATCATAGTAGAGGATTAAGCTGAAGATAATGAATGAATGAAAGTATCAAAACACATATCAGTCATCTGCATTGTACTTTTGCCTCTTAAAACATACTGTAGATCTATTATCCATCCATCCATTATCTTCTGCTTTATCCTCCACTAGGGTCCCATCCAAGGGAGAAAGTTTAGGGCACTGGGCAGACACACAGGACAGGGCACCAATCTATCGCTGGGCACACACTCACTCACACAGATACACACACAAACACACTCTATATGGGGCAATTTGGAGAAGTTAAATTCACTTTGATCCAAGTATTTGGACTGTGGCCTGCTAACCACTAAGCCACCGTGCCACCCTAGATCTATTATAATGTCGATGATTAGTAGGTTAGTACATTGCCTCATATCCATCCATCCATTATCTTCCGCTTTAAGGTCGTGGGGGGGTTCCCCATGCTTATCCAGTGGAGAACGTTTCGGGTGCTGGGCAGATACACCCAGGACAGGGCGCCAATCTATCACTGGGCACACACTCACTCACACAAACACACTCCATATGGGGCAATTTGGAGAACTCAATTGACCTTGATCCATGTTTTTGGACTGTGTGAGGAAACCCGAGAACCCCGAGAAAACATGGAAACTCCATCCAGATTGGGATTCAAACCGGGAATCCCTAGCGCTGAGAGGAGAACATACTAACCACTAAGCCACCGACTACCGCATAAATTAACATTAATTTTTCTCTCTAAAAATCCTCTTGTATGTTTGGGTTTCAGGTTCTCTGGGCACAGCGGGCCGAGTATGTAACAAATCTTCACGAGGCACAGACGGATGTGAGGTGATGTGCTGCGGGAGAGGCTATGACACCACACGGGTGAAGCGCATTACCAAGTGTGAGTGCAAGTTCAAGTGGTGCTGTACAGTTGAATGTAAGGATTGCGAAGAAGCGGTGGATATTCATACCTGCAAAGCACCGAAGCGAGCAGAATGGCTGGATCAAACCTGAGACACGTCCACCTTCCAGCCGCCCTCATCCAAAATATCTCTTGTGAACAATCTCATGCTGGGATATGAAGTCCATCCTGCGTGGCTCTCATCTCTGATCCCTATTCCTTGTTGCATGGCTTTATCGTAACTGTCTCTGTGAAAGCACTACAACTCAAATACTGCATTTCCAACAAGCGCCTTGCACACTACGGCCAACCGAACAAATTAAGGCTCTTTCTTTTCGAGTACTGAACCGAGCAAAGACACTAAAGTGTGAAGAATGAGCTGTGTTGCAACTGTGAATTTTTGTTTGTATTTTTGTGAATTTCCAAAGATTAAAGGGTTTCAAAGAGTATAGTAGTATTTTATTGCATTAAAAATGCTTTAAAGACTTTCAAAAAGAACTCCGACCGTAACTATATCGCAGCTAGTTACAGAATATTTACACACTCTTTTTGTCAGGAACACAACCGTGTACCATGTTCCAGCATACACCTTTAATATTGTTTTCCTTTGACTGTGAACGTGACTGAGAGCGTCTGAGAGCGGCGGCAGCAGCATGGAAGCGGACGATGGCCGAAAGCTTTGCACACATTTCTCATACTTTGTGGTCAGAGTTTGGATGTAAGACCTCAAAGGACTCTACAGGACACTTTCCAAACTAAAGGGAGAAGAAAACGGTCTAAACCTGATGATGAGCCTGCACTAAGGACATTAGCTAGCCAAAGAGCACATACTTAAATATTATTGAAATAAAGGAATATATAATTGTATGAGCATATACTTGGAATATCTGGCAACTTCCATTAAAAAGAAATTGTAAGATGTACTGTTTTGTCATTATCTGAAATGATGGGATCATATTTAAAGCTCTGTATGCGGCACTGACATTTTCCAACAATTGTTTACATATAACACTATCGAGCTGAGTTGTTGCTATGGCAACGGCAATTTAAATTGCAATGTGCTGCAAGGTTTTTCCGCAGTTTGATTGAGACCTCATAATGAAGCAGTTTAACAAAAGTCCATCCATCCATTATCTTCTGCTTTATGCTCTACTTGGGTCGCTGGGGGTTCCCCATGCCCATTCAGGGGAAAACGTTTTAGGCGCTGGGCAGATACACCCAGGACAGGGTGCCAATCTATAGCTGGGCACACACTCACTCGCACTCACACACAATCTATATGGGGCAATTTGGAAAATTCAATTGATCTTAATCTATGTTTTTGGACTGTGGGAGGAAAGTGGAGAACCCGGAGGAAACCCACATAGACACGGGGAGAACATGGAAACTCTACCCAGATTGGGATTCAAACCGGAAATCCTAAGTGCTGAGAGGAGAAGATGCTACCCACTAAGCCCCCGTGCCATCTTTAACAAAAGTCTTGAATTTAAATTGATGATGTCATTAAAATGTATTCATCCACTAATATGTTGAAATCATTTCCAACATCCAGTTTTTCCCATGTCCTCGTGGGTTTTTCCCGAGTTCTCTGGTTTCCTCCCACAGTACAAAAATATGGATTCAAGGTAAGCTGGCCGCTGCAAATTGCCCCTATATAGTGTGTGTGTGTGTGTGTGAGTCTGTGTGAGTGAGTGACTGGCGATAGATTGCCGCCTTGTCTTGGGGTGTATCTGAGGCAATATGGGGCAATTTGAATTTATCTTGATCCATGTTTTTGGACTGTGGGAGGAAACGCAAGAACCTGGAGGAAACCCACACGGACATGGGGAGAACATGGAAACTTCACCCAGATTGGAATTTGAACCAGATATCCCTAGTGCTGAGAGGAGAACACTAAGCCACCGTGCCGCCCCATTTGTAAGTCCATCCATCCATGCATTATCTTCCGCTTTATCCTCTACTAGGGTCGTGGTGGAATTCCCCTTTGCCCATCCAGGGGAGAACGTTTCGTGTGCTGGGAAAATACACCCAGGACAGGGTGCTAATCTATCATTGGACCCACACTCACACACACACACACACACACACACAAATACACTGTATATGGGGCAATTTGGAGAATTCAGAGACCTTGATCCATGTTTTTGGACTGTGGGAGGAAACCGGAGAACCCAGAGGAAACCCACGCAGACAAGGGGAGAACATGGAAACTCCACCCAGATTGGGATTCGAACCAGGAATCCCTAGCACTGAGAGGAGAACGTGCTAACCACTAAGTCACCGTGCCGCCCCGTTTGTAAGTCATTTTGGATAAAAGCTTCTGCCAAATGATCAAATGGAATGTAAGTAATAAACTGAACCTTTTGTATGAATCAAATGATATCCAATCAGCCACCGGCAATTTCCCTTGATCTCACACTCTGCTGAAATCTAACTGATAACAGGAGTTTTGCTAGCTGGCGCTGTGTGCACACTCTGCCAACATTTCTATTAATTACCTTTGACAGATCCACAAACAATCATTTTTACAAAATGGCTTTCAGTCTCTTGGTTAGTTTTGGCAATTTGTAACTTTTTTTATTAACCATGTAGAAAACCCCAGAAGAACAACAACGCTAATGACTTTTTGGCTCTGTTTCACGCATTCGACCTGTGTACACGAATTTGTGGGCACACACTGGGCCAGGTTATTAGCAAACGCATCAATAGTACTTTTATTACCATAATGGTTCTGACCATTACTCTGTCTTTTTGATTTACTCACTTCCACAATCATTTTGCCTTAATTGCTTGTGTAAGAAAAATACAACGTCCTCTTTACTGCAGATTTTATAAAATACTTTGAAGAAGATTGAAGCATTATTTAACCCATCCATCCATTCATTATCTTCTGCTTCATTATCTTCTATTAGGGTCGTGGGGGGGGGTTCCACATACCCATCCAGGGGAGAAGGTTTCGGGCACTGGGCAGATACACACAGGACAGGACGCTAATCTATCGCTGGGCACACACTCACTCGCACAGACACTCTATACGGGGCAATTTGGAGAATTCAATTGACCTTGATCCATGTTTTTGGACTGTGGGAGGAAACCGGAGAACCCGGAGGAAAGCCACGCGGACACCGGGAGAACACGGAAACTCCACCCAGATGGAGATTCGAACCGGGATTCCCTAGCGGTGAGAGACGAACGTGCTAACCACTAAGCCACCGTGCTGCCTGCATTATTTAACCATTTTCTAAAATATACAATAATTTGTGTGTGTGTGTGTGTGTGTGTCCAGTGATAGAATGATACATATACATAAGCACTGTATTTTCTTCAGGAAATACACATATTTTCATTAATTCATCAGATCGGGGGGGAGGGGGGGGGTCCTTATAAGAACGTATCAGGTGCTGGGCAGATACACCCAGCAGGACAGGACGCCAATCTATTGCTGGGAACACACTCACTCACTTAGACACACACAGGCAAATTAAGAGCAATTTAAAGGGGCAATTTAGAGCATTCAATTAACCTTAAATCCACATTTTTGGCATATGGGAGGAAACCAGAGAACCCGGAGAAAGCCCACGGTGAAAACATGGAAACTCCAGATTGGGATGCAAATCTGAATCCCCAGCGCTGAGAGGTGAACGTGTTAACCAGCGTGCCGCCACCTCTCTATATTAGTTTGTATTTATTTTAGGAATTGTATCTCATTATCTAATGCGTTCCTCTAAGGAATATTTTCAGGAACCAAAACTTGACCACACTTTAGACCCACTTGCTTACAAGTTTATTGGGAACTTGGGTCTCATTATGTGCTATTGAAATCAAAAGCTTTATTGCATTAATGCTTTTATGCAGCCAGAACACCAGCACACAACCCAACCACATGCATGCGTGCCATAATAAGGTCTCAAAGGTGTCACTGATGTTCACTTACTGTGAGTCAAACCACAGTCCTTACAACATTCTTCATATGAATTGCTTTAGTGGGTCCAGGCCTGGTTTACATCCTGCCATTACTGTCTGGCCTAATGCGGTGGTAGTTTTTGTCTCATATGGGAGCAGATGGCAGCAATATGTTAGAAGACCCTCTGAAGATCTGCAACTGCTGAGCGTGGAACTCACTTCGGGCCGGATGCGACAGGCCATTCCACCAGCTAATCATCGTTGTTACGTAATAAAGGGAAATTAGAAGCACTTTTAAAGGCTCTTAATGTGACCCTAGGGGCATTGCTTTGATGAAGGGCCGCACGGCTATACAAGGAGGGAGCGTGGGGCAATGAATCAAACGGAGGCAGAGATAAAGAGAGAGATAGTAAAAGAGAGACTTCACGTCACCACCCAGAAAATAGGGAGCCTGGCATTTGGCACATGCTGACCGGCCAGTTCACTGTTTGCCTTCAGTTCCAAACTGATTTATGATAGGTGGATTTGAGAAGGCTGTTGCATGGACACGACATGAATCATTTATGCCACAGACAGTTCATGGAATTCCTATTTGTCAGCTGAACTTCATGTCGAACATGCCGTTCTCTTTTCTTCCAGTCCTGCGCCCATTCAAACCAGATTATGTTTGAAATTCGTCATGTTTTGTTTGTTTCTCTGCTGGCTTATTTAAACCTCATCTCATTTCCTTTTTAGCCATTCAATTTTTTACTGGGTTCCCAAAATGGAAACAATATCTTTAATGGGATTGGCTCTTTATTAATGTCCAAACGTCAACTTAATTTAACCCCATCAGGTAAACTCCATATTTCAACATGCGGTCGACAAAATATTAGCAAATTCCCAACTCGAAGCCACTGAAATAATAAAGGAGGAAATGACTTCCTGTTACATGAATTAAGTAACCAACATTAAGGAAGCTCACTTGCAGTCGGGGAATTCGAAGAATAGCAAAACATTGCATTTGGCATTCAAAACGGCATTTCCAAGCAATACGCAAGCGTGTGCCGTGCCACGTCAGCCAACACGGGGCTGGTTTTAAAGCCCTTCAAATCCACAGATTGCCGTTAATCCATCCTCTGAAACTAATCCCAAGTCCACTTTCATTGTTTGTCAGGCTACATAACTTTCCCTTTTTGTCATTCCTCTTTAAAACCCCTGCTAAAAAAAATTTCGTCTGCCACCCACATCTGCCATTATCCCCATTAACTACTAACTACAGAATGGGATGCTGGGATTTTCAAAAATGTTGGTTGCTCATCTTATTTCACCTTAAGTGTTTGTGTTAGGGGCGGCACGGTGGCTTAGTGGTTAGCACATTCGCCTCTCAGCGCTGGGGATTCCCGGTTCGAATCCCCATCTGGGTGGAGTTTCCATGTTCTCCCCGTGTCTGCGTGAGTTTCCTCCGGGTTCTCCGGTTTCCTCCCAAAACATGGATCAAGTTAATTGAATTCTCAAAAATTGCCCAATTTAGAGTGTGTATGTGTGAGTGAGTGTGTGCCCAGCGATGGATTGGCGCCCTGTCCTGGGTCTATCTGCCCAGCGCCCGAGACGTTCTCCCCTGGATGGGCATGGGGAACCCCACCGCGACCCTAATAGAGGATAAGCGGAAGATAATGAATGAATGAATGAATGTTTGTGTTAGGAAAATACTACATCCTCTTTACTGCAGACTTTATAAAAGACTTTAAAGAAGATTGAAGCATTATTTACTCATCCATCCATTATCTTCCGCTTTATCTTCTACTAGGGTTGCGGGGGTGTTCCCATGCCCATACAGGGGAGAACGTTTCAGGCGCTGGGCAGATACACCCAGGACAGGACGCCAGACACACTCACTCACACAAACACACTCTATATGGGGTGATTTTCGAGAATTGATTTGACCTCCTTGATCCATGTTTTTGGACTGTGGGAGAAAACCAGAGAACCCGGAGGAAACCCACGTGGACATGGGAAGAACATGGAAACTCCACCCAGATTGGAATTCAAACCGGGAATTCTCCCTAGCGTTGAGAGGAGAACATGATAACCACTAAGCCACCGTGCCACCAGCATTATATAACCATTTGCTGAAATATACAAGATTTTGTTTATATCTGTGTGTGTGTGTGTGTGTGTGTGTGTGTGTGTGTGTGTGTGTGTGTGCCACGTCAGCCAACATGGTGCTGGTTTTCAAGCCCTTCAAATCCACAGATTTCCATCATTTCATCCTCTGAAACTAATCCCAAGTCCTCTTTCTTTGTTTGTCAGGCTACATAACTTTCCCTTTTTGTCATTCCTTTTTAAAACCCTTGCTGAAAAAAAACATGTTGATGTTCGATTTCGTCTGCTACCCACATCTGCCATTATTTCCATAAACGACTAACTACAGAATGGGATGCTTGGATTTTCAGAAATGTGGTTGCTCAGCTGAAGGGGAAGGATTGAGACCTGTTAAACTAGGATCACTAACTATAAAACTTAATCTTTTACCGGATATTTGAAATCTTGTTTGTTTTGTCCACGTCTGTTATATTGGTGTAGATTTTATTAACGTAGCAATATGAAAAACAGCAGAGAGACATGTCTATTCATACAATACAATTGAAACAATGAGGTTATCGGGTTTATGGTTGCTGGGAAGAGGTTCTATTCGGCGCAACCTAAAAGACAAGCCCGCAGCGTGAGTGTGGAGAGATGGAATCTAGGAGCATGGCTGTCTGTGTCAGGACAGGGCAGGTGTGTTCTGGGTCATTTCAGGACACAGCTGTAGCAGCTTTAAGGTTAGAGTTAGTGGTGCCACTCATTCATCTTTGCATTTTGCAAATTCAATGTCCGAGTTGGGTTTGTATTCAGGTCTCATCCAAAACCAAGTATGTGAACAGATTTAAAGCCTGCTGCACAAAGAACACTGGGTACACACTCACTCACACAGACACCCACACTCACTCACACAAACACACTCTATATGGGGCAATTTGGAGCATTCAATTGACCTTAATCCATGTTTTTGGACTGTGAGAGGAAACCGGAGAACCCAGAGGAAACCCACGTTGAGAACATGGGAATTCCACCCATATGCTAACATGCTAACCAATAAGCCACCGTGCTGCATAAGCAATATATATGAACTAAAAAAATGTTTTTGGACTTTTAGGGGAAACCAGAAAACCTGGAGGAAACCCACGCAGACACGAGGAGAACATGGAAACTCCACCCAGATTGGGATTCGAGCCGGGAATCCCTAGTGCTGAGAGGAGAACATGCTAACCACTAAGTTCACAAAATATGTTTTTTTCAAATCATTTAGTTTTCATTTCAATAGAACCTAAATAAAAACGTACAACATACTGTGATCTCTCACAGTCCACCAACATCTCATCTCATTTCATTATCTTCCACTTGATCCCCATCCCTATGGGGGGGGGGGGGCCCTTAACCCCCCCCCCCCCCCCCCCCCCCCCCCCCCCCCCCCCCCCCCCCCCCCCCCCCCCCCCCCCCCCCCCCCCCCCCCCCCCCCCCCCCCCCCCCCCCCCCCCTTGTATCCATATTTTTGGCCTGTGGTAGACATCCTATCCTAGGTTTGCAGGGCATTCCCCATGTCCATCCAGGGGAAAATGTTTAAGCACTGGGCAGATACACCCAGGACAGGGCGCCAATCTTTTGCTGGGCACACACTCACTCACACACATGCTATATAGGGGCAATTTAGAGGAGCCAATTTACCATAAATCCATGTTTTTGGACTGTGGGAGGAAACTGGAGAACCTGGAAAAAAGCCACGCAGACATGGGAGAACATGGAAACACCCAGATTGCGATATGAACCTGAATCCACAGCGCTGAGAGAAAAACACGCTAACCATGTGGTAAACCACTGTGTCGCCCCCCAAATAACACTATTAAGTAAATAAATAAATAAAAATGTCCACAAGATGCTCTGTAATTAATTGCTTTTTAATCCAGGGCAAATGGGACTTCTTTAAACTTGTGACCCTGTATCAGAATTTCAGTGGTCCAAAGCCTTGCTTAATGAATCTTTATTATCTTTTCAGCAATCTCACAGTAAACAGTCGCCCTGGGAAGGGGGGGGGGGCAGACAAGGTGAACCTCAGACACCATCCCTTACAAAAAGAGAGGAGGGATTTCATATGTAGAGAAGTGTAGCTTGGTGGTTAGCACGTTCTCCTCTCAGCACTAGGGATTCCCGGTTCGAATCCCCATCTGGGTGGAGTTTCCATGTTCTCCCCGTGTCCGCGTGGGTTTCCTCCGGGTTCTCCAGTTTCCTCCCACAGTCCAAAAACATGGATCAAGTCAATTGAGTTCTCCAAATTGCCCCATATAGAGTGTGTATGTGTGCGTGTCTGTGTGAGTGAGTGTGTGCCCAGCGATAGATTGGCGCCCTGTCCTGGGTGTATCTGCCCAGCGCCCGAAACATTCTTCCCTGGATGTGCATGGGGAACCCACCCACGACCCTAATATAGGATGTAGTGGAAGATAATGAATAAATGCTGAGAGGAGAGAAGAACATACAAATGCAAAGGAAAAGGCATATGAAGCTGGTTGTAGACGGAGGCAAAGAGAACGAAGGGGGCGAAAAAGGACGAATGAGGGGAGTATAGAATTACCGAACAGCCTGCCGGGCACATTTATCAGCATGATCTTAATCTGGGCGGGAAGAACAACCCCTCAAAACACACATATAAACACCGATGCTCTCTCTCTCACTCTCTCTCTCTCTCTCTCTCTCTCTCTCTCTCTCTCTCTCTCTCTCTCTCACACACACACACACACACACATTCATCTTCATTACTCAGCCTGACAGCCCCTGATGCAAGTGTATCACTGTTTAGACTAACTGATTTATCTCTTACTGAATGCACGTGAACTCACACGAGCACATGACACCAGCCAATCATCCGTCTTCCTCTAAATCCATGCATGTCAGTGGAGTTTAGCACTGTCTTCTTTTTTTTGTATGTGTGTGTGTGTGTGTGTGCATGCGCACGTGTGTGTGTGTGTTTACGTTTGGTGTGGAGTGTCAGTGTGAGTGTTTATGCTGCCCTTAAGGACAATTAAGCTCATTTTTGGGATTTCAGAATGACGTATAGGTTGAAAGGGTCAAGGGAATTCATTGTATTATCATTTAACCAACCCCACCACCACCCCACCCCCCGAAAAAAAGCCTAAGGTAAAAATTCGACGCCCAGACAGGCAGCGTGTACAGACATACAGACTAACATGGGTCACACACAGACAGTATTCATTTTTCTTTCATCTCCATTTGTGACTTTAAGTGTCTCATTCCTTATTTTCCACTTAATTTACTACTAGGATCATAAAGGTGCGGGGGGGAGGGGGGGTGCGGCATGCCCATGCAGCACAGAAAGTTTCAGACACTGGGCAAATACACCCAATCTGCCAATCTGTTGCTGGGAACACCCTCACACACAGATAGATACACTCTATAGGGGCAACTTTAGAGCAGCCCATTTACCTTAAAACTCCACCCAGATTGGGATTCGAACCTGGATCCCCAGCGCCGAGAGGCGAACATGCAAACAACAAAGCCCCCGTGCCACCAAGATTGACTGTCTCTGTCACAGTAATCCCCATGTCTATTTAATGCATATAAACTATGATTCTGATTGATAAATATCCATCCATTATCCTATATTGGGGTTGCGGGGGGGGATGCCCATCCAGGGGAGAACGTTTCGGTCGCTGGGCAGATACACCCAGGACAGGGTGCCAATCTATCACTGGGCACACATTCACTCACTTACACAGACACACACACATACTGTACACACTCTATATGGGGGAAATTTGGAGAAATTGACTTGATCCATGTTTTTGGACTGTGGGAGGAAACCGGAGAACCCAGAGGAAACCCACGGGGACACGGGCAGAACATGGAAACTCCACCCAGATTGGGATTCGAACCGGGAATCCCTAGTGCTGAGAGGAGAACATGCTAAACACTAAGCCACCGTGCCGCCAGATTGATGAATATAATAATAATAATAATAATAATAATAATAATAATAATAATAATAATATATACGGTTTAAATAAAACAACAACAAAATGTGCAAGTGGACTTCCAAACATGTCTAAAGATGGTGTTTGGCACATGAACAATATAAACTGTTTTTGCTAGTAAGCATTTTTGCCAAAACATCGAAATACAGATTACAGGGAGAGTGAATGAGTGATTTGTTAAGCCTAGATTTGGTGAGTCCAGCTGAATTATATACTTAGAACATTAAAAGAGTAATCTGGAGTGTATAATACGATACACCTAAAATGTTTTTGCAAACCAGGACCATTTTGAACATAACCAGCCAATCATCCGTCTTTCTCTAAATCCATGCATGTCAGGAGATTTTAGCAGCGTGTCCCCCACTACTGTCTCTGCCTTTGTGTGTGTGTGTGTGTGTGTGTGTGTGTGTGTGTGTGTGTGTGTGTGTGTTTACGTTTGGTGTGGAGTGTCAGTGCGGGTGTTTATGCTGCCCTTAAGGACAATTAAGCTCATTTTTGGGATTTCTGAATGACGTAGAGGTTGAAAAGGTCAGGGGAATTCATTGTATTATCATTTCCAAGACACCCCCCCTCCCCCCCAAAAACCTGGAGCTAATACATAAACTGTAAAGATAATGGTGTCGGGCAGCCAAACATCACACCTACAAGAGTTTAGTCATATAGAGTTTGTTACAACAGTGCATTGTCTTTAAATTAGTATTTTTAAGTCTGAACCTCCAGAGAACAAGTTCAAACAACAACGGCAAAAAAGAACTCTCTGGTATTTGTTTTGATTTTTAAAAGGTGGGTGTGGTAGCTCTGTGGTTTGGGTGTTAGGCTATCAGTCCGGTTCAAGTTCTTACCATAACCAAGCTGGGATACCCACCTTGTGAGGACCAAGACTTCGTGGGTACTCATCCTCGTTCAGCAGCCGGGTGAGTTTAAGTGATGTTAACAAAGTACAGATCGTTTATATAATCATAAGTCCAGTTATCCATCCATCCATTATCTTCCTCTTTATCCTCGACTAGGGTCGCGGGGGGGTTCCCCATGCCCATCCAGGGGAGAACATTTCAGGCGCTTGGCAGATACCCCCAGGACAGGGTGCCAATCTATCGCTGGGCACACACTCACTCACACAACACACTGTTTTTTTGGACTGTGGGAGGAAACCGGAGAACCCAGAGGAAACCCACACGGAAATGGGGAGAACATGGAAACTCCACCCAGATTGGGATTTGAACTGGGAATCCCTAGCGCTAAGAGGAGAACTTGTTAACCATCAAGACACCATGCCGCTGTCTGTGTGAGTATGTGTGTGCCCAGTGATAGATAGGCACCCTGTCCTGGGTGTATCTGCCCAGCGCCCTAAACGTTCTCCCCTGGATGGACATGGGGAACCCCCCCGCGACCCTAATAGAGGATAAAGCAGAAGATAATGAATGGATGGATATTTAAAGGCAAAGTGTGGGAACTGTAAATTGTTTCCAGTTGCTACTATAGCTGCTTATTCCTCTCATTTCATTTGTTCCACTTAATCCTATGCCAGGTTAGGGAAGGGTTCATTTTAAATTATTTATTGACCCAATGGATGGAAGTATTAAATAAACAGCAGTTTATGTGATTATTGATCTGCTATTGAAAAAGGAAAAATGTGCCGTACTGGACCAGCACCATCTAGTCTGCTTTACACTGGACAGAATGTTGCTGCACTGTCCTCTCATATTCATTTTAAGTACCACATTCCACCTCAAGGTGCTGTGAGTCAGAAACGATCAAACTTTTTCATTCCAAACCTCAGCTGTCATAACATCACATCATGGACAGGCCATAACATATGCAATGGCACATTTGTTTCATGTGTATATTAACTTGTGTGCATATGTATGTGTGCATGTGTGTGTGTGTGTGTGTGTGTGTGTGTGCCCAGTGCCGATTGTATGGGAACATGTGACAACAGAGTTGTGTAGAAGACAATGCTTTGATAACAGCGAGTGTGATAATCAGCAATCATGACAATGTTTTGATAAGTGTAGTTTTTGCCTCTTTCTTGTTTATGTATGTGCTGCCTCCGAGCTTCGGGGTCAAATGCTTGACATTCCAGCACGCCGCAAAGGTGTAAGCGAGAGAGACAGTGATAAAGAGAGACAGGAATGAGAGGAAGGTAAGAAATGAAGACAGATGGAGTACTAAACTGAAAGATGCAGAAGATCTCCCACTAAAAAGTTCCAAATAGGCACAAACATGACTGATCTCAGTACAGTGGTCTGATTTAATCAGAAATTCAGTTTATTTTACTTTCTCTTTCACACACAGTCAAACACAGCCCTGCTACAGCACGGGGAGAACATGCAAAATTCACACAGATCGGGATTCAAACCCGGATCCTCAGTGCTGCAAGTTGGACATGCAAACCAATAAGCCACCAATATATCCTTCCATCCATTATCTTCCGCTTTATCCTCTACTAGGGTCGTGGGGGTGGTTCCCTATGTCCATCCAGGGGAGAACGTTTCGGGCGCTGGGCAGATACACTCAGGACAGGGTGCCAATCTATTACTGGACACACACTCACACACACACACACACTCTATATGGGGCAATTTGGAGCATTCAATTGACCGTGATCCATGTTTTTGGACTGTTAGAGGAAACCGGAGAACCCAGAGGAAGCCCACGTGGAGAACATGGAAATTCCACCCAGATTGGGATTTGAACTGGGAATCCCTAGTGCTGAGAGGAGAACATGCTAACCAATAAGCCACCGTGCTGCCATAAGCAATACTGTATATATAAAATAAAAAAATGAAATAAAAAGTCATTTTAGATAATATCTGTTATCATTGTGTTTCACTGCTGTAATCATTTTAAAGATTATTTATCTAAAGAGAGGGAACAAAACATGTCAAGTCAGTACCTCAGGGAGCAACATGCCGAACTGCAGCATCATCGAATGCTAATCATTTACGTAGCTGGTCCAGTTAACAATAACAATAAATCTTTTCCTCCTTTTTTCTCTCTTTTATTAAAGAAAGATGAACCAATTAGCACAAGTGCTCACTAAAGAGATGTGTCTCCAAGAGTTTCTTGAAACTGCAGAATGTTACCACATGATAAACATGTGCTACAGTAAAATGGTATCATGATGGGGTGGAAGTACCAGGCTGAAATCGCTACCAGAGCACAGTGATCAAAACAAGATGTAATTGTGTAACAAAAAAAAAAAATGAATGTAAGTACAGAGTGAGAACTAGATTTAAGTATCTGCTATTATAGTGTGTTTGTAAGCATTTTATAAAAGCAATAAGGCAATCATGGGTGGTTTAGTGGTTAGCACGTTCTCCTCTCAGCTCTAGGGATTTCCGGTTCGAATCCCAATCTGGGTGGAGTTTCCATGTTCTCTGCCCGTCCGCATGGGTTTCCTCCGGGTTCTCCGGTTCTCCCACAGTCCAAAAACATGGATCACGTCTACTGTATTGAATTCTCCAAATTGCCCCTTAGAGAGTGTCTGTGTGAGTGAGTGTGTGCCCAGCGATGAATTGGCACAATGTCCTGGGTCTATTTGCCCAGCGCTTGAAACGTTCTACCCTGGATGGGCATGGGGAACCCCCCCCCGCGACCCTAATAGAAGATAAAGCTGGAGATATAGATATAATGGATGGAAGGAATTAGGCAATCAAGGTTGTGTGTTATTATGAACAACTCATAGGAAAGAGGCGTAACTGTAGTTTGCTTCACATCGTGCCTAATAGCACCTCTTTCGGCTGCTCAAGGAGGATGAGTCCCCCACTGAGTCTTGGTCCTCCCAAAGTTTCTTCCTTAAAATATCAACATAACAGGGAGTTTTTTCTTGCCAAGTCGCTTCGGCTTGCTCCTTGAGGGATTAAAGGCTTTTAATGCTATAAAGATGCTTTGTGACAACATACTATTGTAAAAAGCGCTGTATAAATAAATGACTTGAACTTTCCCTTGATTTTATTTACAATGCCACCATCTTCGAGTCTAATTGCTTTATAAATTACTTAATATTGTCCTTCCACCTTCCCCACCCAAGTGGTGTCTGTTCCTCTATGCCCTTGACACACAATGAATTGTAAGTGTTCTAGATGAAAGGTTATAAGGGTTTATAAAATGGGTAGTTCCGGTCCTTAAATCTGATTGGCTAAGCTGTATGTCCAGCTTTGATATTATTGACAATAACGCACACCTCTGACCAGTTCCCCATGCCCATCCAGGGGAGAACGTTTTGTTTTGGGCACTGGGAAGATACACCCAGGATAGGATGCCAATCTATCGCTGTGCACATGCTTACTCACACAGACACACTCTATATGGGGCAATTTGGAGAAATCAATTGACCTTGATCCATGTTTTTGGACTGTGGGTGGAAACTGGTGAACCTGGAGGAAACCAACGCAGACACGGGGAGAACATGGAAACTCCACCCAGATTGGGATTCGAACCGGGAATCCTTAATTCAAACCGTGCGTAGAAGCGAACGTGCTGACCACTGAGCCGTCATGCCAATGAACACAACCAGTCATCCGGCGAGGCTCAAAGCTCTGGCTCTTAAGTTTGGTATACCGATCATATGATGACACACAATTTCAAACGTCCTCTACTCCAGACAAAACCCCGCTTCTGCTCAGATAACTGTGAGCCTCACTTTCAGATCTGTTTGAATAATAGCTCGTCATCTGAGGCTAAATTTGGCAAAGAAACAGAGCTCCTAATCCTTCCAGCAACTGTCTCAATTCATCACGACCTCACCCTCCAAAATCTCCCTAGCCAGTTCCATCCATAAGCTTTCACAATTGACATGCAACAAAAACTAAACAGCTTACCAAAATGACCCTGTGATACGCTGGGTCGTGTTGTGTGACACCAAGGAACAGGCGTTGTTTGTCGGAGTACAAAATCGGCTTTATTTTACCATGGGACACCGCTTATACTGAGCTTTAACAGCTTCTCTCCACATCACTCTGCCTCGATCTCTCCTTTCTCCGGTTCCTCAAAACTGCAATTGATTGCACAGTCATTAGTGTGATTAGCTTCAGGCAGGTGCAACCGTTCACCTGACCCGCCTCCCAAACCAGGATCCCGTCTACGATCCAGGAGCATTATGCCCTCGTGCCACAGACCCGTTCCTTCAGATTCATTCTTCACAGCGTTAGGATTAGAGCAGACTACTCAACTGTAAGTCTCAGCCCTGATTATATCTCATCTTGACCATCGCAGTGTATCGCCTGCTGGAATGCTGGAATGATCTTGTACAAATCAGGTCTATATCCATCCATCCATCCATCCATGCTTTATCCTCTATTAGGGACATGGGGGGGGGGGTTCCCCATGCCCATCCAGGGGAGAACGTTTCGGGCACTGGGCAGATACACCCAGGACAAGGCGCCAATCTATCTCTGGGCACACACTAGCTCACACAGACGCACTCTATATGGGGCAATTTGGAGAACTCAATTGACTTGATCCATGTTTTTGGACAGTGGGAGGAAACCGGAGAATCTGGAGGAAACCCATGTGGACACGGGGAGAACATGGAAACTCCACCCAGATTTGGTTTCCAACCGGGAATCCCTAGCGCTGAGAGGCGAACGTGCTAACCACTAAGCCACCGTGCCGCCCATCAGGTCTATACAACTGATGTAAAACTCTAGCCATATGAGAGGGTTTATGTAATTCGGATCTCCATCAGCTTACTGTAGATGTCCATATCTGGAACATGGCTCTGACACTGGCGAATAGGACAATTTCTGGATCTGGTCCTTTATACCTGAGCTTTCGTAAGGTACACCCCGGAAAGCTCACTACACTTTTTTGGTGATTGCCATCTCACCATGTTTCCAGGGTAATGTCCATCCATCCATCCATCCATCCATCTATCCATTCAAATTTATCACACCTGAGTTTCATTCTTTAACCACATGCAGGCCTGATTATTGCCACACTTGTTCTCAATCTAGAAATCACTTAGATAGGAGCTTCCTGACCAAACGAAGTAGACCAAAAGATACTCGAAAGCTAGACAGCATGCCAAGATCCAAAGAAATTTAGAAATAAATAAGAAACAAGTCAATGAGACCAATCTATTTGGAAAATAAAAGCCATTTCTAAAGGATTGGGACTCCAGCGAACCACAGTGAGAGCCATCATCTACTAATGTCACAAATGTGGAACAGTAGTGAACCATCACAGGAGGACCGACTGACCAAAATCACCCCAGGAGTGCAGCGGAGCCTCATCGAAGAACTCACAAAAGACACCACAACACCATGTGTGCTTTCGTGCGACTCAGGATTTGTAACTATAGGGTCTGCTGATGCTCTCTAACTGTAATACAACTATGTTTGCTAGGCGTAATAAATCAGCACCATGATTCTGCATTTCTTACACTGAAGCGGAACAACGCTACATGTACACTCACATGCATTCCATTCCATCGCACCTCCCACATGGCCCGGGTTGTGTTGCTGTTGTAACAGTCATTTACTTTACATTATATTCCTCACAGTCATCGATTTTAACACAACGCTCATGGTGTCCTTATGCTTATAACAAAATGTTAATACGGAGGCCCTCTGCCCGTGACTCAGCAGGGACAAGTGCAATGGAATTTGTTGGTCGTCTAGAGCTAATAAATTCTCCGTACACTATTCCATACACAAGCAGACAGCTGAGACGTCCTCGCAGACTCCTAACATTGTTTGACATTTTCTTCGTCACCGACAACATCATCCTGCAGCTGCTTTCACTTCCTCCCACATCCTAATGCAGGGATGCACTGGTGAGGACTCCCAAACCAAAATAAACAGGCACAGACAGCGTGTATTAAACCTTTAAGGCTTAAAGCATCACTGGCGACACGTACAATATACAGTTTTGAACATGAAAAACTTTACCCCACTTGGAATGTCAGTACCCCTTACACTCTGAATCTGTGTTCAGAACAAAGCCTAAAGTATGTGCACACTCCTAAACTCATTTTATGGTATTGCCGCCAGTAAATTTTCTTCACCTCAATCCTTCTGAATGTGCCAGAAGCCAAGCTCCATCAAACTCTATATAATATAATTAATAATTAAATTGGGGTGGCACAGTGGCATAGTGGTTAACACGTTCGCCTCTCAGCGCTAGAGATTCCTGGCTCGAATCCCCATCTGGGTGGAGTTTCCATGTTCTCCCCGTGTCTGCGTGGGTTTCCTCCGGGTTTTCCGGTTTCCTCCCACAGTCCAAAAACATGGATCAAGTCAATTGAGTTCTTCAAATTGCCCCATATAGAGTGTGTTTGTGTGAGTAAGTGTGTGCCCAGCAATAGATTGGCGCCCTGTCCTGGGTCTATCTGCCCAGCACCCAAGACGTTCTCCCCTGGTTGGGCATGGGGAACCCCCCCGCGACCCTGATATAGGATAAAGCGGAAGATAATGGATGGATGGAATAATTAAATTGTTGGTATTGTATCGTAATACTGTTTATAGTAAATGTTGTAAAAGAAGTTAAAACAGCCATTAAAATGAACAAACCTCGTTACATGTGGTTGCGCAAGTACTGTATATTCATTGAATTCAATATATTGCATGGAAAGAGTTACATTATGCCATAATGATTCTATTTGTGGCAAAAGCAAGTGCTTTACTCAGACATGGATGATTCCCCTACAGGATTACATTGTGTAGTCATTATGTTGTTGCTCATGTTTACTTTTTGACTCAGTACTGAATTGATTTTAAATGAACTTGTCACCAGTTTGGACCTCAAGAAAAGGAAAAATAGAGTTTAGGTCACAAAAGACCCATATTTAAGGCGGCACGGTGGCTTAGTGTTCAACACGTTCACCTCTCAGTGCTAGGGATTCCCGGTTCGAATCCCTATCTGGGTGGAGTTTCCATGTTCTCTCCGTGTACCTGTGCAAATGTGCTAACCACTACGTCACCGCTTAAATAAATTTCATTCATTCATTACCTCCCGCTTTATCCTCTATTAGGGTCGCGGTGGGGTTCCCCATGCCCATCCAGGGGAGATCGTCTCGGGAGCTGGGCAGATAGTCCCAGGACAGGGCGCCAATCCACACTCACTCACACAGACAGACTCTATATGGGGCAATTTGAGAGAATTCAATTGACTTGATCCATGTTTTTGGACTGTGGGAGGAAACCGGAGAACCCGGAGGAAACCCTCACAGACACGGGGAGAACATGGAAACTCCACCCAGATGGGGATTCGAACCGGGAATCCCTAGCCCTGAGAGACGAACGTACTGACCACTAAGCCACCGTGCCGCCCTAAATAAAATTATTTATAATAATTCATTCATTATCTTCTGCTTTATCCTCTATTAGGGTCGCGGGGGGGTTCCCCATGCCCATCCAGGGGAGAACGTTTCGGGAGCTGGGCAGATAGACCCAGGACAGGGCGCCAATCCATCACTGGGCACACACTCACTCACACAGACACACTCTATATGGGGCAATTTGGAGAATTCAATAATAATAATAATAATAATAATAATAATAATAATGAAGGTTTGCAGAAAAATAACACATTGATATATTTTTCTAAAAAAATCTGTTACCTTATTAACAAATATCTCCCATGTCCATCCAGGGGATAACGTTTCGGGCGCTGGGCAGAAACACTCTGGACAGGGCGCTAATCTATCTCTGGACACAGACACACTCTATATGGGGCAATTTGGAGAATTCAATTGACCTTGATCCATGTTTTTGGACTGTGGGAGGAAACCCATGAATCCAGAGGAAACCCACGCGGACAGGGGGAGAAGATGAAAACTCCACCCAGATTGGGATTCGAACCAGAAATCCCTAACGCTGAGAGGAGAACTTGCTAACATCTAAGCCACCTTGCAAATATGAAAACATATAATTACAGTAGGTGTGTAGAGAATGTATAGAGGTTGTCTAAAATAGATTTTACCAATAAGAATGAAATTATAAATTATGCAACTTATTATTATTAATTCTTTAATTATTCTTTAATAATTCATTATTAATCCTAACTTGAATTGAATGAATTTTTTTTGCAGTTCAAACACATGCAGTAGTTTTCTTAAGGTTGATCATATCAGTAGATATTTAGTTGTGATCCTTGTGTATTGCTCTTTTCTATTTCATTCATTCATTCATTCATTCATTATCTTCCGCTTATCCTCTATTAGGGTCGCGGTGGGGTTCCCCATGCCCATCCAGGGGAGAACGTCTCGGGCGCTGGGCAGATAGACCCAGGACAGGGCGCCAATCCATCGCTGGGCACACACTCACTCACACAAACACACTCTAAATTGGGCAATTTTGAGAATTCAATTAACTTGATCCATGTTTTTGGACTGTGGGAAGAAACCGGAGAACCCGGAGGAAACCCACACAGACACGGGGAGAACATGGAAACTCCACCCAGATGGGGATTCGAACCGGGAATCCCTAGCGCTGAGAGGCGAATGTGCTAACCACTAAGCCACCGTGCCGCACTTTTCTATTTCATTTATTATTTTAATTTTAAGTAGATCTCTCAAGTTACAGATGCCCCGGAGTCTGTGACCATTTCATATCATTTCTACTTCCAGCTTTAATAAATCAAATGGTCTGAGGCTGGGAACTGTGAATCACTGTGGACCGAAGTGATGTTGTGAGTGAGACTGCTGAGGCACCGGCTGAATAAGAGTGTGCGGCAGAAAGTATTTGGAGAAAAGATGGTGTGTTTGAAAGGCTCTGTAAACATTTCAATAAACACCCATCCACCCTGCTAAAGAAAAAAAATCCATGTAGCACACCGTGAAGCCTGCTGAACAACACTAACACATCAGATTACATATCAGTTGCTCGATTTTTCTCTGTATTTCAATTATTTACAGCTCCTCCCATAATTTTATGTTTATTTTGAGGTTTATCATGTCAACGACTATATATTAACTTCAACTGAATGAATGTCTGTTTCTTTAATTTAACCTCTTTATATATCAATAGAGAATTTACACGCACTGGCTACCTTATTACCCATGGTGGCTTAGTGGTTAGCATGTTTACCTCTCAGCGCTGGGAATCCAGGTTCAAATCCCAGTCTGAGTGGAGTTTCCATGGTGTCCTCATACAGTCCAAAAACATGGATTCAAAGAAATCAAGGTGTACGTGTGCCTGGTGATAAATTGGCTACTTGTCCTGGATGTATCTGCCCAAAACGTTCTGTATCTGCCCAAAACGCACTGGGAATCCATGTTTGAATTCTGATCTTGGTGGATTTTGTATGTTCTCCCCACAGTCAAAAACATGGACTGAAGGTGAATTAGGTGCTCTAAATTTCATCTATCCATTATCTTCCGCTTTATCCTCTACTAGGCTCGGGGGGGGGGCATTTCAGGCGCTGGGCAGCTACACCCAGGACAGGGTGCCAATTTATCGCTGAGTACACACTCACTCACACTGACACACACACTCTACTCTATATGGGGCAATTTGGAGAATTTCATTGACCATGATCCATGTTTTTGGACTGGAAACCCGGAGGAAACTCACACGGACATGGGGAGAACATTGGAAACTCCACCCTAGCACTGAGAGGAGAACATGCTAATCATACTGATCAATGTAGAACAAATTGAGAATGGACTACAGTCTAAAATTGTAGAACTACATGTATATGGCATGTAGAGCTGATACATTATATACATTTGACAATCAAAGGTAAAAACAAAGTAATAAATAAAGAATGTGTCTGGAGATTTTGTCTATAGTTGACTGGACTACCTTAAAAATCACATTATGAGAAGTGCTGCATAAAATACTGTTTGCAAATTAACGATAAAAATCTGACATCTGGATTTGGTCCAGATGATTTCAACTGACACTAAAATGATATGAAGAGTAAGAATAGTCCATAAAAGAGTTGCAACACATCTTTGGATTTGCCAGTTTTTAAAACTTCATGCTTTATTTCATCCTTGTTGAGGCAAAATCTCAACACACCGATGAATTATGATGCTTATTTGGATCTCAAACAGTACGAGGAAAAGTAAACTTCACACGGGTCTACAGCTTAAAATATCCTGATACTCCGCCTCATTGATTGTGAAGCTCATCCATCAAAATGGGTTCTCTCACAAAAACATGGACTACTCAAAAAAGCAGTTTGTTTCAGCTTTTCATGCCTGAAAATTGAAATGAATGTATTTATTCATGCCCAGCGATGGATTGGCGCCTTGTCCTGGGTCTATCTGCCCAGCGCCCGAGACGTTCTCCCCTGGATGGGCATGGGGAACCCCACCGCGACCCTAATAGAGTATAAGCGGGAGATAATGAATGAATGAATGAATGTATTTATTCATTCGATTTCACATAACTTCATTTCATTTAATTCACTTATTTAAATGGGAGGAAAACAGCGCTCCCGGTGGAAATCCTCTAACACTACACAACTGCAAAGCTGTTAAGAAACTGTTAAGCTCTGTTAAGAAATTAAATCCTGGATTTTCATGCTGTGAGGTGCCACACTGACAGCAGAACCTACATATACAAAAATGATTTAATTTTTTTCACGATTCCAATGAATTTCCATGTTCTCCCCGTGTCCACTTGGGTTTCCTCCGGGTTCTTCCTCCCACAGTCCAAAAAGATTGATCAAGGTCAATTGAATTCTCCAAATTGCACCATATAGAATGTGTGTGAATGAGTGTGTGCCCAGCGATAGATGGCGCCCTGTCCTGGGTGTATCTACCTAGCACCTCAAACATTCTCCCCTGGATGGGCATGTGGAAACCCCGCGACCCTAGTAGAGGATGAAGTGGAAGATAATGAATACACAGACATTTTGTAGTTATAGACTTTCTATGCATACATTTTTAACCCATGTTTCCATGTTCTCCCCGTGTCTTCTGTGTGGGTTTCCTCCGGGTTCTCTGGTATGTGGGGCAATTTAGAGCATTCAATTTACCCCACATATTGTGTGTGTCTGTGTAAGTAAGTGTGCACAGTGATAGATTGGCGCTCTGTCCTGGGTATATCTGTCCAGCGGCCGAAACATTCTCCCCTGGATGGGCATGGGGAACCCCCCTGTGACCCTAGAAGAAAATTAAGCCCAAGATAATGAATCAATAAATTAATATTCCCGCACAGTATCAGCAAGAATTATAATTTCATAACAATTACATAGTAGACACATACCATTGTATTCACCATTACAATCATTCTTACAATCAGTGTAGGATTTCCAGAGCTAAATCTCCATCATCCTTTAATATCAATGACAATTCACATTCTTCCTGAAGCTGTGACAGTGGACTCATCTGCTTTATTATTGGTTAACTGGTGGAACCTCTTTATCTCATAGTGTTGTTGAGTAGGAAACCCCAGACACTAAACTGTTGTATGTTCCTTGTTATTGATCCCTGTGTTATTGAACTCTGAACTCTTAGCATGAACTTTTCTACACTTCCCTTTGGACTGCGTACTCACTTACTGTGTTCTTTTCTGAGCTCAATAAAAACAACCCCAGAACGGGGCTGAGATTAGAGGGATGAATACAGAGGCAAAAATACAGAGTATAAAAATATAGAACAGTGAAATATGAATTGTGAAGTAAAGCAAACCCTCCTGATGAAGCAAATAGGAAATGTGATTGTTGTAGTGATGAAAAAAGCTCCAACGCAAAAAATGTTACGTACTGCGTTGAAACATATGCAAAACATTGTTACTTTCAGTGCATTTTGCCTTTTTCGCAGTATTCCCGCGACTTCTCGACAAGTAAATAAGGGCAGAGACGCAGTCGCGTTCTTGTTTATGATCATTCTTCGACTTCATATTGCATAACAGAATAAGAGAGAGCAGGAGTGAGAGTGAGAGCAAGGTCATTATCTTGAGGAAACACTTCAGTACTCTTCTTTCGGACCACCATGTCATGCACCAAGTGCAGCATTCCAGTTCAGACTGAATTACATTATATTTGCCAAGTCTAAATCACACATGAGTGTGTAGCATCCATCGCACGCACTTCTGAGAAAGAGTGTGTTGAACAGCATGCAGCTCTCTGATGATCTCAGAACTGTGGCTTTAGCGGGGAAAAAAAGGAAGATCTTGCATCCTGCCGAAAGACTGTGGAACAGATGTGAATATAAATATAAGTAGGTATGAAATGTTATATGGTGCTAAGCCATGAATATTCGACAAGAAAGTCAGGGCAGTATCAAAAATGTGTTCTGTTTCAGTGGTAGTCAGTCATGTGATGAGCGTAATGCCAGAGAAACCAAGAAAGCGTAACTTCAAATAGTCAGAGATGCTGTTTCCCATATTGCGCTGATTTTTAGCCGAGGGGTACACGGTATGTGCATTGCACTGTGTCATTGTAAGTGTATATCCGTGTTCCTGTGGGTATGCATTTATCTTCTTTATGGAGAGCAAATGTTTCTTTAATGATTAGAATATACTTTGCCATGGTTTTGACCTCATGTTGCCTTTTAAGCTATTCCACAACTGCATATATTATCTCATTTTAAAAGAACAACTGTTTTTATTAAGTTATTGGGGAATATATTGTCCCATTGTATCTTATTATCTTCTGCTTAATCCTATACTAGGGGTTAGGGTTCCTCATGCCCATCCAGGGGCATCCAACGTTCCATCACTGGGTACACAGTAACTTATGGGGGCTATTTAAACAGTGAAATTGGGAGCACCTTAAATTTGCTTTTTGACTGTGAAAGAAAACTGGAGAACCCAGAGGAATCCACACGGACACTCGGAGAACATGGAAACTCCACTCAGATTGAGATTCGAACCTAGATCCCCAGCGCTGAGAGGCAAAGTTGCTAACCAATAAGCTGCAGTGCTGTCCCTAAGTGAAATTATGTCTACAAAAATTTAAAACCTCTCCACCTGAAGTAGATACCTTACAAAAAAAACAAAACAAAAAAAAACGCCCTAAATTGTCCAATCCAAATTGTGTGTGCATGTGTGTGTGGGTGTGTGTATGTGTGTGTTTGTCTGTGTACATGAGTGTGTGTCCAGCATTGGATTGGCACCCTGTTCTGGGCTGCTCAGCACCAGAGACGTTATGCCCTATAAGGACATTGAGAACCCAAACACCTCCATACCCCCACCCCTGCTTTTACACTGGGGTCCTTTTTAAAATATACCCATAATGATGGTATCAGATGATTGACTGACAAGCATGGTAAGGTACTAGTTATAAACCCCTGTGTGGTAATGAGATGGAATAAAATGCTTTAAACTTATTATTAAGATGTCAATTTTTCAGGTATAAAAACCATGAACAGATGCATTAATTCATTCATTCATTATCTCCCGCTTTATCCTCTATTAGCGTCTCGGTGGGGACCCCCATGCTCATCCAGGGGAGAACGTTTCAGGCGCTGGGCAGATACACCCAGGACAGGGCGCTAATTTATTGCTGGGCACACACTCACTGACACAGACACACTCTATATGGGGATGAACAGATGCAATAAGGAATATTTTGGGCTAAACAAAAAGGCAAACCTCATTCTTTTTTGTCAACAATATTTTTCTCCCGTTTTTTTATTTTTATTTTTTTTTATTATTATTAGAACAATGCTGAATTGAAATACCCTGGCACTCCCAAGTTTCAATATTCTGTGGAACCACCCTCTGGCAAGAATAACTCTCTTTCTGTAATGTTTAACAAGCTTGAAGACCACTTGTGGAGGAAGCTCTTTCATGCAGAACGTTTCGATTTCATTGAGTCGTGGGGTTTCATTCGTCAACTGTCCATCGCAGTTAAGCGGTTTAAGGGTGTCAGCATTTTTGGTATTAACTGCTGAATAATTTAATTAACATCAATGCCTGTATTAGAAAGTTCCGATGATAAAACATTTTAAAGGGCACTTTAAAAACATTTAGGTGAAAAGCTACTGTCATGTCATAGAAAACAATTCTTTTTTTGAAATTGCTGTATTTTTGACCATAAAGATTCTGATGCTTGAACTTAATCATCCAGTACCTTTCAGTGGACCTATAATATAATAATCTAATATAATAATAAAATAAAAAATGTGAACCCACTGAGCATGGTAATTAGAACAACAATAAACCTTTTGCATGTGCAGTTATCCATTTAGCCAGGTGGCCCCAATGTAGGTAGTCATATATAAAGAGCTCGAGATGGCGTTTATTAGAAGATTTTAAAGCAGATAATCTTGAGTTATATGATTATGGTTGTTGATGTTGGAAATAATAGATAAATATTTATAAGTTGGATTTATTACAAACAAAATCTGTTCAGCTACATATTGATTGGCATTTCAGTGATGGATATAAATCTGAGAAGCATCATTTGACGGCTCCTTCCAGCTTGATGCACCTAAGTCCAAACCGGTGTTATAAAGTTATCTCTAAGATCAATGTAGTTCAGCGTTCAGTGTACCCCCTTCCCCACATTTCCTGGTCACCACATATGAATTTAATTGAAATTTGAAATAAGAAAGACAAACAGCATGGATTTGCCTAATCTTTAGAGTTTACTATATTCCCCCAAGCCAAAATAAATCTCACTTTGTACAGAATGTTCCTTGCAGAAAGAACGCAAGCTCTTATAGAAGCAAACTGGGGGGTCCGACCCGATAAAAGCCCAGTGGGGAGCTGCACACAGGAACACAAAACCTTAATCCCAAGAGGAAAATAATGCAACCATCAGATAAGGTAAAACTACTGGTACAAAACGAGTTCCAATAGAAGAGATGAAGAAGAAAAGCGGTAACTACTCTTTCTTTATGGGACATTAATCAACCACTAACACCCCACCCCAGGCACAGGTCATTAAAGGTGAGCGTGAATCACAAACTGTCACTCAGATCATTACAGGAACCAAGCTCTGATGGCTCATCTGCATTACCGCCAGAAGCCCGTAAAAGTAGTTTTACTTAAGTCCTAGTGACTTACAGCTTTTATTGCTTTTCTTCTGCTCAGTCACAAACATAGTTCCTACTTTTTATCCAGCTTCAAAGAATAGTTAGGACCCTGTTTCTTTTTTCTGTATTTCCATTGGGGACTAAAATTTGGCCCTCGTCATTGAGCCTACATTTAGTTAAACAAAACATCTCTACCTAAAAATGTTCTTCTCGTCCTGATGACTTCTATTGCCGTCCTTCCAGTAAAGTCGAAGAGCTCGTAAACAGCCCCATAAACAAACGGAGAGCTCATAAACGTAGCCGAGTGGACATTATCAGCCCGAACAGAACAGAGAGTATGGGGCCATCAAAGCACGCAGGAGAAAGGAGCACTTGAGGCCAGTCGGTCCTCTTTATAAGAGCTAGAATAACTGCACACACATGAAGCAGCAAAGCACTTATAAAAAGCGACAGAGATAACGGGTTAATGAGCATGCAGCTGTCCGTCATGGTGCCCTCCTCCGAGGGACAGCAGACAGCTGGAGAGGCCTGAGTGCCCCATACAGAAAAAGATAAGAGAACGGCAACCAAGAGAAGAACGCTCTTCACTATAGACGAAAGCTTTCCATAAACCCAAGTACTTTTATTCCAGAGAGAGATTCAGATTTGCTGTGAGTAAGTGTGTGCCCAGCGATAGATTGGCGCCCAGTCTTCGGGGTATCTTAGAGAACCTGAAACGTTCTCCCCTTAAGATAAAAGTAATGGATGGATGGATGGATGGATGGATGATACAATAATTTCACTAAACGTGCAGAGTAGCTCATTGGTTATGGTGTTGGGCTATCAGGCTTGGAGGTTGCAACCTTGAGTCCAAGTTGCAAGTTGGGGGTTGCAACATTGAGTCCACCAGTCACCAATGCAGGCCCTTGAGTAGAAAGAACCCTTAGGTCAAATTGCCACAGCAGTGCTGTGTCAGATCTGACCCTGTGCTCTGAACCAAATCATTAAATGTGGATACTTAGAACTCATTTTGGGAAAAAAAGTGTCTGCAAATGTAACGTAATAATGTAAACAGCACAAAGATGTAGGCCTCCGGTATCTGGATTTAAATCTCTTGTATTATATAATTATAAGACAGACTCTAACACATTGTGATCGTTAGTTCCTGTGTTGTTTCTTGCCAATAGAACACTAAATCATGAAGCATCCAAACAAAACAGTTTTGGTAAAGATGCACCTTCCAAATAACATGTTTCATCTGAAAGTATTAATCCAGAATGTTTTATAAAAAAAAAAAATATGAACATTAATTTACAATACAAGGTGTGTCTTCGTTTTTGGTTTTGGCCTTGTTTTGATTATTGTATCATTCTGAGTATAAAAATATTGGACTTTACTTTTCACAATCTGCATCATCCATCACTTTACTGACTTTACTGACTAAAACCATCATCACCAAGATACATGGGTTATATATTGCGTTAATGATGCTGCTGCACTAAAACCCCCTCACTGCCTCAGTGTCACTGCACTGAATTGACAATAAACAATCCACCACCCAAATGATACTGTTCTGTGATGATACTGATCAATAGAGAACAGAAAACGAACAGGGGACTTACAAAAACAAGAACACAGTTGGACTACAGTCTGTAAAACTACAAAGTCTATATGATAAGTGGAGAAAGTAGATAATGGAACAAGAGGGGGGGGGGGTGTCCAAACTTTTGACTTGCATAACACATATACAAGTTGCACACCTGTCACTGATGTCAATAAACTCAATAATTGTTGTGTATATATAAATAGGTTCAATAAAAAATAAAAAACATCTTTAATACATTACTGTCTTCTCTGTTTTTTATTAGTTTCTTTTTATAATAAAAAGGGGGAACACGTCACCTGGTGGTTGAACTTGGTTATTGTTGAGGGCAATTATCAATTGTAACTCGTGAACTGAAGAAAACAAAAAATAAAATAATATGATATTATATTTAAATTATTTGAATTGTGTTTAATTCATGTTTTCCTTAACATGTTCTTTTCAGAAGCTAGAATGAAATGTAGAATCAAAGAGTTATTTATTTAAAAAATAAATAAGCAAAATAACAACAATAATAAAAGTAAAACTAATAATAATAATAACAACAAATAAATAAATAAAAAAATAGACACTCTTGCTTAAATTACGTTTTTTGTTGATGTTCTCAGTTTCAATATGTGATCATATTTTCAGTTTACAACATATATATACAATTTTTGTAAATACATACATATATATATATATATATATATATATATATATATATATATATATATATATATATATTTACACAAATAAATTAAAATGTAATACAATGTAATAAATATAACCTGAATGATATTTATGTTCAATGTTGTTGTTTTTTTTTGCTTTTTTGTAAATGTAGGTGTAAAAAAAATATTTTGTTGACATTATATGAACGCCCCATTTTCCATCCATCCATTATTTTCCGCTTTATCCTCTATTAGGGTCACGGTGGGGTTCCTCATGCCCATCCAGGGGAGAACGTTTCGGGCACTGGGCAGATATACCCAGGACAGGACGCCAATCTACCGCTGGACACACACACACTCACACAGACACACTCTATATGGGGCAATTTGGTGAATTCAACTAACCTTGATCCATGTCTTGGACTGTGGGAGGAAAAAACCCCCCGTATGTATTGTAATGCTAAAATGATTTGTAACGGTCTGTGTGTCCGGTTCGGTGAGTCAGTGGTGGCTGCGTGTCTGATGTTTAGGAATAAACGGTGACCAGCAGAGGGCGCCATATCGCATTATTAGGTGTATCGAAAGCGATTAAAGTTTAAATGTAATACAGCTTTGAAGGTTGTAACTGTTTTGTAATGCGAACATGTTTTGCATAATTTTAACGGTCTGTGTGTCTGGTTCGTCGGGTGTGTGAGTCAGCGGCGGCTCGGTATTACATTTAAATGTAATACAGATGCGGCACGGTGGCTTAGTGGTTAGCACGTTCGCCTCTCAGCACTAGGGATTCCCGGTTCGAATCCCAATCTGGGTGGAGTTTCCATGTTCTCCCCGTGCGTTTCCTCCGGGTTCTCCAGTTTCCTTCCACAGTCCAAAAACATGGATCAAGGTCAATTGAGTTCTCCTAATTGCCCCATTTTGAGTGTGTTTGTATGAGTGAGTGTGTGCCCAGTGATAGATTGGTGCCCTGTCCTGGGTGTATCTGCCCAGCGCCCGAAACTTTCTCCCCTGGATGGGCATGGGGAACCCCCCCCCCACACACACACACACACACACACACACACACGACCCTAGTAGAGGATTAAGCGGAAGATAATGGATGTATGTAATGCAGCTTTGAAGATTGTAATGCTGACATGTTTTGCCTGATTTGTAACGGTCTGGGGCGGCACGGTGGCTTAGTGGTTAGCATGTTCTCCTCTCAGCGCTAGGGATTCCCGGTTCGAATCCCAATCTGGGTGGAGTTTCCATGTTCTCCCCGTGTCCGCGTGGGTTTCCGCCAGGTTCTCTGGTTTCCTCCCACAGTCCAAAAACATGGATTAAGTCAATTGAATTCTCCGAATTGCCCCATTTTGAGTGTGTTTGTGTGAGTGAGTGTGTGCCCAGCGATAGACTGGCACACTGTCCTGGGTCTATCTGCCCAACACCCGAAACGTTCTCCCCTGGATGGGCATGGGGAACCCCCCGCAACCCTAATAGAGGATAAAGCGGAAGATAATGGATGGATGTAATACAGCTTTGAAGGTTGTAACTGTTTTGTAACGCGAACATGTTTTGCTTAATTTTAACGGTCTGTGCTTTCGGTTCGGCGGGTGTGTGAGTCAGCGGCGGCTGCGTGTCTGATGTTTAGGAATAAACGGTGACCAGCAGAGGGCGCCATATCGCATTATTAGGTGTATCGAAAGCGATTAAAGTTTAAATGTAATACAGCTTTGAAGGTTGTAACTGTTTTGTAATGCGAACATGTTTTGCTTGATTTTAACATTCTGTGTTTTCGGTTCGTCGGGTGTGTGAGTCAGCGGCGGCGGCGGCGTGTTTGATGTTTAGGTTTCGTTTCTCCGTTATGGACGGAGCTTACGCGGAAATTAGGAAGCCGATTTAAAGAGCCGTGTTGACGCTGACAGCTCTGTGGAAACGAACCTCTGTAACGGTCGGCTGAAGCATGGGCGGAAAAAAGAGGAGAAACGATTTATCCGTTGCTGAAATTCGCAGGGTCGGCTTCGATTTTATCGAGTTCCTTCGCGAGTCGAATAAATTCAGTATCACTCAAAGAGACGAGCTGCACCGAATTTACAACCAAGAGTTCCGAGAAAGGTAAAAAAAAAACAATTTACTGCTTTACAAACAGATCTGAACTAAAATCCGTGACAACTTTTGAATTAGGGGTCAAGGAAACGATCCTCAGTTTGCCAAGCTGCTGTATGTCATGAGAACCAGCAACAAGGCTCGAGTCACCAGAGACCGTCATGTTTACTTCAACAACAACGTAAGAATACCTCCTGTGACGTCACTGATGTTTACCTTTTCAGTACTTTAGTTCTAAACGGGTAGCAAATAATAGGAGGGTTCTAATTGTGGTGGCATGATGGCTTAGTGGTTGGCATGTTCTCCTCTCAGCACTATCTGGGTGGAGTTTCCATGTTCTCCCCGTGTCTGCGTGGTTTTCCTCCGGGTTCTCCGGTTTTCTCCCACAGTCCAAAAACATGGATTAAGGTCAAGTGAATTCTCCAATTTGCCCCATAAAGAGTGTGTCTGTGTGAGTGAGTTTGTGTCCAGTGATAGATTGGCATCATGTCCTAGGTGTGTCTGCCCAGCGCCTGAAACGTTCTCCCCTGAATGGGCACGGGGAACACCCCCACGACCCTAGTAGAGGATAAAGGGGTTAGAGGATGGATGGATGAATCGTTTTTTTTAAATTGTTTCCCACAGTCCAAAAACATGGATCAAGGTCAATTGAATTCTCCAAACTGCCCCATATAGAGTGTGTTTGTGTGTGTGTGTGTGTGTGTGTGTGTGTGTGTGTGTGTGTGTGCCCAGTGATAGATTGACCCCCATGACCCTAGTAAAATAAAGTAGCAGATAATGGATGGATAATAATGTGCTGATGTTCTAAGCCAAATGGTGTCGTCACACCAATCAAGTCAATTCATGTTTGCATGAACTTTGCTTTGCTTTGTGTACAGGGCCTTGTCCAAACCACTGCCACCAGGAGATCTGGAACATCTCATTATCTTCCTCTTTATAATTTTATAATCCTCTATCGGGATTGTGTGCGAGGGGGTGTTTCGGCAGACACACCCAGAACAGGGTGCCAATCCATCATGAGTCACTTACTCACTCACTCGCACAAACCCACACACACTAGAGAAGGGGAATTCAGATAGGGGCAATTAAAAGCAGCAAATCCACCATGAATCCATGTTTTTTAAACTGTGGGAGGAAACTGGACAATCCAGAGGGGTCCCACACTGACACAGGGAGAACATGGAAACTCCAACCAGATTGTGAATGGATTCTGGATCTCCAGCACTGAGAAGCGAACATGCAAAACATTAAGCCACTATGCCGCCCTATTTTTATATCATAAGGATACCATTTATTTTGATTGGTCCAGCATATAAAGAAGAAACTGCTACTGTGTGGCATATTAAACATGTTATTGGTGTTACTAACAGAACAGCTCAATAGAAAGGTTACCGTCAATAATTTATCCTTAAATCAGACCCCGTAATGATTGGTTTGTTGTCTGTTCAGGTACGAGTGTTAAACGATCAGTGGTGGAGACCTTATAGAAGACCTCAGAATTCTAACACTGTCCCTTTAATAAATCAACGATCTTCATTAAGTACTCATGTCTCAGAACCAACGTCACCTCCTGGACCTGGTTCTGGGGTTCGGGGTCGAAGGAAAATGGCTCGTGAGATCCTGAAGAAAATCAGCAATGAGAGGTGAGCATGTCCTTTACATCGAAGACATGTCCTTTACATCTTAGATTTGGGATCAAAATGCTAAAAGTCTCCAAGAAGAAGTCCAACAGATCATTAAAAAAGGTTTCTTACACAGACAGATGAACAGTGGCAAAGGCTTTCTGTGTATGTGTTATTTACACTATGTTTAAGAGCACATTAATATTCAGCCATCCATTCATCATCTTTTGCTTAATCTTCTACTAGGTTTGCAGTGGGTTCCCCATGTCCATCCAGGGGAGAACGTTTCGGGCGCTGGGCATATACACCCAGAGCAGGGCGCCAATCTATTGCTGGGCACAATTACTTACACAGACACACACAAACACACACTATATGGGGCAATTTAGAGCATCCAATTTACCTTGAAGCCATGTTTTTGGATTGTGGGAGGAAACCGGAGAACCCAGAGAAAACCCACGCGGACACAGGGAGAACATGGAAACTCCACCCACTCCACATTGGGATTCGAACCTGGATCCCCTGCGCTGAGAGGCATTATTATTGACATATCTACCTTTTAGGATCAGTGAATGACTTAAAATGAACCCTCCACTAACCTAGCATAGGATTAAGTGGAACAAATGAAAACACAGCTATAGTAGCAGCTGAAAACAATTTACAGTTCCCACACTTTGCCTTTAAATATCCATCTATCCATCCTCTTTCTCTTTATCTTCTACTAGGGTCGCGGGGGGGGTTCCCCATACCCATCCAGGGGAGAACGTTTCGGGCGCTGGGCAGATACACCCAGGACAGGGCACCAATCTATCGCTGGGCACACACCCACTCACACAGACACACTCTCTATGGGGCAATTTGGATAATTCTATCAACTTAATCCATGTTTTTGGACTGTGGGAGGAAACCGGAGAACCCGGAGGAAACCCATGCGGACACAGTAGAACATGGAAACTCCACCCAGATGGGGATTCGAACCGGGAATCCCTAGTGCTGAGAGGAGAACCTTTAAATATATTTAAAAAATTAAGCATTTCATATCAAATGACATTTTTTATCTCATTAAAAAATTGTGTTGCTTTTTCTCTATTTTTTGTCCAGGTCCGAGTTTATCGCCGATAAATTTGGCATTCAGGTCAGCTCTGAGAATGAGGTGATGGATGGTAAGCTGTGCTATTATGTGGACCAAAAAGGCATCTTTGAATGGAAGTTATATGTGAAGAACTCAGGATTGGCAAATGTGAAGTTTACCTACTATTCACCACTTCACTGGATTCAGTGCTTCAGTTTTGAAGACGTCAGGAAAGTCAGGGACAGAAATCCTCTGAGCCTCAGCCCCGGTAAGAATAACTCCCAACGCAAGACTCATTGTCATTCCTTATGATAATTTCATCTGAAGTGTTCGTCTTGTTAACCAGGTGAGACGTATGAGGTAACAGTGAAGTTTTGCTCGGAGGACGTGGGGGTCTATCGGGCCACGGTGGCATTTGAATTTGAACAGAGCACGCACAACTCCACACCGTTTCACATCGTGAGATTTATCGAGGCCGAGTACACCACGCAGCTGGCCAAGGAACTAGCACCAGTCGCACCCTACACACCCCACATACTGAACAAAACCACTGAGGACTTCAATGTGGATGAAGGAGAACCGCCAGAGGGGTACATCGCACATTCATTTCACAGCTGAATCTCAAAACATAATTTGTTTTTCAGATTATTTAGAATACTCTGAGGGCGGCAAGGTGGCTTAGTGGTTGGCAAGTTCCCCTCTCAGCGCTAGGGATTCCCGGTTCTGGGTGGAGTTTCCATGTTCTCCCTGTGTCCACTTGGGTTTCCTCCGGGTTCTCCGGTTTCCTCCCACAGTACATGGAGCAAGGTCAATTGAATTTTCCAAATTCAAGATTCAAGGTTCAAGAAAATTTTATTATCATTAATATCACATTGCTACATGAGATAGTAACGAAATTATGGGTCACGAACCCAGATTACCCTGTTATTTAAATTTAAATTAAAATTTTGAAGAAGAGAATTACACATATCACTATGTGAAATGTGAAATATAATATAGTATACTGTGAATATATATATATATATATATATATATATATATATATATATATATATATATATATATATATAAATAATATACCACTACAAATATAGAATATTTAACTATAAATATTAATACATAAATATATGTATATACAGTATATAAAAATAAATTTAAGAATATATATATACCATACATATAAAAGTAGTATAGAATAGAATAGATATAAATATAGAATATAAAATATAAAGTATAAATATAGCAGCATATAAAAGTGTATAACGGTACATGTGAGATGAGATGATGATAGTATGGTATGGTAGTATGATAGAGATGGTATTTTGGTGGAATGATGATAAAAATGTGTGACTCTTGTTAGATGGAGTTTGTAAGTCTTACAGCTTCTGCTATGAAGCTGTTCCTCAGTCTGTTTGTTTTGCACTTAATGCTCCGCAGTCTCCTGCCTGAGGGGAGCGGAACAAAAGATTCCCCCATATAGAGTGTGTGTGTGTCTGTGTGAGTGAGTGTGTGAGATAGATTGCCGTCCTGTCCTGGGTGTATCTGCCCAAAGTTTGAAATGTTCTCCCTTGGATGGGCATGGGGAACCCCCCCAACGGCCCTAATAGAGGATAAAGCGGAAGATAATGGATGGATGGATTATAGTCATGGTTTTGCAAACCTTCACGCTACCAACCTTAAAAAAATTTCTGATGATTTAAGAAACAATAAATTAAATACTAAATGTTTTATAAATAGAAGTGGCTGCATTTCAGAACACGGGGAACTACCGATAAAGGGTTTTAGACTGCATGTTCAGCAAAACCATAAGCAGGATAAAATCATACAGAAAGCAAAGTGACCATGGACTTTTGGAGGAAACTGGAGAACCCAGAGGAAACCCACGTGGACACGTGGAACAAGGAAACTCCACCCAGAATCCGGGAATCCCTAGCACTGAGAGGAAAACATGCTAACCACCAAGCCAGCGTGTCGCCCTCCATGACTATAATGTTTATTGTAATTCAGGTAATATCTAAAAGCTAATTAACAATTAATGCACACAGCCATTGACCTTGCATTTTGTTTTCTAGTCTGGCCATACAGCGTCTTAAAATAGAAGTCCCATTGGGGATGTACAACTGTCCGTCTTATATCAATGAGCTGACTGATTTCCTGAAGAGCTCAAAGTTTTATAGGTTCCACCTTCAACCAAAGAAGTAAGTTATTTTACTTTACGTCATGTTTTATGTTATTATTTTTTTTACTGTCATTTATGAGGCATTATATATAAGATATAAACAATAAAAATGACGGAACATTTGCACCTGGATATACGATGGACACGTGGGGGACGTGGCGTTTCGTGTGTCTGGCTCCACTTTCACCACTTTATTCGTATTTGGTTTCTGGGGTTTCTGCTGATTAGGCGTTTCCCTGGTCAATTGTTCCCCTGGTGTTTGGTCAGCTTTCTAGCATCTCTTCAAGCCGCCAAATTGATGCCTATTGATGTGATGGGCAGAGACATTGGAATTCAGACTATGACTATTAATCCCAACACGGAGGGCATCTTGGAGAAGCTTTCGGCGATGCAAAGGAGGTTGGAAACTTTAGAGAGCGGACTAAGATTGATAAATTCATGCCAAATTTCTGGGAGCCTCGCCCAAACATAAAGTCTTATTTTGCTGGTTCGGCCCCGTGTTATCAGAACTTAGCCTTCCGGGGCGAGTTGTGCTCCCCAGAAGAACCTCTGCTATGAAGTCCAGATACTTAGAACTATTCCAAAGACAAATGCTGTGTCGCTTTGACATCTGCGAACCTAAACACACAGACTCCCACCCCCTCACACCTCCACGGCCTTACTCTCGTTCTGGCAAGATGGGCCTGAGTGCCGCTAAGTGGCCAAAAACCATGACCATGTCCGTCTATGTTGTTATATGTGTGCTTTGCTTAAGGTGTTTTTTTTTCAGTTTTCCAAACCGTGCCCCTTTAGGATTACAGTTTGGGGCTGTTTTTTTAATTACCTGTCATTTTCTTTTCCAATGTATTTCATCTGATCTTTCTTACTTTTTAAATTTCCCCATTGTGGGACTAATAAAGGTATATCAATCAAAATCAATCAAAAACATAAAATTACCTGCTGTATTGCTTTTAAAGGGCGGCATGATGTCTTAGTGGTTTGCATGTTCTCCTCAGTGCTAAGGATTTCCAGTTCTAATTCCAATCTGGGTGGAATTTCCATGTTCTCCCGATGTCCACGTGGGTTTCCTCTGGGTTCTCTGGTTTCCTACCACAGTCCAAAAAGATGGATCAAGGTTAACTGAATTCTCCAAATTGCCCCATATAGTGTGTGTTTGTGTGAGTGAGTGAGTGCCCAGTGATAGATTGGCACCTTGTCCTGGGTGTATCTGCCCAATGCCCGAAACTTTCTCCCCTGGATGGGCATGGGGAACCCCATGGAGAATCTCAATTGCGCTATTCACCTTAAATCCATTATTTTGGACTGTAGGAGGACATTGGAAAACACAGAGGAAAACCTATTTGGAGACGGGGAGAACATGAAATCTCCAGTGTTCAGAGGATAACTATGCCATCATGACACCTCTTACTAGAACTTAATAGTACTTTAGTATTTGGAGAAGATGATAAACAGTATAGTGCAAACATATAGACGCGTCTGTACGTGTGTGTGTGAGATAATGGACGGATGTATTGATTTTGTATTATTGATAATTTGTAGTCTAATTGTGTGTGTGTGTTTAATTTAAAGGGCTCTGCTAGAATCCCAGCTAGAGTTTCATAACTATGCTGAACGCTTCCAGCTGTTACTTCACTTAGAAGAGTGTCAAATGGAAGTAGACATCAAAAGATACGACAAGGACGGTGTCATCATGAAACGGGATGAGCACAAAAAAACCCTGCTGGTGCTTGAGGTACATACAGTAGCAACATCGTACTTTATTTGCACGACCCTGTTTATACCTGAGCATGTTACGCATCAGTGCAAATGTCCTGAATGCTACAGTGGTCAAAGGCAATACGAGGATTAAGTAATGACAGATTCGTACAGGATTTTGCTTATTGAAAGTTCGCTGTATGTTTAGGAGCAAATCTGAATTTCTGCTTCCAGGTTCCAGGTGTTTCTGAGAACAGGCCATCAGTGTTAAGAGGAGATCACCTGTTCCTCACCAAATCTGATGAGCTGCAACAGCAGAAGACTGTCACCAAGTACAAGGGCTATGTTCACCGCGTAGAGCTGGATAAACTCAAACTGGGCTTCTCCCCGAGGTAAGAAAAGCAATAAATACAGCAGTTTGACATGTGATGCTCAGGAGTGAGTTGCAGGGGGGTTCCCCATGCCCATCCAGGGGAGAACGTTTCAGGAGCTGGGCAGATACACCCAGAACAGGGTGCTAATCTATCCCTGGGCACAAAATCACTCACACAAACACACTGTATATGGGGCAATTTGGACCATTTAGTTGATCCATGTTTTTGGACTGTGTGAGGAAACCGGAGAACCCGGTGGACATGGGGAGAACATTGAAACTTCACCCAGATTGGGATTCGAACTGGGAATCCCTAGTGCTGAGAGGAGAATTTGCTAAACATTAAACCACCTTCCATCCAATCCATTTATTATCTTCCGCATTATTCTCTACTAGGGACGCGGGGGGGGGGGGGATGTTCCCCATGCCCATCCAGGGGAGAACGTTTTGTGCGGGTCGGGCGCTGGGCAGATGTACCCAGGACAGGAAGCCAATCTATCGCTGGGCACTCACTCACTCACACATAAACACTCTATATGGGGCAATTTGAAGAATTAAATTGACCTTGATACATGTTTTTGGACTGTGGGAGGAAACCGGAGAACCCGGAGGAAACCCATGCGGACAGGGGGAGAACATGGAAACCCAGATTGGGATTCGAACCGGGACTCCCTAGTGCTGAGAGGAGAACATGCTAACCACTAAGCCACCGTGCTGCACTATTGTTATCCAATTTTTATGATTTCACCATTATTGTCTGGCTTTTCTAACTATTAACACGGTTTTCACAGGACACGTCTGGCTCACTATATACTTAAGTGGTTGAAAAGATCCTCATAGATCCAAAGGTTTAAAATATCCTGATTAATCCCACATTGACAGATAACAGTGATAGTATTTTGGGATATGTTCTCAGATTTTGGGATGCCCATGTTGCACCGGCTCAAAGACTGTGTCACATTCTCTTTTTCTTCATGATTACAGTTCTCATGGGCCTTGAATCTTGGTATATCATTCTTCTTTTGTAGATTCTTATCCACCTTTATAGACAAGATGAAGTTTCGGGTGGAGTTCACCTTTAACCGGCTCCCACTTCGCCTCCAACATCGGGCTGTGCAGCTGGCTGTCCAGAATAATCTCAAAGAGGTCTTGTTTCCAACAGAAACAACCGCCCCAATCATCTCGAAACCGTCACTTCCAATAATGTGAGTGTGGCATTTCAGTTTCTGCAAGCTCTTCGTAAATGCCTTTGTGTATTAAAAATAATATTGTGTGTGTGTTTTAATTAGTTACTTTGATACTAAGCTGAACGATGAGCAGTGCACTGCAGTCTGCAACATTGTAGCTGGTGTCTCCAAACCTGCACCATATCTTGTGTTCGGACCTCCAGGAACCGGCAAAACTGTAACCATGGTGGAGGCAATTAAACAGGTGTGTTAGGTTAATGTGGCTGCCTCTCTCACTATACCTGCACACACACACACACACACATCAGTAGTTTGTCAATGCACACACACAAACACTGAAAATACTACAAATTTTAGTCTAAAATTGTAAGTCGATGTGTTAGGAGTGCTAGGCCACTCTCTCTTTTCCATTCAGTTAATCATATGAACCCTTGATCGGTTTCTCCATTTTATGTTAATTAACTGTGTTTCCTCATTTGTCATGCTCTGGCGATGTTTTTCTTTTAGTTTATATACTTCCTTTCTCCAGTCCAGCATTTGTGTTTGTTACGCGCTGTTGGCTCGGTGTGTTCGCGTTCTCTTTACTGTAAATAAAGCTACCTTAAGCTTACCAGGTTGCCTGTCTCCACTCAGCGCGTTTAGGCGCTTCACTCGGTGTATATGGCCCCCTTTGTAACAATAAGGGATTATTTGTATTATCATCATAACCGGGCGGCACTCTGGCTTAGTGGTTAGCATGTTCTCCTCTCAGCACTAGGGATTCCCATTTTAAATCCCAATCTGGGTGGAGTTTCCATGTTCTCCCCGTGTTCTCGTGGAATCCCACGAGGACACGGATTTCCTCGGATTTCCTCCGGGTTCTCCGGTTTCCTCCCACAGTCCAAAAACATGGATCAAGGTCAATTGAATTCTCCAAATTGCCCCATACAGATTGAGTCTGTGTGAGTGATTGTGTGTCCAGCGATAGATTGGCGCCCTGTCCTGGATGTATCTGAAACGTTTTCCCTTGGATGGGCATGAGGTACCCCGACTTCACCCCCGCGCGACCCTAGTAGAGGATTAAGCAGAAGATGATGGATGGATTATCATAACCATGCAAATTGTAGTTTTATTTTTTTAAATATTCTGATCAATAGGACTAGACAGATCTTTACGTATTTTATTGAATGCATTGTGTACAGTTAAGCTATTTATTTGTTTAGAAATTTGGCTGTTTTATTCCTATATATTTTATTAGTTCTATAGTTTTTATTTGATTTTAATGATGGTATGTTAACAAAAGGTCAATACGGAGTTTAATCCCACAAACAAGCGAACGATTCTGTTCTATAGTACCCTTACTGTCTTATTAAATGGCAGTTTGACATCCTCCAACTTGCTGTAGTATTTGTTTCCAATTATTTAGTTTTTTTTCCTTCAGGTGGAAATTTCCGGGCCACACATACGTATTCTGGCATGTGCTCCATCTAACAGTGCAACCGATCAGCTGTGTGAGAAAGTTTTAAATCACGTTGACAAACGTAATGTGTACAGAATGTACGCCAGCAGTCGCAACCCCGACCAAGTGCCTAACGTTTTAAAGGTTAGTAGCTGTGCGACCCTGTTGCACTATAATCATTCAAATCACTGTTACCACCACATCTACTTTATTTATATATAAAATACAAACTATTTCATAAAGTACAATTGAACTGAGCTATAAGAACAACCAGACACTGATTACATCTTGGTAATGCATGTTTTTGTTTCCATAGCCTGTAAGTAACCTTATAGGCGAATCCTTTGAGTTCCCAGCAAAGGAGGAATTGATGAAGTATAAGGTCCTGATCACCACAGTGGTTACAGCTGGCAGGTCTCTTGTATTTGCAAATCATCAATGTAGTGGTAGCTGGTTTTTAATGCCAGTCAACAACGTAGGCGGATTAATGAATTTACTCATAACCATAAGTTGTCTGTGCATTGGTTGTGCATGTTCGTAGGCTGGTCTCTGGTGGGATTCCTGTACATCATTTCACTCATATCTTTCTGGATGAAGCTGGCCATGCGGTGGAATGCGAGGCTATCATTGCTATAGCTGGTAAGACAAATAGTTACTATCAACGTCTTGAGTCCAAATACACACATTTTAGGTCAAGTTTCTACTGGTCTAATACAGGGACCTACAATATACACTTAAGCCTAATACTGTAATGGCTTTAACGACTAGTTACTAAAGTAGCAGCATAGCTGATGTTGGCTGCTGTAGATTGCAGAGGAAGGTACTTCATGTGCAATTAATTCTTAAAGTATGGCTTTCTTTAATTTCAGATTTAATACTAAAATTAAATAAAAACTGAACTCAAACAGGCTAGTTGTCTAAAATTAAATAGAAACAGATTTTTGCTTTAGGGCGGCAATGTGGCTTAGTGGTTAGTATGTTCTCCTTTCAGCGCTAGGGATTCCTGGTTCGAATCCCAATCTGGGTTTCCATGTTCTCCCTGTGGGTTTCCTCCGGGTTCTCCGGTTTTCTCCCACAGTTCAAAAACATGGATCAAGGTCAATTGAATTCTCCAAATTTCCCCATATAGAGTGTGTTTGTGTGAGTGAGTGTGTGCCCAGTGATAGATTGCCGCTCTGTCCTGGGTCTATCTCCCCAGTGCACGAAACGTTCTTCCCTGGATGGGCATGGGGCCCCCGCAACTCTAGTAGGGGATAAAGCAGACGATAATGGATGGATGGATGTTTTCTGCAGTAGTGAAATGAACTAGATCATTTAACAGACACTTTTATCCAAACATATTACATATTTTAACTTGATGGTTGGGGTTAGAGCACAGGGTTGGCAATGTTGGAGCATCCCTAGAGCAAAGAGGGTTAAGGGCCTTGCTTAGGGGCCCACGTTGTCAGCTTTTGGTAGATTTGGTTTGAACCAACAACCTTGAGTTCTCACGCCGTATAAAGCCCAACAGACTTACGTTTTAAGTTCTACATTACATCATATTCAAAGTGACTTACAAGTATCCCAGCTCGATGGTTGAGTCTAACCCCTATTATCACAAGTAAATTGGCAACACTATTTGTCTGCCCTGTGATGCGTTTTGCCATACGGGTGCTAAAGATAAAATGAATGAATAACTTTTGTTTGTGTATACAGGTCTGCTACGGGCACAAACCGGGCAGCTGGTACTGGCTGGAGATCCAAAGCAGCTGGGACCCATTCTCAGATCTCCATTTGCTATCAAATATGGACTGGGTGAGCTCAGACAAATCATATGCTGTTTTTTTGATATAGTAATAATTCATAGTTTTGTGGTAAATGACATGGTCTTTGTGGCTTCTCTGATGCTTTAGGTCTGTCACTCCTGGAAAGACTGATGACCAAAAATTCACTCTATCAGAAAACAGAGACTGGATTTAACAACAACTATGTCACCAAGCTCATTCGCAATTACAGGTTTTATATTATTATTTTTTTTAATTTTTTTATGGGAGGCACGGTGGCTTAGTGGTTAGCACGTTCACCTCTCAGCACTAGGGATTCCCTGTTCGAATCCCCATCTAGGTGGAGTTTCCATATTCTCCCCATGTCCACGTGAGTTTCCTCCCACAGTCCAAAAACATGGACCAAGTCAATTGAATTCTCCAAATTGCCCCATATAGAGTGTGTGTGTGTTATTATTATTTTCTAAAGCTTATAGTACCGGTCATGTAAAATGAGTGCAATTGCTATGTACAAAAAAATCAGAATTACCCTCAGTGTCGAAGTGTTGTTGTTAGAGCTCGTTTGAGTTGTTAGAGTGAAATGTACACATAGGTGTGATGTTTGCATGGTGTGGGCTTCCTTCTACAGTCTAAGTCAGGTTGAAGATACTACCGTACCACTAGGTGTGAATGTGTCAGAAAACATGTATGTCATGTGATGGTCGTAGTCATAGTCATTAACTATCATTAACTTCTACTTAATTCTATACTATGGACAAGGGCCTTTCTTCCCCATGCTCAGGACAGTGCGTCAATCCATTACTGGGCAAACACTCACTTAGTCGGACACTATACAGGGGCAATTTAGATAGCCGCAATTTACCTTGAATCCATGTTTTTGGACTAAGAAAAGAAACCAGAGACCCACAAGTGTAAGAAAAACATGGAAAGTCCATATATACTGTGTTTGTATATATATATATATATATATATATATATATATATATATATATATATATATATATATATATATATATATATACATATACACACACACATACACACACCCAGGACAGGGTGTCAATCCATTATTGGGCAAAAACTCACTCACTCAGACACTACACAGGGGCAATGTTGATAGGGGCAATCTTTTCAGTGTATTATCCACTAAACAACTGAAAAGAGTACAATTGAAATGAATTAATTTTATGCTAGTGTGAAGTTTCCCAAAATATTTGTCTCTCACAGGTCTCACAGGTCCATTCTGAAGATCCCTAATGAGATGTTCTATGATGGAGAGTTGCAGCCTTGTGCAGACGAGTTCAGCACCAGTTTTTACCTCAACTGGGACCCCCTTCCCAAAAAGGTCAGCTCATCTTGGCTTGTTCTGCCAAAATACAGGTTTATTTGAACATGAAGTCAATCAGAAATCAGTACTTTAGCCGCTGTTAAATGGTTTGGATTCAAATTAACCTCCCGGTTCAGTGATCTTTGAATTTCTTGGCTAACAGCTTGAATTAATAGTTGATAGAAAATTAAAGGCAAAACAGAATGTCTGAGTTGGTGAATTGGAGGTGTGTGGGTCTGTGTGCAGCGGTACAGCAGTGCAGTAAATTCTTTATAAGGCTGGGATTATCCATATAAAGGTTAATAGATTTGCTATAATGTTCTGCTTGCATGCTTTAATGTTTGTTTTGTGGGCAGCAGCACTATGTGTTTTGTTTGTTTAATTAAGTCATAGTTCATTTAACCACTTAAAAGCAGTGCCATGACTCCCAAACCAGCTTTATTTTCTTCCCCAATAATCCTGTTTACATAAATATTTCTATGAATAATNTATATATACACACACATTGTATATCTGTATATGTATATGAATGCATGTAATAGCATACATGTGTGCCATAAGGTTATATTATTAAATATTATTAGTAATACTAAAACTGTGTTGAGATTGTACTTTAGAGTAATGTTGCTTGTTCACAGCACAGTATTCATCACAAAGGGTAAACATGGTAAACATTGTAAGGAGTGGAAAGCTCCCTTCATTAGCTTCTTGTGCGAGTTCATTGGCTTTAAAATAGCTATTGTCTGCTTTAACATCTAGAAAATGACCTGAGACAATATGCCAGACAGCTCACTGTCCCTATGTTTAAAGGTGTTTGTACTATCTGTTTGCAGGTGGAGAAACTAATAAAGGCCATTAGAACATGTGATCGGGAGTTGAAAAATTACAATGGAATTGAAGAACTAAAGGTAACACTCTAGTATAATAATAATAATGTTTGAGATGTCCTGACTCACACACTCTTATTCCTTATTGTGTGTCTGCAGGTGGGTTCAGTGGAGGAGTTTCAAGGTCAGGAGCGGAGAGTGATCATAGTGTCTACTGTTCGAAGCAGCAATGAATACATTGAAATAGATTCACAGTTTAACATAGGGTTCCTAAAGAACGAGAAGGTAAAACACACACACACACACACACACACACACACACACAC